>ML664662.1:2885467-2914954 GCA_007570785.1 Antilocapra americana
ATTTGTCACACCTTTACTTTTATCAGTGTCTTTTAACATCAAGAATGGGGCTATAGGAGAAAGCTTTATTAAAGTCTCCCAAATAGGCTGAATTACTCTTTGGCAAACAAATAATTACTGAAAAACAAAGTGGCTGGTCAGACAATAAATGCTTCAAAGACATATGGATGAAATATTAGTTTAGCTTTTAAAAATGACTTTAAGCTTCTTAGCAAATACATTTGTAGAAAAAGGGAGATTTGCTGACATTAAACTTATAGAGATTAACTTGGGAAAAAAATCCTATAGTGATTTCCTCTATTGCTAACCACTGTATGTGTATATGTGTGTGAGTGCACTTGCACAGAATTATGATAACTGATTCCTTTAGGCTATAGCTAAAATCCTTATACCAGCCTTCAAGTCTTTCCTTGGTCTACCATGTCTAATCTTTTAAAATTGAATTTTCCACTACTTCCCTATTATTGGAAGTTTGGGGAGTACCAATTGCTTTTCTTTTGTCCAAGTTCAAATCAACTAGGACACAAGAATCCAGATGGAAATCAAGATGGCTTTATTGGTGGTAAAACCAAATTGAAGTTGTGTTAGGGCTTCCCATTGCCACATCCTTAATTAAACACAAACCACCCAGTTTTGGGAATAGAAGCTGAAACAGAAAAGAAACCAGGCTGGACTGGCTGGAGGCAGGCTCAGCCTTTTCTGCTCACTCCATGGAGACTGGAATCTAGGACAGTACTGGTGGCCCAAGGGAAGTGGGGAGGATGTGGCAGGCCTCATTGCTTTGTTATTATGGTGACCTGTACAATGGCTAGCATGTACCAAAAAAACACCAGGCTCTCAAAGTTCTCCTCCTTCATTCCAGTAACCCCCTGTTAAGAGACAGAAGTGGAAGTTTCCTCTCTTCTTATAGAGTGTGAGGCTGAGCAATCCTGCAAATGCCTGCAGGAGCTCTCTGCCATAGCTGAAGTGCTCAGTTTGCTGTCCCAATGCCTGCAATTTTCATGTGGTTCCCTTCGCCTGGAAAGCTCCTCATAGTCATCTTCATTGAATCAGACTCAGTCTGTTTTTCAGCCTAGTTCCAGTCTGCCTCCTGTGAAATTTCCCTGACCAACCCAAACCACTCATCTGACATGGATTCCTCTCCTGTTAGTTGTCTCTTGATTGTACCCACTAGACTATAGGCAAGTTGGAATCTGAAAGGCAGAAAGCCTAATGGTTGAGCAGTGGGCTCTGGACCAGACTGCCTGTATTCAGATCCTGCCTCTAACTCATCTTGGTCTAGTCCCTTCACCTTTCTTGGTCCCATCTTCCTCCTCTGAAAATTTGGACATGATCAAAAAAAAGATGATACTATCCAACTCAAATCTTTTAGGGAGGGATTAAATGGAATAAGCCATGCAAGATCCCTAAGGCCCAGCACATACTAAATGCGCAATAATCACTGTTTCTATCACCCGATTGTCTATCCCAGTAGAACTTAGTAAAGTGCTATGATAGTAACATCTCAAAATAAGCTTGCTTCTCAGTTTTAGAAAATTAGATACCTTTCGATTCTAGAATCTTCCTTAATGATCATTGAAAAGAGTCAAAGTCGGTCAGTCGTGTCTGACTCTTTTCAACCCCATGGACTGTAGCCCACCAGACTCCTCTGTCCATGGGATTCTCCAGGCAAGAATACTGGAGTGGATTGCCATTGCCTTCGCCAGGGTATCTTCCTGACCCAGGGATCAAACTCAGGTCTCCTGCATTGCAGGCAGATTTCTTTACCATTTAAGCCACCAGGAAAGTCCTTAATGATCACTCCTCCCTCTA
Organism: Antilocapra americana; assembly: GCA_007570785.1. Classification (NCBI taxonomy): domain Eukaryota; kingdom Metazoa; phylum Chordata; class Mammalia; order Artiodactyla; family Antilocapridae; genus Antilocapra; species Antilocapra americana. The sequence goes on from ML664662.1 coordinate 2,887,280, forward strand.
AACAGGCCCTATGTGTAGAAGTGAAATGTAGGAATTTGCTTATTTCTTAAATGTGACATTCAGTATCCAGGAGGGAAAAAAAGAAAATGAAGAAGGACTGCTCTCTTTAGCCAAATAAATGGAGCCACCTTGATTAGGACCTGGGATTATTTGTGTTAATTACCATTACTGCTAAAAAGAGGCATAACAGCATCTTAACCTCTCTCTCAGGAAGGACAAGCCACACAAAGCATTCATTTCAGAAACTAATTAGCTGCCAGCTGCTACTCTCTACATAGTTTCCAATTCTTGGGAGTCTTCTCTGCCTACTTTTCCCACCCACACATTCTCCTCCTTATACTTCCTGGTAGCCTAGGATGTGTCAGCTTGAGGGAGCAGGCACAGTCAAAAGTCCAGACATCACTGAAGCCTTGAAGTTCTTTCCTGTTGGGAGAGTATGTTTAAAGCTCTTTTGGAGAACTGTGTGGTTGACTCTCTCCAGAAAGATGTGCAGTCTTAGAGGATTAGGTTTAAAATGCTACTTACTTAGAAAAGGACCACATTTTTACTGCATTTGTGTCATGTTATTTATCTCCATAAGCAATTTATTCACCTTGATGAATAATGTATTCTTCATGATACTAATGAAGCCAGTGCTAATTCATGAAGGTGGGAGAGGACACACATTAGGAAACTAGAGTTTTGTATTAATATAAGGTTTCAGCTGAATATAAACACCCCAGGAAGCAGATATCCTCATAAGGATTTTAGCAATTCAGATGGCTAAATTAGGAATCATAAGAGGAAGCAGAGAAAAGCCTGGATTTCATTGGGAGACCTCAGAGGGCCCTCACCTGCATGAGGTGTCAGGTCAAAGTGTGGGAGACATGGGTAGAGGCAGCCATTCTAGGATTTAAAATCAAATAGATATTCCTGCTAAAAATTCATACCCTGAATCTAACAATAAGAAAACATCAGATGGCTCCAAATTGAACAGCATTCTACAGAATATCAAGGACTTACCTGGTGGCTGGGACGGTAAAGCATCTACCTACAGTGCAGGAGACCCAGGTTCAATCCCTGGTTTGGGAAGATCCTCTGGAGAAGGAAATGGCAGCCCACTCTAGTACTCTTGCCTGGAAAATCCCATGGACAGAGGAGCCTGGTAGGCTATAATCCATGGGGTCGCAAAGAGTCCAGCATGACTGAGCAACATCACTTTCTACAAAATATCTAGCCTATAATTCTCAAAAGTGTGAAGGTCAAGAAATTAGGAATAAGTACCAACTGTATAGCACAGGGAACTATATTCAATATCTATAATAATAAAGATTTAGAAAAAATATATATATAACTGAATATACATATTTTTTTACTTTGCTGTACACCTGAAACTAACACATTATAAATCAACTATACTTCAATTTAAAAAAAAAGCAGAGAAACACTAAAGAGTTATATCAGGTTAAAGAAGACTAAAAAATAAGACAACTAAATGAATGATCTTAGATTGGACCTGTGTAGGGAGAAAAATCTATAAAGGACATTGAGACAATTTATAAAATTTAAATATGGATGATGAGTTAGATAATGGTATTGTATAAATTTTCAGTTTCCTGATTTGGATAATTTCATGATATGTAGGAGAATGTCCTTGGTTTTAGAACTCATACACCAGAGTACTTAAGTGTATGTGTTGTGTTGTGTTTAATCGCTAAGTCTTGTCTGACTCTTTTGTGATCCTGTGGACCCGCCAGGCTCCTCTGTTCAAGGGATTGCCCAGGCAAGAATACTGAGTGGGTGGCCTTTCCTTCTCCAGGGGGTCTACCCTACCCAAAGACCGAACTTGTGTCTCCTGCATTGCAGGCAGATTCTTTGTCCCTGAGCCACCGGGAAGCCCATTTAGGGGTATAGCTGAGCACAGTTTTTCTAACTTACTCGAAAATGGTTAGGAAAAACAGCTGGTGAATCTGAATGAAGGGTAAACTATTGATGCAACGTTCCTGTAAGTTTGAATTTGTATCTTAAATAAGAAGTTTTCCCACAAAGTCAATCCAGATTGTTTAGACCTGTAACTACTGCATTTAGCATAGCACCTAAGTTATACTGGAGAAGGGCACCCCACTCCAGTATTCTTGCCTGGAGAATTCCATGGACAGAGGAGCCTGCTGCTGCTGCTGCTGCTAAGTCACATCAGTTGTGTCCGATTCTTCTCGACCCCAAGGACTACAGCCCACCAGGCTCCTCCGTCCATGGGATTTTCCAGGCAAGAGTACTGGAGTGGGGTGCCATTGCCTTCTCCGCAGAGGAGCCTGGTGGGCTACAGTCCATGGGGTCACAAAGAGTTGGACATGACCTAGTGACTTTCAACTAAGTTATACCAAGTGTTCATAAATAATTTATTGGATGAATATTGTAATGTCTTTCAATGGCCCTGTGGACTTAGATTTCTAGTCATAGGACTTCATAACCAATTTAACTACCAGAAAATTCCAAATTCTTTTTTCCTTCTTGAACATAAATTCTACACTTTCATGTTTCTTATCTATCCCTCATCCCCAAAAGGATGTCAATGATTTCTTTTTTTAAAGAGAGTAGCCAGAACATGGAGGCAAGGAAAAAGAAATCCTTTTACTTGATCACTACACAAGTGATATTGCTGCTAGGTTAAGTATTTTAATTTTCCAAACCTTATGGTTGATATCTTCAAAGAATAATCTGTACTACTTGCTTTTCTGGTGAAAAAAATCTCTCAGCCATAATATACCTTTAATACTATTCAAAGCTTCAGAATTTAAAACTCCTGTCAACCTGAAAAGGTCATAGAGCAGGATTTTCACTTTCAGTCCATTATTTTCAGCTCTCACTCCATACCTGTGAACACTATCAGCACATACACATACAATAATGTTTCTTTGGGCTCATAATCTAAAGAAATACATTCTATGATGTTCAAAACTTACCTGATGTTCACAACTAGACCTCAGTATTATTACAAGCTGGTCAGACTTTCACAGCCAGGCCATCTTGTTCTGTTGGACCTAAACAATCTCACAGAATACCAAACTCAAATAAAGTTACTCTGAGACTGTGATAAAATGAAGCAAAACAAGGGCAGTTCATAATTTTTTCTAAGCACAGACAAAATCAAAGTCACTCTGCCTCTCAAGGAATATCCAATCATAGGATTGTCCCTGCTATCTGACAGCATCTAATCTAGAGCAAATCTCTGCCTCTTGGTCCCTCCCCCAATCATCTATCCAAAGCCTAAATCCTATAATAGTTTCTTCCTACATTCTCTCATTGAGACACCCCACAGTCCTCATGATGTGTGTTCTTTGTCTGCAGTGAGTAAAATTCCAACTTGTTTTAGCTACAGGTCTGTTCTAGGTTGTCTTTGACTGAAGGGCAAGGGCATGCTATTCTGGGGAATATTCTCCATTCAATGTAAAAATACATATTAATTTTATTAGAAATGCCCAGAGTAGGTATGTTCAGCTCCTTATTTCACCTAATCAGGAAGTATTGATTGGTCATGTTCATCTATTCATTCAAAAAGTATTAAGCATTTACCCTCTACCAGGCACTGAGCTAAGTGCTACAGATGAAGAAATATTTATGACACATTTTGCTTTCTCAATGAGTGTACACTCTGGTAGGCAAGACTAACACAGAAAAACATAAACTTCAGTACAGTAGGTAAATTATATGATGGAAGTAAGAGCCAGGTAGTAGCTTGCACAGAAGGGCGGGATTACTCTTCTTGGATGGGAGAGTACTTGGAATGAGAGAGTGGACTGCAAAGAGAAGTCTGGAAAGTGAGTCTGGGAAGGCTCAGATCATGGTGGGCTTAGTGGATTTAATCTCCCAGTAGCAAGGAGATCACCACAATTTATGGAGAAAACAATACAAAACCTATAAACTGTGACCCATGCATTCAACAAGTTTACATTCCTGTTGGTGAAATGAAACTCACACATAAGAAACAACCAGAGAATAGCACAAGCAATATAGAATTATAGCACCCACATCCTCTTCCTCCCCCGTGGAAATGCTTATAAAAAGTTCCCATACAAGACTTTGCCAGAGGGCTCTCTGGCCAGGGGAGCATGCTCAGTCTACATGTGGAAGAGTTCAGAAGTGCTGAGTGTTAACTTTTGCCACTTCCCTTGCAGTGACCTTTAACTGATAAGGAATGGAAATCAGTCTATAAACATCTTAGTGTTGTCAGCTCTTAGTAGGCCAATTCTGAAACATATTTTACACAATGTCTCAGAAAGTGCCCAGTGAGATTGAGCCCTGGTTTCCCACAACTGTAACCCTTTCATTTATACACATTTTATTCATTTTCCTTCAGTCCTTCACCCTGAGGGTCTGCTTTTTTCAGAACCCCAAACTAAGACAAAGATGAAGTACTAAATTATGTGTTAGTCTCTATTGGCCCTTGGGACTGGCAGAAGAACCCATTCTGTCCTCCCTGTATCCTCCAAACAGTGTGGCTTACCCTTCTGTCCCCACAACCTTGCTCCGTATGTCACTCATTACTTTGCCCCTAAATACGATACCTAACAATCTATCTCCATAGCACTGATGCTCCCTAGGAAATACAGTATGTAAAGCTTCCACTCCCATGCAAAGCTGCTTTTATTCTGATATCTGCTAGGAAGGTGATTTGCTGCCTTTCAACTTTCAGATAAAGCCATCACATTTTGGGGGCACTGAGATCATTGCCAGTCACTGTAGCTTCCTAAATATTCGTAAGTGTAACAGCTGGAACTTAGTAAACACATTTTCCCAGAGAACAGTCATTTGGAATTCTCTGAGTAATGACGGCCTTAGTACTGGGATCAGCTATAAATGTATTCATCTAAACATCAAGGTCATGGACCCACTGAGACTCAAGAAGAACATTTGAGCCTATTTCTCTGAAGCAAATATTAATGAGCCGGATGTCTATTCTTGAGTCAGCTCACATTCCAATTATTATTAGGTGCTTGCATCAGTAAACTTGTATTTAGCATGACACCTGTTGCAAAGAGGATCACTTTTCTTTATGCCTGTAACAATTTAAATCTCTAGGAGCAGTCAGTCTTTGACACTGAATTTATTCCTATAACAGCATTGACTGGAAAATCTTTTTGACATGGTGGAATACAGAACTAAAAAAAAAATTGGAAAGTGACGCATTTTCAAATGAATAGCCAAGCTTTTTAAGCTCCCCTGAGCCGGGGCTGCGCTCCTCTAATTGGGACTCCGAGCCCGGGCTATTTCTGGTCCTGGCGCGGCTCCAAGAAGGCATCCGCATTTGCTACCGCCGGCGGCGGCGGCGGCGGAGCCAGGCCGGTCCTCAGCGCCCAGCACCGTCGCTCCCGGCAGCTCGGAGCGCGCACCGCAGGCCGGCAGCCGAGCTCGCGCATCCCAGTTGTGGCTCCTCACCTGCTCTGCTGACGAGGGAAGATGAGCGAGTGGAGCTCTAAGTCCAGCCAGCCCCTGGCCTCCAAGCAAGAAAAGGACGGTACTGAGAAGCGAGGCCGGGGCCGGCCTCGCAAGCAGCCTCCGAAGGAGCCCAGCGAAGTGCCAACACCTAGGAGACCTCGGGGCCGACCGAAGGGGAGCAAAAACAAGGGTGCCGCCAAGACCCGAAAAGCCACCACAACTCCAGGGAGAAAACCAAGGGGCAGACCCAAAAAACTGGAGAAGGAGGAAGAGGAGGGCATCTCGCAGGAGTCCTCAGAGGAGGAGCAGTTACGGCCGCCCGCTCCCTCCTGAGGAGCAGTTTCCTTCTGGGACTGGACAGCTCCGCTCTGCTCCCGCTGCCCCTGCCCCCCAGGCCCTCCCTGCCACCCACCTGCGCCCTTCCCACCACACTACACCGCACACCAGCCACCCACCGCAGGGTTCCTGGGCCCGAGTGGGGAGCAGTTCCCTTTGATTTCGGGTCCCAGCGACCCTTCCCCCACCTGCCACACCCGCGCGCCGCCCCCCACCCCAAAGCTGACTTCTACTTAGCCACTCCCATGCTGCTGCACCTCTGCTCTCTGCGTGGTGGGGGCCATGCTGGCTGGGCTCTCGGTTTGGGGATCCCCTCTGCCTCTCCCCCCTGGCTTCCCATTAAGGGGCCTGGGAGGGCTCCCCTGGCCTTAAAAGGGGCCCAAGCCCCACCTCACCCTCTCATTCGGACACTCCCCACTCCACTGTACTAGCGGCAGCAGGTGCGGCCACCGGAGAGGGGTGGCCGCCCCGAGATGCCCCCCACCACCCCCGCCCGACCTGTGTCTCACCGAGGGTGGCTCACACCCCTTCCCGCCTTGCCTAGTCCCCACACTAGGTGGGGCCACCCTCTTGGGGGCTCAGGAAGGAAGCTAGGAATGTAAGCCCCCTCCCAGCTCTAGGCAGGCTCCAGCCCACCTTGCCCTCACCCTGGAACCCCATTGCAGTGATGGAGAGAATCCCCTTTATCCAGGTGAGGCCCAGGGGGCCCGGGCTCCCTGCAGCAGCCACTTAGGGACTGGAGCCGCTCCCCGTCCCTGGCTGCTTCCGCTCCAGACCTCAAGTTTCCCCTCCTGCCTCCCCTCGGGGCACTAATAGCATGGAGCTAGTCTTGCCCACTCCCACCCTTCTGCTCCTCCCCAGCCCCCAAGGTTCTGGTTCCATCTTTTCTCTGTTCACAAACTACCTCTGGACAGTTGTGTTGTTTTTGTTAAATGTTTCATTCTTAGACATCCATCCTTGCTGCTGCTACCAGCGCCAAATGTCCATCCTCATTGCCTCCTGTTCTGCCCACGTGCCCCTCCTCCAAGAACCTCTTAGGGGAAGGGGCCTGGAGCAAAGCAGGCTGGGTACCGACTCCCCCAGTCCCAGGGAAGGTGGGGTCCTGCCCCTAGGATGCTGCAGCAGAGTTGGGGGGGGCCCGTGTTGACTGTCAGGTGTAGGGGCCACCTCCACCTGTTCTGTCAGGGAGGAGGTAGCCATTATTTGTCCCAGCCTGGGGCTCCCCTCTGGTTTCCTATTTGCAGTTACTTGAATAAAAAAAATATCCTTTTCTGGAAAAAAAAATGAATAGCCAAAAGCTGGTAAGAATTGTGGAAGTATGTATTAATTCATTAAATGGAATTTAATGAATTAGTAGGCTATAAAATCAGTATATACATATAAAAGTCAATAACTGGAATGGTGGTTAAGTGGATATATACATTTATTTAAAAGTACATGTTGTTGCATGTAAATTATACCTTCATAATATTGATTAAAATTAATAAATTTTATATATAGAAGCAATAGCAAGTTGGAAAATACATTAGAAGACCCCACTTAAAATAGCAAATAATAAAACAAAATAAGTAAAATATAATACCTGGTTGGAAACTTATTTTTAAAAACTCTAAAACCTATATGAGAGAAACTATAACACACTTCTGAGATACACAAAAATATACATGAATGGATAAGAAGATACCATATTCTGTTCAGGAAAATGTATTATTAGTAAGATGTCAATTCACCGTAATTTCTTAGTTCATATTCTAATTGAATATTGAATAATATCAAAAAAATATTATTTTGGATATGATAATGGTATTACAATTATATTAAAAAGAATTATTGCCTTTTATTGATATATTTTGAAATATTTATGAATAAAATAATATGGTTATCTGGGTTTGGCTTCATAAAACTTCAGTGGTGGAAAGATGGGAGAAGTGGTTGAAGATATAGATGAAATAAGATGACCATGTGTTAAATGTTGAACTGGGTGATGGTGTAAGGGGATTCACTATACTACTCTCCTCTCCTTACTTTCCTATATGTTTCTAAATTTTCATATCGAATAGTTGGATAACGAAAGTGTGAAATAGCCTGTTTTTAAATAAATCAAATTGTATTTACAGCTATCGCTATAATTTTTTATTTTTCCTTCTTATAATGGTTGACCAGACAAACTAAACCTCAAAAATACAATCAGTATTGCCCAAAACCAAAAGGAAAGGAAACAAAAGGGAAAGAAAGGGAAGGAAAGGAAGTCAAGAAGGAGTAAAAAGGGAAGGAAAGGAGGGAGGGAGAGAGGGAAGGTAAAACACTTATATGACAAGTCAGGTTGGAATATATTTCAGATACTTTCTTACTCTTTTAGATTCACAGTGCACATTAGCCAGTGATCTTAGCCAAGTGAATATCCGAACTATCCAGAGAGTGATATTTTTTCTCTTATTCCCTAGATCTGGGTGGGGCAATCTTCAGTCAAGATCGCTAGGGGTAAAATGTAACATAACTAACTGTACATTTGCTGTTTAGTTGCTAAGTCATGTATCCTTTTTAATGGCTGAGTAATATTCATCTGTAATTTCTAAAAGTTGCCCAGGAGATTCTAATGTACTTTTTGAGTGAGACTCACTGTGAGCATATCAAATGCCTAGAAAATGTCTTCAGTCAAGAATTTCCAACACATGTGACTAAGGAATTCTTTTATTATATAACACTTTTTAAAATTTTTTATTTTATTTTTTTATTTTCTTTACATTATCGTGTTGGTTTTGCCATACCTTGACGTGAATCTGCCATGGGTATACATGTGTTCCCCTTCCAGAACACCCCTTCCACCTCCCTCCCAATTCCCTCTCTCTGGGTCATCCTGGTGCACCAGCCCTGAGCACCCTGTATCAAGCATCAAACCTGGGCTGGCGATTGATTTCACATATGATAATTTACATGTTTTGATGCCGTTCTCCCATATCATCCCACCCTTGCCCTCTCCCATAGAGTCCAAAAGACTGTTCTATACATCTGTGTCTCTTGCTATCTCGCATTCAGGGTTATCGTTACCATCTTTCTCAATTCCATACATATGTGTTAGTATACTGTATTTTTGTTTTTGTTTTTCCTTCTGGCTTATTTCACTCTATATAATAGGCTCCAGTTTCATCTACCTGAGTAGAACTGATTCAAATGTATTCTTTTTAATGGCTGAGTAATATTACATTGTGTTTATGTACCCCAGCTTTCTTATTCATTCGTCTGTTGATGGACATCTAGGTTGCTTCCGTGTCCTGGCTATTGTAAACAGTGCTGTAATGAACATTGGGGTACATGTGTCTCTTTCAATTCTGGTTTCCTCAGTGTGTATGCCCAGCAGTGGGATTGCTGGGTCATATGGCAGGTCTATTTCCAGTTTTTAAAGGAATCTCCACACTGTTTATTATATAACACTTATTAAGATCTCCCCAAACCAGGGGTCTGTAGCAGGCAGCAGGACACAAACTCAAGCTTCCTTGAATGCTATCTAAACAGCAGGAGCTTGAATTAGATTACCTCCAAGGTAATCTTTTGGCTGTAAGATTTGCAAACTGTAGGACAAGATCGCTAGCGGTAAAAAGTAACATAACTAACTGTACATTTGCTGTTTAGTTGCTAAGTCCTGTCTGACTCTTTCAGACCCCATGCACTGTAGCCCGCCAGGCTCCTCTGTCCATGGAAATTCTCCAGGCAAGAATATTGGAGTGAGTAGCCATTGCCTTCTCCAGAGGATCTTCCTGATCCAGAGATCAAACTCATGTCTCCTGTGTTGGCAGGCAGATTATTTGCCTCTGAGCCACCAGGGAAGCCCAACTTGTACCTTTATAGTCAGCCAAATGATTCCCCCAATCAATAATATCCTGATAAATTTAAATGTACTTTTAGTCCATATTTTTGAAAGCTTTGTGTCTTCCAAAACTGCTCCCCTATTTCATCTCCCACCTTTCAGCTTAAATACATCATCTGAGTAAGATTAGGAAAGTTTTTCCAATGTCTTTTTTATTTTTTAATGGAAGAAATAGAATTTATGGCACTACCTTGAAAAATAAGCTCTGCCAATAGGATATTTATAGCTTTCAAAAAGAAAAGTTTAAGAAAATAGCTTTTTATTGACCCCTTCCAATTAAAAAGCAAACATCAATGGGAGCAGAGCCCTTTGGGAATTAATCGTTGTTGCTAGGGTGACCAACCATTCTGGTTTGCCAGGGACTGAGCGGTTTCCCTGGACACAGGACTTTCAGTGCTAAAATGAGAACAATCTCAGACAACTCAGGACAGTTGCTGCCAACTGCTGCTTGAAAAAGATGGAGAAGGTGTGCACTTTTCCCTGTGGTTCGTTATGCAATTGCTTTTGTCTTCTGGACTTTTTCTACTCCTACCATCACAGTGGATTACTATGGTTCAGTGTTATTCATTCCATTATTACCTTTTCTTGCTGTGGGAGTTAAAAGGCTGCGTGGATTTCAATTTTACTTCTATCTTCTCTGAGTTTTAATCTGTCATCCCATGGCAACAAGAGGCATAGAGTGCTGGAGAAATCATGCTTGGCTGATGTCCATTTACATGACAACTGTGCTGCATGTGGGTGGGGAGACAGAGCCCAGGAGAGGCACACACTAGAGAACCTGATGCTGACTGGGAGGCACCCAACATAACTTTACTCATCATTGTGTAATAAGCTAACGGATACCTGATTTGCATTGTCCCTCACTGATTGGCTGAGTGATTGATTGAAATAAGCGCAAAACCAAAAGTTTATTTTAGATACAATAAAAAGAAAAATCCTTACCCAATCCTCACTCCTAATTTATTTGTTGTTTACTTGTTTCTCAGGGCACCTAGTAGTGATCACACTGGAAAGTTAATGCTTTTCTAGCAGTTTATGGCCACCATCCTAGCTAAGTTTATTGGACTGTAAAATCACCAGAGATGATAGATTATTGGTTAGAATTTTTATTGGTAAGTCACTGAGCCAGAAGTAGCAAGTGTTACACAGAATAACAAGTATGCCTCTGCTTTCAAGGTAGCAATTTGTTGTTTTGGTTTAATTTGGGCTGGGTGGGCGTTTTTTTTTAACGTGTGTATGCTCAGTCGTGTCCAACGCTTTGTGACCCCATGGACTATAGCCCGCCAGGTTCCTCTGTCCGTGGAATTCTCCAGGCAAGAATACTGGGGTGGGCTGCCATTTCCTTCTCCAGGGGATCTTCCCGACCTAGAGATTGAACCCAGGTCTCCTGTGTCTCCTGCATTACAGGTGGATTCTTTACTGCTGAGCCATCAGGGAAGCCCCCAAATACCACATTTATTATCTCCCAGTTTCTGTGAGTCAGGAACTGAGCCCTCTGGCTTAGAATCTCACACAGGCTGCAGTCAAGATGTGGAAGGATTCACTTCCAAACTCACCCACGTGATTGTTGGCAGGATTCAGTTTCTTGCAAGTGTTTGGATTGAGGGCCTCAATTGTTTGCTGACTCTTGACTGGAAGCCACCAGGAATCCCTTGTCATATCAGTCTCACCAACATGGCAGCTTACTTCATCAAAACAAGCAAGAGAGTATGCTGACAAGAAGGAATTCACAATCTTGGAACTACCATGGAAGCATCATCTCATCACCATATTCTGATTGTTAGAGGTGAATCATTAGGTTCAGTTCACACTCTAGGAGAGCAGATGGATGTGAATACTAAGAAACAGTGATTGTGGAGTTGGGGAGGGAGAACATCTTAGAGTAGAAGCTTCCATTTAGCATAGCAAAGCAAAACTAGTTGACTGAATGCCTCTGAAGCCTTGGTTCGATTCCTGGCATTGCAATATAGTAGCTATATGGGCTTGAAAAAGTTATTTAAATTCTCTAAGCTTCAGTTTCCCCATCTGTTAATTCATAATAAGAATATTACTTAGCTCTCAGGGTGGCTTTGATGGTTAAATTCGAATGAAATTACCTAGGTATATCTATGGCTGATTCATGTTGATGTTTGGCAGAAGAATTGATGCTTTTGAACTGTGGTGTTGGAGAAGACTCTTGAGAGTCCCTTGGACTGCAAGGAGATCCAACCAGTCCATCCTAAAGGAGATCAGTCTTGGGTGTTCATTGGAAGGACTCATGTTGAAGCTGAAACGCCAATACTTTGGCCACCTGATGCAAAGAGCTGACTCATTTGAAAAGACCCTGATGCTGGGAAAGATTGAGGGCAGGAGGAGAAGGGGACGACAGAGGGTGGGATGGTTGGATGGCATCATCGACTCGATGGACATGGGTTTGGGTGGACTCCGGGAGTTGGTGATGGACAGGGAGGCCTGGCGTGCTGTGGTTCATGGGGCCGCAAAGAGATGGACATGATTGAGTGACTGAACTGAACGGAGCACAGTACTTTAGAGCAATTATCCTTCAATTAAAATAAATAAATTTAATTATAAATGCACTTACTTATATACATGTTTAGCATGGTGTCTGGCATGAGGTAGGTACTCTGAAATGTTCCTTTTCTTAGCTAGGGTTTCCTAGCAGCACCCTGAGAGGCAGGCCGGTGGGTTAGGGATCAGGGGAGGAGAAGCAGTCAAGTAAGGGTGATACCTTAACCAAAATCCAAAACTCTCATGTGTTAGCCCTCCAAGTGGTATCATCTTGAGGTCAGGTAGCTGTGCTCTCATACGCTTATGCTTGATATCCACTGGTCAACACCCACTCACTTCAGGGTAGAGTGGTAGCCCTCTGGCCTTATGGATAAAATGACTCTGGTAGCCTGAGGGAAGCTCCCTAAAGAAGAGCCCAAAGACATGCTGGCCTGGCAATTCCAGGAACACTGCCATTTGTGGATGGAGGCCACAGAGTAGTCAAGTGGCAAAAGGAATCTGGGTGGAGCACAGATATCATCCAACCTATCACCCCATTGAAAAATGGAGCTTCCAGTCTGAGCAGGGGGATAAACCAAGTTCACAGAGAACTGTAATTAGATGCCTAATGTAATCGTTGCTGTAATCGAAGTTTCAGATAGGGTCTTGGCACAATTTTCAACCAGATTTTTACAAGAGAGGAAAGAATATTCATATTCAATATCATCCATCCAAAATGATATTGAATATGGGTCAAAATTTTAACAAGCAGAGATGAGGGAGGTGGTATGAACATGGAGATAGGGATGGAGACATGGAGATAGGGAATATGGGGACAGATTTAAGGAGCAAGTAATTCCATTGTTTTGTAGCACATAGTAGGAATAAAGGGGGGAAAAGCCAAGCATAGAATGGGTTTGGGGTAGATCACAAAGAAGCTTGAATGTGGGGACAATAAATTTGACTTAGAAGGAAGTGAAGAGCCATTAAAGGTTTTTGAACAAGTAAGATATCGTCACTCTGCTTTAGGAAATTAATTGGACTTTACTGAATGTCATGGATTGGAGCAAGAAGGGAAGAGTAGAGGGAGAGAAATTAGAAGCTGGTTACAAAAGCAACATGGGTGATTGGAAGGATTGGGAGAGGAGCAGTGAGAATGGAATAGGGCAGATGTGGATGTCTCAAAGTCAGAGAGCTTCCAGATTTAGCAACTGGATAAAATGAGGATCAAAGGCTTCCAACCTTTGGGAAAGGCGATAACTTGTGGGAGAATGTTTGAATTTAACTTGGGGCCTGTTGAGTTTGAGACACTGTTGGGTTATGCAGGGAGTGATGTCCTGTAAGCTGTGAACATAGGAATAGAACTTGAGGAAATCACTGAATTAAGAGATATGGGTTTGGCAGATGAAAGCATGGACATTGATGAACTCAGGGTTCAAAAGTTGGATGAAACTAATGACCAGTGGCAGTCTTGGAAAGCATTTAGGAACAAGAGGATAAAGAAAATCAGTGCAGAATACACAGAAGGAGCAGTCCGAAGCAGAACAAAGAGACTTCAGTGTCATAAACGTCAGGAGAAGAGAGAGGCTCAAAGAGAAAAACATGGTAAAAATGGAGAGAGATAGAGAGGAATAGGGAGAAGACAGCAGTGTGGTGGACAATTAGCACTTCATCTGTGACATTAGTGAGTGGTCTCAGTGGGGCAGCAAAAATGGAGTCCACATGTCAAAGAGATAAGCAATGAGAAGGTTATAAAAGTTATTTCAAGAAGTTTGATTTCTGTGAGTTTGGTAGCTTGTGGGAGGTAGGGTATAATTCATTTTTGTACAAGATAAACCTAAAAATGTAAGCAAGGGGAAAGGACAATAAAACAGGAGCAGTTAAAATATAGATCAATGGAGTCAGATCCAAAGTATCACCAGAAGAGAATGAGGTCAAGAGAATATACAAATTTGGATAAATAACTCCTTACAGCTCCCTGTGGGTGATACTGTTATCATCTCACCCCCTACCCCACCCCACGCAATCACATTCCCTTTAAACTTTGAATCTTTCAAATTGTTACTCAAATCGTGTCTCTAGTAAAGTGTCTAAATTCAGATGAAGCTTGCCATTTGAGAGAGGGTAATTTGCAAAAGATGACTATATCAGGGTGAGGAAGAGCGGATGCATGACTAGCAGTGAAAGCTCACAAATCCACCCACCACACTCATCATTATGGAGGAGAGCAATTACCCTAGAACAAAATGCAATTTCCACATCTCATTTTTGGTTTCTGTGTTAACTAAAGGTTACACCAGCACACAGATAAAATAATCTTCAACTGAACTTCACAAACCCAGTGACTGAAGATAAGGATCTGGGGACAAGTCAAAGGCTCTAAATAGAACCAAAACGGAAAGAATCTCAAAACCAGTCACTATATGACTTTCATCTTCAAGACATTTTTGTTGTTGCTTACATTTCTTTTCTCAGACCCTAGGAGAAGGGATTTGGGGTTCTAAAGTCATCCTGAGAATGAAGAAAGTAAAGCTATCTCTATGACATTATTACAATTTTTCCAGTATCATCCTGAATTGCAAACATGAAATTAAGCTTCTGAGATGAGGCAAGGCACTGCCTTGTGCAGACAGCGACAGCAGCAGCTGTGTTCCTCTTTTAAGGGCTTAGTAGTAGTGGTGGTGTTAGTGACCTCTGAAAACCATGCAGAGCCATGCTGCACTCTGTAGTCACTTTCCTGCTGCTAACTTTGTATGTGCCATGGTTAAAAACTTGGAATTAATTGAGCCATATTGTATGTGTACGAGACAGTTTCTTTTCACTGATCTGAAGCCCATAAGGAAAAAAACCTCAGAATGAAACAGTACAGCAAGGGAAAAATTCACATACATAAATCAAGAAAACATTGCTGAAATTAAAAAACCTTTGAATATACATATGGGAATGGCCTGACATATCCTAGGAAATTTTGATACTGAATAAGCATGCTAGTTATTAATCTCTCATCTCCAAACATACCCTTCTTTTGTGTTCTACTTGGTGATTCTGGGGCAAGCTACATTTTTCATTTGCAAGCTGGTTTCTTGTGCAGTTCAGTCCAGTTCAGTCATTAATTTGTGTCTGACTCTTTGCAACCACATGGGCTGCAGCACACCAGGCTTCCCTGTCCATCACCAACTCCCAGAGCTTTCCCGGTTTCTTGTTAGGCTCTACCAGTATTGGAAGACAAAAAAGGAACATCCTTCCTTCTCTTTGTATGATACTCCCCATAAGCACAGAACCAGCAGGGGTGCTTTATCAGTTCCTGTCTCCAGCTTCTTCGGGTATTTGCATGACTGACTGGTCCTGCCCCTTTGAGATAGCAGCAGCAGCCAGAAATGCACACTCTTCAGAGGTCTGAGGTTCAGTTCTGCAGGGTCTCTGCAAGCTCCGGAGGTAGCAACATCAGCCAGGTAGCACCCCATCCTCAGGAACTGAAGTCCCTTTCTCTAAACTTCTAAGTTCTGATCACCTCTTCCCTTTAATTTTTCCAGTCTTAGAAGTGATAGTTGTTTGCCACAGGTTCCCTCAGTGTTCTCCTTTTGTTCTTTCAGCCCTCTTACAGCCTGTGAAGTTTCCTATATTAAATCTCCTCTGTTGAAATACCCAGCAGGATGTCTGTTTTAATGATAAGGACCCTGGCTGATAGAAGAAGCAAGAATGAAACATATTCTAGTAAAGTTCCTAGACTTCAGAAACAAAGTGTCCTGTGGGCAGTAAAACAAAGACAAAACTACCTACAAGGAAAAAAAACAAAGTTGACTTCTGACTTCTGTACAATAATACTCAACCCTAGAAGACAGTAAATACCCCAATGCTTATAAACTTCTAAGGGGGAAAAAAGAGTTCTAAAACATAACTATCTAAAATGTTGTTCAAGTGTATAGCCAACAGAAAAATATTTTCAGACACACAATACAGGAAATATATTACTTTGAAATATTCTTGATGAAACTAAAATAAAACATTTTCTCAAAAGATGGAAACATTTGGCAACAGGCAATAGGCATTGGCAATAGGAACTGGCAGTGGGCAATAGGAACTGGTAATAGGCATTAACTTCTCTTAAATATATGCCTAACACTCAAGTACGATGATAGATTGCAAATGTTATAAAATATGACAATAAGCAAAAAAATTATTAACAAAACTCAAGAAGTAGAAAAGATGTTTTTCTAAAATTCAAGAAACCCGCTAAACTTTTATCCCTTATAAATTACAAATTTTGTCAGATTTTCTACATAAACACATTGTCCTAATGACAGATTTTCCTTTTTACGATTATCATACATTATTTTTTTCTTGTTTTATTGTACTAGCTAGGATGTCCAGTACAACTGAATATAAATGGTGATAGAACGACCCTTTGTCTCCCCCACCCCTTCACCTTTTGGATCTCAATGGAAATCTTTTCATTTTATTACCATTAAGTGCAATAATTCCTATCAGTAGTGACAGATGTCTTTTATCAGGTAAAAGAAGATCCTTTTGTTTGTAATTTGCTGACTGTTGTGATCATGACTATGCACTGCCTTTGTTATCAGATTGATTTTATATATCCATATGATTTTTCACCTTTAAATTGTCAGTGTGTAAACTACACTGATCAATATTCTAACATGACAGTCTTTTTAAATATTGCTAAATTCAGTTTGTTGATATGTGATTGTGTTTCCTATATGTATATTCTTCATTGAGAACAGATTGTAACTTTCCTTTCTTATACTATTTTTGATTTGTGTTTGAAGTCAAGGTTGTGCTAGCCTCATCAATGAGTTGACGAGTATTACCTCTTTCTCTGTTTATCTTATGGTCTACCATATAATAAGCTTTTATAAGTGTTCCCTATGTGCTTGAAAAAAATGTGCTTTCTCCAGTTTGGGCATGTAGTGTTTGATAAATGTTGACTGGACCAAGCTTACTGATTATCATATTCAAATCTTCCATATCTTTACTGATTTTTCTGCTTTATTTATTAATTCCTAAGAAAGATGTGTTAACATTTCTTCACTGATGTAGTGAATTTCTTTATTTCACCTTGTTTCATATTTTTACATATATTGTTGCTGTTCAGTTGGTAAGTCATCAGATTCTTTGCAACTCCATGGACTATAGCATGCCAGGCTCCTCTGTCCTCCACTGTCTCCCAGAGTTTGCTCAAATTCCTGTCCAATGAGTCACTAATGCTATCCAACCATCTCATCCTCTATCGTCTCCTTCTCCTCCCGCCTTCAATCTTTCCCAGCACCAGAGTCTTTTCCAATGAGTTGGCTCTTCCTATGAGGTGGCCAAAGTATTGGAGCTTCAGCAACAGACCTTCTCTTGAATAGTCAGGGTTGATTTCCTTCAGGATTGATTGGTTGGATCTCCTTGCAGTCCAAGGGACTCTCAAGAGTCTTCTCCAGCACCACTGTTCAAAAGCACTGATTCTTGAGCACTCAGCCTTCTTTATGGTCCACCTCTCACATCTGTACATGACTATTGGAAAAAACCATAGCTTTGACTAGACGGACCTTTGTTGGCAAGGTGATGTTTCTGCTTTTTTAAAATTTATTGATTTTTAATTGAAGGGTAATTGCTTTACAGTATTGCTTGGGTTTCTGCCCTATATCAATATGTCTCATGGTCTAGGTTTGTCAAAGGTTTCTTTCCAAGGAGAAAATGTCTTTTAACGTCATGGCTGCAGTTACTGTCGTTGGTAGTTTTGGAACTGGCACATATAAATTGAGAAGCTTTATATTATCTTGATGATACCCTCTTCCTAAACAATATAAGAACCCTAATATTATCTGTGATTGCCACTCTCTATACCTACGTGTTTGTCCAACATCTTAGTTATATCTTATTTTTCATTTAAGATATTAGACTTCATATTCACTTGCTTTAGTGTTTTATATACTCAATTTGGATTTTATCCTTTACCTTTCCTTCTTGCATTTCAGATCTTACATCTGAGATTATTTTCCCCTGCTTGAATGATAAGCCTTTAGAATTTACTAAGGATCTGTTGATAAAGATCTTTTAATTTTCATTGCCCTGAAAAAGTTTTTTATTTCATTTGCATTCTTGAAATGTAGTTTCTGAGGATACAGAATTCTAAGCCAACAGTTGTTCAATCTCAGAATATTAAAGATGCTATTCCATGGCCTTCAGGCTTCAATTGTGGCTATTGATTAAATAACCACTCCTTATAAGTGACTGTTAATCTTTGCTCTGTGGCTGATTTCTATATTTTTTCTCTTTGTTAATTCAGAATTTCACTGGGCTCTATGAAGTTGTGGATTTCTTTTTAGTTATCCTGTTTGGGATTCATTAAGACTTCATAATGAGATTTGGTGTCTGTCAACTATTCTGGAAAATTCTCATTTGTGATCCATTGAAATAGTTTCTTTCCTCCATGTCATTTAATCTTTCATAGTCTTTATCTCCTGTCTCTGGAGCTACATTCTGGGGAGTTCTTTTCATTCTCCTACCTGTTGTTGCTACAACATATACTTCTGATGGCGAAGGCTGTTTCTTCTCACCATGCAGTGGTGCAGTAGGATTGGGACTCCCAGTTGCATCTTCTCTCTCTTCATGTGGGATTCATCTTCTGTCCCTCTTAGGAAATGTGGACTGAATTGAGGTTTGTTCCTTGACCCCTGTCTGTTTGGTAGTCCCTCACTCTGTCATCTCTTTTCAATTTTTGTTTCTCTCCTCCAATAGTAAAGGAACAGTTCAGGAAGCCTCTGGCTAAAGAGACATCCAATGAGAAAGTGAAAGTCCAATCTCCTTTACTAGTAGGCATCCATGACTTTATGAGTAATTCTCTTGAAACCTCCATCTTGGCTTTGAAAAGGGGGAGCATCCTCCTTCAACCCTGTCAGAGAAAAGATGTTTGATAATGGTGACAGGTTAAAACTGTTCACTTTACAAGGGCCATGGGAATTCTGTTAGTTCTTCCTTTAAAACTAGGATGGAGTAGGGTGGGTGCTAAGGACTTCTATATAGCTGAGACAGTAAAGACTCTGCCTACAATGCAGGAGACCCATGTTCAATTCCTGGGTCCGGAAGATCCCCTGGAGAAGGGAATGGCAATGCACTCCAGTATTCTTGCCTGGAGAATCCCATGGACAGAGTAGCCTAGTGGGCTATAGTCCATGGGGTTGTAAAGAGTTGGACATGACTGAGTGACTAACACTACTACTAGGGTGAGTGGTGGTACTGCTTTTTTTTTGTCTCTCTCCAGTTCTGGGGGGTGGCTAGCCCCAACTCTAAATGGTTTGATGAACTTAGATTTAGAGTAATTAGTCTTTTATTATAAGTGTTGGACCTTAACTGTAACTCCAGGACAACAGGAAAACCCACTCAATATCTGGTTACATATCAAAGCATTATGTTTGAGAAAGGTTGATTAATCATTAGGTTACTCAACTGTTACTGTCAGTTGTATTCCCAACTAAACTTCTTAATTGACTGTGTTTAACTCAAATCTAACTAAATGAATAGATGTTTAGAAGAACTATAGTATATTTCTGCATTCTTAGTTCTAGTATAGTAATTTACCTTGTAGTTTCTAAAATTACTTCCACTCTAAAGAATAGTTTGTCAAAGATTTTAGAATACATGAAGTTTACACACTTCAATACACCGTAGCCTCATCTTGGGTGTTCCCCCCAAATAATAGCAAACAAACCAAAACATCAACTTCTGGTTAGCTTTCCAAATTAGAGTATGTACAAGCACACTCTATTGATTGTCTGGGATGAGCACACACACTGGCATCATCCATTAACAACTCTAATTAGGGGAGCCATAAATTAAAGTAAAGCAGGCCTTGGGCTGAGAATAAACATGACAGAAAACAGTCATGATCTGCAAATTGTCTAGTCACTAATGGACATTAGTGAGCTGAAGGATATTATGACTCTCATAAAAACAGTGAAATTTTAAAATAAAGGGACATATGCTCATTATAAAACTAGTTACATAAAACAGAAAAGATAACAATCTCCACAAATCCCCTGATTTAGAGATAAATGCTATTACTAATTTGGTAAACAACCTTCAAGACATATAGATATTATCCTTTTGAAATAATCACATTGTCACTGTTTGGGGTATCTGTGACACATATTTTCATTTCAGATGCTTATCAGTATTCTCCATAACCTCTTGACATTCTTTCATTTTATAGAATTAAAATGATTAGCCAATGTCCATTTACAGGCAGTCACCTGAAAGTGGCTAGAAACCTGGAATATGAAGAAGCTATGTAAAATTTTGAGAAGAATTCAAAAATTCAAGAGATGCCCATAATTTTACAGCAATTCCCCAACTTTGATAAGGAGGAGTATATATAAAGGCATGATATTAACAAGTTAGCTTTCCCCTGTGGCTCCCATGCTTATATTAAATCAATGGTAATTTTTTTTGTTTGTTTTCTTCTGTGCGGATCTTCTTCATAATTGTCTTTTTGGTGTCTTCTTTAATTGCCTAAGCAGGACTGCCACCTAGCTTCAGTTGCTAAGCTTTCAGAATGTCAGAGCTGCCATCAAATAATGAGTGGCCAACTTGAAGGTCCCATCAAATGCCTTTATCACTCAACACTTCAAGTGCCTTTATTCCAGGACAAAGGAGCTCTTCATTTGGACTATTATAGTTCAAGCTTTGTTATATTATCACTACAGGCATTGAAGTTTTCAGAGGAAAAAGTAAAATGATTTATCCTTGTGTGAACAGAGGATAACAAGAATGAGCAGGACCTTTGGCCACCCAGAGGATGGAGCAAAAGGGAAAATACCATGGTCCTTGGTTAAGGGTGGTGGGTGGGAACATTCTTCTTCCCCAAGGAGATATTGTTATGTATGTTACTCAGAATATCAGGTGTCTTATAATAGAAATAATTACTTGATTACTGTCAGAATCAGCGATTCTCAACCCTGACTGTACATTGGAAGTACTCTAGAGGCTTTGACACAGTATCAATGACAAGGCCCACCTCAGGGGACTCTGATTTAATTGTTCCAAAATGTTTCTCAGGAGCCAGTGTTTTTCAGCTTTTCCGTGATTCTAATGAGCCCACAGAGTTGCAAGTCATTGGTCGAAATGAGTAGAAGAGAGTGGGAGTCTCATTATACATACAGTTTACATTGTGAAAGATGTCAGTTTGAGCATCTCTGTCTGGGAGAAGGAGAAATAGAAAAAAGGGAGAGAATTTTCTCATTTTGGTCATTTCTGCTTTACTGCTGTTTCCTTATAGCTAGAATAGCCATATAATTGATCATCCAAATCAGGACATTTGTGAAAGTGAAATAAGGGAGCTATTAACAATTATGCCAGGACAACAGTTGTTAACTATAACTGTCTAGGCAAACTGGGACCAGTTGCCACTCTGCTTACAGCTGTGGCCTGCCTCTCCACTTGGTCTCAGTAATGGCCCAAAGTTAAGCTATACTGTTGTTGTGGTTTTAATATTTGCCCATTAGAAGACTTGTAAATCACTTTTTCAAAATGTGCTTTTATCCTGTGAAATTTTGGCAGTTGGTTTTGGAAAGTCATTTTGGGAGTGTTTAAAACAATCTACTTTCCCAAGGTTCTTACATCGCTTCTTTATCACCACTTTCTTGCAAGACAGATAGGAAAGGAAACCCACATGCACTGCATTTTTCTCCCCCACTTTGGATACTTTTTAGGACCTCTGTCAAAGTTTAATGGGAGAGTAGTTAGAAATGACTTGTTCAAATTAAGTTTTCTGTTGGTGTGTGGATTTTGCACACCCATACTGGGTCCATTTCCCATTAATAAGGATGATTAAATGTGAACTGAACTTAACACATTTGTGAATGCATAGTCTTAATTAACTGCCTTTGTTGATTAAGTTTGTTCTTCTGGCCGGATGAAACATCTTTGAAAGCTCTATAAAGAAGTAAAAGTGTCATAAGTGGAAGGCATCATTATATCACTGAAAGTTTGCATTTTACAATAGAGGGAGTCCTTGTTTTCTTGGGATGATTTGATTCCATAGGTTTTCAATGTTTTGTAACTTCAGAACAATCTTAGCAAATGGATTCTTTGATGGAAATTCAGTGGATAAAACAAGCTAAAGACGGCCAGCTGCTTGGGTTGAGGTGAGAAGAGGTGATTGGGGTGGGGGTGAGGGGAAGGAGACTGTGTTTGCCTGCTTAGTCCATACCCCTCACCTGTAGCCTTTCAGAATAAGGGAGCAAGAAGATAATAGAGGAATAACTTTGGGCTTAGGAAATCTATATTGTGTTCTCAATTTCAGCCCAAGATTTCTACTATAGCTCAAAATATTAGTGTCCTTCCAGAAGTCTCCTTTTCCTTTAAGGGAGGAAAATTGGTTCTGCCGTCTGCCTGCCACTCAGGGATGATACGTGAGCCAAAGGTGATAACTATGACATGCTTTGATTTCTGCCACTGACAATTTACATAAATCTAAAGTATTTTAGGTTTGTGTAATAAAATTATTACTAATTATTTGCAAAGCAACAAGCCCAGAGAGAGAAAAGGAGGCAGAAATTCAGTTGTTGAGGTAAAGAATATTTTCGCAAGAATCTCACTCTCTTTATAGCTTCTGTTATTCATAAAGCCAAGGTGACTTACAGTTCTATTTGTTTCTAGTTTCCTTCTTTTACAGCCATTTGTCCATCAGTTGGTATCTTGCTGTTTTTGTTTATTTGCTAAGTCGTGTCCGACTCTTTGAGACCCCGTGGACTGCTGCCAGGCTCCTCTGTCTATGGAATTTCCCAGGCAAGAATACTTGAGTGAGTTGCCATCCCTTCTCCCAGGGATCTTCCCGAGTCAAGGATTGAACCCATGTCTCCTGTATTGCAGGTGGATTCTTTACCACTGAGCCATGAGGGAAACCCATCAGTTAGTATATGGATAGACAAATTGTGGTATATCCACACAAGGGAATATTATTTGGTAATAAGAATTGGATTTTTGATACAAAAACATGGCTGAATCTTAACATCATACTCAACATGAAAGAACATATACTCTGACTTTTATTTTATTTTATTTTTTATTGTGTTGGTTTTGCCATACAATGACATGAAACTGCCATGGGTTTACATATGCTCCCCCTCCAGAATCCCCCTCCCTCCTCCCTCCTGATTCCCTCCCCCTGGGACATCTCAGTGCACCAGCCCCGAGCATCAACCCTGGGCTGGCGATTGATTTCACATATGATAATTAACATGTTTCAATGCCATTCTCCCATATCATCCCACCCTTGCCCTCTTCCACAGAGTCCACGAGTCTGTTCTATACATCTGCGTTCCTTTTGCTGTCTCGCATGCAGGGTTCTCATTACCATCTTTCTAAATTCCATATACAGTAACAGGAAGCAGATCAGTGGTTGCTTGGGGCTGGAGATAGGGAGGCTTAACTAGGGTGGGGCTCAAGGGAACTTTCAAGGTTTGGGAAATATTTCGCATCTTGATTGTGGTTATGGTTACAGAAGTCTATAAATGTATCCAAGCTTATCAAAATATACACTTAAATTGATTTTAGTGTAGGTAAACAACATGTCAATTTAGTATTTAAAGAGTTTCATTTTCTTAGGATAAACAGTTTGTTCTTGGCACTGATGCTGGAACTAGATGAAATATTACATTGAACTAGTCCTGTTCAAGATATAGATCAGTTGACCTACGTTTATCTCTTGGACATTATATCTAATTCTAGAAGCTTGTACTCTAGATGGAAATATTATTGTATTTACTTTTATTTTTTTGTCTTAGTTCTACTTTATCCTCTGATTTATTTTGTTTTTGCACCCCATTTTTAATGCTTGCTATTATTTTTTCTTGATATTGAGATGCACTCATGCAAGTTATATGAAATCCTTTCTAGTACAAGGTAGAATATAAATTTTTTTAAAAAACAAAATAAGCGTATTTGTATGTTTTCACCTCACTATACTTACATGTTTATACACACATGCACACCCAGATGAAATTGCTAACCATTAAGAGATTTAGAAATCCAATAAAGTTGGTGGATTTGAGAGAATAGTCCTTAGGTGTGTTAGGACTAATAAGTGAAATATTTGTTGTTTCTATGAAACTTTTCCTAAAGTAGATAGAACCTTGACCAAATATGACCACAATAGACACCTTGTAGTTGAGAAATCTGGCAAGAAATATTTTGAGAAATTCATTGGAAAAGTATGGTGTGTATTTAGATAGTTTATCATGTTAATGGTGGCAATGAAGATTAATAGAAATAAGCCTTGCTATGGTATATCTGAATACTCAAAATCAGCTTTTCTTCCCTAAAATCAAAGCTGTCTCATGGAGCTGATGAAATGTGCTGTTCAAAGGAGACATGCCAGTGGGAAATATGCACAAAGAAAAGTAAATATATGAAGTTTTAGATAATGAATTGATTAAATAAATCTACAAAGAACCTTTATCAAGCACTTTCATGTCTTACATATGGGATATATAAGATTTATAAAGATATATGTTCCTGTAAAGTAAGAATAAGGAAATCAGGCTAAAAAAGACACAGCTTCTATTGTACACACAGATGGTACCTGTATATGATTGTGATGGAAATGGGCAGTACAGATATGTTAATGACTTTTAAATTATCTAAAAATATCAAGTTCAAAACTTATTCAAAATCCAAAAAACAAAACTAAATAATGGGTGAAGAGTACAGTATAAAAAGTAGAGCAATAACCATCATCTGTAATTTTTATATCAATTAAAATTTGCTTTATTGTAAGTTGAGTACCTTTCCTTTAAACTGTTTTTCCTAAACACGAACTATTAGTGAGTAAATTAATCTCTTTCTCTTCATTGTGAATATTCATAAAGGAATAATATTATCACACAAGTACTTTTCCTTCCTTAAGTTAAAAGCAGAGATGAACTAAAATGAAGTTTCAGAGATTTGCAGTAAAGCTATGGCATCAATATTATACCTGCCCTTGCCCCTTGCAACATCAGCATCACCTGGAAACTAGAAATGCAGACTCACAGGCCCCTCCCCAGACCTCCTGAATCAAGATCAGCATGTTAACAAAATGTCAGAGAATTTGGATGCACTTTAGCTTGAAAAGCCCTGTCCTATGCCATCAGTGTTGCATAGAATTATTCAAGATATTGCTATGGTGGCCAAGCATTCCAATTTTCCCTGGACTGCAGAATTATCCTGGATTATTTGGTGGTAAAGCCAAGCAAGTCCCAAGGAAATCATCATGAATTGGTCACTCTAAAATTCACCAAACTTCAACTTTAGAATTGAAGAGAAAAAAAATATGGAGGTGAGAAAATTATACTCTGAGTTGTTGTTTAGTCGCTAGGTTGTGTCTGACTCTTTTGTAACCCCCTGGACTATAGCCCAGCAAACTCCTCTGTCCACAGAATTCTCCAGGCAGGAATACTGGAGTGGGTTGCCATTCCCTTCTCCAGGGGATCTTCCCAACCCAGGGATCGCACCTGAATCTCCTGCATTGGCACAGCTTAGATGTCTACTAATGTTAGCTTTTCTTTTATAGTCTGTTTCCACTCACTAATTTTAAGCATTAAGAAAATAGATAAAATGTGGAACAGCTCTCTGTTCTCTGAGATGCTGAGATTTTACAGCCTTTAGAACCTCAAGACATGGAGTCCAGAGTGAAAGGCCTAAAAGGTAAAATCTTTTTGCTTTGTCTGTACTGCTTGGCCACAGGGTTAATATACGTATCCTGGTGGCTAAGACAGTAAAGAATATGCCCGCAATGCAGGAGAACTGGGTTCTGTCCTTGGATTGGGAAGATCCCCTGGAGGAGGGCATGGCAACCCACTCCAGTATTCTTGCCTGGAGAATCCCAAGGACAGAGGAGCCTGGTGGACTACAGTCTTTGGGGTCACAAAGAGTCGGACACGGCTGAACGACTAAGCACAGCACAGTGCAGTCTCAAGCAAGGCCTTTTGTTCTATTCCTTTCTTTATTTCTCATTCAGGATTGTTGAACTGCACCTCTGACCTGCATGTGATTATCTTATAGTTGCAAAACCTCTAAGAAAAGCCACCTGGGATAGAGCTGTTTGCTCTCATTAGCTCGGAAAACAACACTCTGTTTATTCCTCATGCTAGTGTCAGGGGGATCCTGCTTTCATTCCAACACAGGTATAGGTGTTGATTTCACACAGAGGGATTCACTTAGGCATCTGTGGAAGTTCTGAGTCAGCCTCAGAAGAGCTATCTGACTCAACACAGTGTTACTACGGAAAACTGGGTATAGCAAATACACTGTAATTTTCTTTTACCATGTATGATTAGAAAATATTTCTGAAGTCAAATCAAGTAAATAAAATGCCAGTGATGCACTCTCATTTATTATAGACATTGGTGTTGATTTTGAAATCATGCCTGGTAAATGTCCCTTTGGGCAGTACTCATCCCCTCCATGTGTGTGAGATGGCTGTCACTCATTGAAGCAGATGCTGCCAGTGCTCTTCCCATAATCCCCCACCCAATCCCTTGACCATTTCCATGCTTCTTAGCTATCTGTGGGTTTTCATTCACAACAGCCAGCACCTACATCTCTTAGTTGGCTGACTAGCCTCAGGCAGCCAGAGCCTGATTTGTCTGGAGCCATGGAAAGCTGCAAGTGCCTGGGAATCTGTATCCCCTGAGAGCAACCTGTAACCAGTGACTGACAGTGAAGAGAATAAATATTCCAGCTCCCTTGCCCCCTAATGGGGATAGTTCTTAGATATATTTTATACTGTTTCCATAACTCCTCTTTGAGATTGACTCAAAGTACTGTCTTGGAACCTTGCCTGCTATCATACCCTGACTTGACCTTCTTTCTTTCTTGTCCCATTTCTCCATTGCCTACTGCTTTTTCCTAGAAATACCTTCTAGTAATTCACTTTCACATGAATCTTTATCTCAAAATCTGCCTTTGGCAATCTAACCTAAGACCTCATGTTACATAATTTGAGGAAACTCTAAATCTCTCCTGTTTCATAAAGACAGAGGTTTATACAAATAGACATGCAAATGGCTCTTAAGTATATAAAAATGCTCTACCTTGGTCATGATAAGAGAAATGAAAATTAAGACTACACTGAGACACTGCTTCTTACCTATCAGAGGGGCAAAAATTGTAAAGGTTTGACAGTATACTCCATTGGTGAGGCTGTGGGGATCCAGACACCCTCATTACAGAGCTATTGAAACTCAATGACTAACTTAATAGTCTTATTCTTCATAATAATATTGTTATTTTTGATACTATGGTATGTGAAGTAGGATAAATTAAGTTCAGTTCAGTTACTCAGTCATGTCCGAATATTTGCGACCCCATGAATAGCAGCACACCAGGCCTCCCTGTCCATCACCAACTCCCAGAGTTTACCCAAACTCCTGTCTATCAAGTCAGTGATGCCATCCAGCCATCTCATCCTCTGTCGACCCCTTCTCCTCCTGCCCCCAATCCTTCCCAGCATCAGGGTCTTTTCCAATGAGTCAACTCTTCTCATGAGGTGGCCAAAGTATTGGAGTTTCAGCTTCAACATCAGTCCT
>ML664662.1:2915354-2950380 GCA_007570785.1 Antilocapra americana
CCATCTGCAGTAAATCAAGTTACTAATTATCTTAATATAGTTAAGAATAAAATGTTTCACAGTAAGAGAAAAAGGGATATAAATATAAAGTTAAATAAGAGACCTATAAACTTAAATTTGCCTTGGGACTATCAGAATAAATGCATGATTTCTTTTGTACTTTCTAAAAATATCCTTATTTCCTAATTCTGTTCACTAAAAATCTATAGAATCAATGAAAACCTAGTAAGAATGAGGACCCTAACATCCTAATTATGGTCCCTAAGTAGTATTTGCTAGAAAAAGGAATCAGAGCTCGATAGAGTAATGTTTAGCTCCAGGTCTTGAGTAGGGAATATATGCAAGGAATCTGAGACGTTATGTTATTCTAGAAATTAAGAAGGTATCAGAGTCTGTTGGAGTCATGACAGAAAGGTTCGTGCTAATCAAAGATGGGATGAGTATCAAAAGGAAAAATGAACCACACCAAATATATACATATCTATGATTTTATAATATTTGGGAAAAAAGTGAATTTCTTTGACAGTTGCCAAGACATAAATTCATTATTCTAAAATTGATTAATAAAGAGAAAGAATCCAATATATATGTCTTGTACAAACTATATTTTGAGGTAACTACATAGTTGATGGACAGCATTTCTAGTAGAAATCATCATTAGCTGATCAAAATCATTAGACAAATGTCAATAGAAACCTTAATAATGGAAGGATGAGTCTGGCAACACCTGAACTCCATGTCATCAGTCAAATCACAAAAGGAAACAATAGGACCTTATTGTCATATAGGCCAAATAAGATAATTTAGGACAGTTTAATAAAAGGACTATTTGGCAAAATGTGGACATGGTTAAGGAAACCAACATAAAATGATGAAGTATCTGAGGATTCTCATGGGCAGGGGCCATTGACTCTAGGCCTGAAGAGGTAAAGAGAAGGAGCAGTTACCATAACCTCAAAAGAGAACTGTAGCTTCAAGAGAAGGTCACCCAATGGGATCTGTGGACTCTGTTAGGGAAATGTAACCACTGCCAACCTGTGACAACCAAACAGGAAAGCAAGCAGGGAGGTATATACCTCAACTTTACTTTCTTCCTGCCCTATAATATATGGGTATCTACCATGGGATAACCAGAAGCCAGAGGACAAAGAAATCTATTATGGAGTCTATAAAAGTCAGCTCCTGCACAACAGAGAAGAGTGGAGACAGAACTGGGAAGATAAATAGAGAATGTCTGACACACAAGTGATAAATCCTTTCAGCACCAGCCTGATTCCCTAGTTGTTGTTTTTATTTAGTCACTAAGTCATGTCTGACTCTTTTGGGACCCTATGGACTGTAACCCACCAGGCTCCTCTGTCCATGGGATTCTCCAGGCAAGAATACTGGAGTGGGTTGCCATTTCCTTCTCCTGGGGATCTTTCCAACCCAAGGATCAAACCTACATCTCCTACATTGGCAGGCGTATTCTTTACTGCTGAGCCACCAGGGAAGCCTTATTCTTTAATAGACCTGAGTGAAAGACCAGACTTCATAAGGATGCTCTCAGCATTCAAAATTTCTCAATTTCTCCCGAATGTTGAAAACCAATAAGAATCAGGCTGGTGTTGCAATTCCAACAGAGTCCACAGGATGGAGGCTGCAGTGACCCTAATTGTTTATCCCATTTGCCAGCTGGCAGACTAAAAGATCCATAGTGGGATTCAAGATTTGGATTGAATTCTGGGCTTCAGGGACTCTAGAGAAAAATAAAATCTGCAACAAATCCAGTCTCTCTGGCCCCTTGCAATTCCTTTAAGTTGATTTTGCACATTAATTCGCTTCAACAGGACCTTGTGAAAACTCCAAATCTTCCTTCCTCTCTCACTAATTCTTCCAGAGCTCCTATTCTTTCTATCCATGCAAAGACCTAACAATTGTGTCACGTAGTAATTAGGGTGACCATAATATACCGTTGATCCTCATGGTTCACAGATATCATATTTGTGAATTTGCCTACTCAGTTAAATTTATTTGTAACACGAAAATCAATACTTGTGGTGCTTTTGCTGTCATTCACAGATATATGCAGAATGATGAAAAACTTGAGTTACTCCATGTGCGTGTCCCCAGCTGAGGCTGAACATGGCAGTGCTCTGCTTTCTTGCTTCAGCTCTCATGCTATAAACAAATGTCCTTTTTTGTGGTCTATTTAGTGCCACATTTGCCCAACATTTGTTGGTGATTTTTCTGTTTAAAATGCCTCCCCTCAACATGTAGCACTGGAGTGCTGTCTAGCATTCCTTAGCACAAGAAGGCTATGATGTGCTACATGGAGAAAACATCTGTACTGGATAAGCTTCATTCAGACATGAGTTAGAATGCTTTGGCCCATTAGTTTAATGTTAATGATGCCGGGGTCCAGCCCTGGCGGGGTCCGGGGATCTTGAGGGATGAGTGGCATCGGCGGAAGAACTGAGCTGAGTCGATGTGTGGTGATGGAGCAGTCTCTATTGCTGTTAGTTTGTGGGATGATGGAGAAGTCTCTCCAAAAGGAGATGGAGAAGTCTCTCCGTTTATTGTTGTTGGTTTACAGTTTTATAGCCAAAAGACATCCCCATTACATCATTACATCACCTATCATTCTATACAATTTTTTGTTTTCTACCTTCCATAGCAACCTTATCATTGAGCTCATTCCCCAATCTATCATGAAACATTCCCTTTGCAGAAGTCAGATTTTTATGTAATTAGATTTAACAATAGTATATTTACCATTTGAATGTCTTCAGTATACTTCATTCAGTCATGATAAGTACATCAACCTAAGTAGAAAGGTTACATTTCTCTTATCAGGTACAACTATGTAGAAGCTAGAGGGAAGGGCTTAAGCTTGAGACTGTTTATTCTAGTAACCTACTCCAGTTCTTACGAGTAAAGAGGAAAGAGGACAAAGAGACAATTTAGAGAGAGGAAAGAGGACTAAGAGACAGTCAAGCAGCACTGCTTTAGCAATAAAACCCTATTAACCTTATAACTACTATAATGAAT
The DNA here is from genome assembly GCA_007570785.1 of Antilocapra americana. Taxonomy (NCBI): domain Eukaryota; kingdom Metazoa; phylum Chordata; class Mammalia; order Artiodactyla; family Antilocapridae; genus Antilocapra; species Antilocapra americana. The sequence continues at coordinate 2,918,385 of ML664662.1, forward strand.
TCCTATGTCTACATTATCCTAAAGCAATCAATATCTCCAACTATGCTGGCCACAATTATGAGCATTCGTAAGTCTCAATCGAGCCTGATTTCTTCAAGGAAGCGAGCCTCCTCCGTGGAGTGGTCAGGGGAGTGGGAGGTGGAAAGGTGACCCAAGTACGAGCCTTTCTGGTGGTGGCCTTGCCATGACCCCCAGAGAACTCTTGGTAAACTCCCCAGTAATTAGTAGGAGGAGTAGTAACCTATTTAAATGTCCCTTTCATTCCTCCTTAGCCCCCGGGGAAGGTGATCCTCCTTCCCGGATCCTCTGGTCGGTCGATAAGGTCTGGGGGGATTATCTCAGGACTAATTCTTTCCAACTGGGACTGACCTACTGAGATGAGCCAATGTTCCGAGCATGGACAGAACTTCCAAGAAAAATACCAGGGTGGGGCTTGCCCAGGATGCCCCGATAAAGAAAGTCAGCTTTGCAATTTCTTCCTTAGTCTCGTGACCTTGTCATCCTAGCAAGGGGGCATCCTGACGGCTCCCAGCATAATGAACCAACAATATATATGAAATCAGAAACACAGATAAAACCAAGTTATGTATTGATAAATTGATGAAAACTTTATGAATAAAATTTTGCAGGCACCTAACCATGTATTTTCCCTAAGAGCATGGGTTCAATATTTAGCAATTCAGTGTTTGCAGAGACTTTATGTAACATACCTATTATGAATAGCAAGAATAGACTGTATTAAATAAAAGAAAATACTTTAGGAAGTGGAAGATGGAATGCCTATAGAGATTAGATTTGTGGTTGCCAAGAGAGAGAGGGCTGGGGGAGGGATGGATTGGGAGTTTGGGATTAGCAGATGCAAACTAGTGTGCATAGAATGGATAAACAACAAGTTTCTACTGTATAGCACAGGGAACTGTTTTCAGTCTCCTGGGATAAACCATAATGGAAACGAATATGAAAGAAAATATATATACACATTTTGTTGTACAGCAGAAATTAACACAACATTGTAAATCAACTGTACCTCAATAATAATAATAATAATAATAATAATAAAGATGGAGTGCCTAGACCACAGGTGAAAACTGGAACTCATAATGCTATAGTGTGTCGCAGTCAGCCCCTACTAGCTTACAGAGCTGATGGTGTGCATCTCTTCCCAACTCTACATTCATTGATCCCACATCAATGGACTGAAGTCAGCCGTTTTGTGATAGTATTTACACCATGGAAATTGGTAAATCCTATCAAAGAGCCAGTTGTTAAGCATTTACCAGCACACCACTGACTATAACTCTCCCTTTCTGTAATTTCCCCCTCAAATTCCTTTTCTTGAAGTACAGGAATCACAGTGACATTGTCACCAATTACCTGAGCTGACAGTAGCCCTGTCAGAATAATTCTGCAATGTATGACCAGAAGTTTGTGGCAAAATCTTATGCGCACTGCCTCTTCCTTCATTCTACCTTCAGTTTCTTTCATAGCAAGATCTAACTGGAATGTCGATGTTCCAGGAATCTGGAAGGAATCTAGGAAATATAGTATCCAGGTTTTCGCCCTTGTGGTACAACAGAGAACTTAGAAGGTGGAGATGATACTGAATATCAGTAAACCCCTTATGGCATGGAAGGAAAACAACTCTGATATAGCAAATATCAGTAAATTATTTAATAAATATTTCCTATATGCCATCTATGTGCTATTCACCATACTAGCGGATTTCAAGCAGTAATTTTAAAACTGTGGGTAAAAACGCGTAATAGGTTATTAATTAATTTATTATGTTGTGTTCAATGTTATTTTTAATAAAACTGAACAAAGCAGAATAGAATAGAAATATCAGAATGCATCACATGTGATATGACCAAATATTGTTTGTAAAGCTGTCATCTCAGATAGATGCATACATATCTATATATGCTTGCAAAGTGAAATACTTTGCTTACGGTCAAAGTTTAAAAACATAGCTTTTAGAGAAAGGACTAACAGACCTTTATTTAATAGGTCAGATAGGAAATTTGTTACATTTTGAAGGCCAGGTGGTATCAGCTATACCTACTCCACTCTGCCTCTGTAGGGTGAAAGTAGCATAGATAATAAGAAAATGAATGTTGTGTCCATTAAAACTTTATATACACAAACAGGTGGATGGCTGTTAGTTGAGTAGGATTTGACTGACAGGCTGTCAGTTTGCCAACTCCTGATTTAGAGCAATGTTTCTCAAACTATCTGTAGTAAAGCACCAGTTTTTTGCTCTGGTTTATTCCTGCCCAGGACAAGTATATACAGCTCCTAACATATGCAGCTCATCCAAGTGAGTTCAACAACAGCCCATCTGACCTGACCAATGCCTTGCTCAACAGCATGAGTACAATGAACATGCACTTGAGTAATACAGTAATGTTAATTATACTTTTAGAAAAATTATGAAAGCATGCTCTCAGTTTATGTACTTATCTTGTTGGAGACTGGCAACAAAGTTCACAGATGAGGAACCAACCATATTTTGAGTAGCAGTGCTCAAGAGAATGCAAAAAAAAAGATAGTGCTGTTGTATTCAAGAGGTACATGAATGAATGGAGACAGACCTCTTAACAAATAATAATAATGCAAGGTAGAATACAGTGTGTGCTCTAATACAAAAACTAGTTCATAGCACATGAATAGATTTTCCCCAAACTTGACCTATCTATCTGAAATGGCCAATTGTGCTTGAGATATATAGATACAAATGTAGATATAGGCATAGAAATTCTATATCCAAAGAAATGACTTAATGCGTATCAACCATTATTAAGACCATTGTTTTTTATAGCACTCTGTTTATAGATGTATATATACATACATTGTATATATACATACGTGTGTATACATATATGTTGTTGTTCAGTCACTAAGTCATGTCCAACTCTTTGTAACCCCATGGACTGCAGCATGCCAGGCTTCCCTGTCCTTCACTATCTCCCAGAGTTTGCTCGAATTCATGTCCATTGAGTCGGTGATGCTATCTAACCATCTCATCCTCTGCCACTCTCTTCTTTTGCCTTCAGTCTTTCCAAGCATCAGAGTCTTTTCCAATGAATTGGTTCTTCGCATTAGGTGGCCAAAGTATTGGAGCTTCAGCTTCAGCATCAGTCCTTCCAGTGAATATTCAGGTTTGATTTCCTTTAGGATTGACTGGTTTGATCTCTCTACAGTCCAAGGGACTCTCAAGGGTCTTCTCCACCACCACAGTTCAAAAGGATCATTTCTTCAATGCTCAGCCATTTCATTTTGGTCCAATTCTCATTTCCAGTACATGATTACTGGAAAAACCATAACTTTGACTATATTGTTGGAGAAGGAATTGGCCAACCACTCCAGTATTCTTGCCTGGAGAATTCCATGGACAGAGGAGCCTGGCAGGCTACAGTCAATGGGGTCACAAACAGTTGAACATGACTGACCAACTAACACTTACTTTCTTACTTGACTACACTATACATACATACATACATACATACATACATATATATATATATATATATAATATATATATATATATATACACATACATACATAAATATATATACATTTTTCTGTTTTCGTTTTGAAAGTTGCTATGTGAAATTTTCCCTGGTGGCTCAGATGGTAAAGCGTCTGCCTACAATGCGAAAAACCTGGATTCAATCCCTGGATCAAGAAGATCCCTTGGAGAAGGAAATGGCAATCCAATCCATTACTCTTGCCTGGAAAATCCCATGGATGCAGGAGTCTGGTGGGCTATAGTCCATGGGGTCACGAAGAGTTGGACATGACTGAGCGCCTTCACTTTCACTTTCATGTGAAATTTAGAAGGCAAAGTCTCTCATAGACATCACTATGAACAATTATTTGTGAATGAAGGCTTAAAAACCATCCACCTCATTTACTGCTATAACTGAGGCTGATCACCTAGAGACAGAGGCTATTGTTATTTGCATGTCAGATAGTTTGCTTTCTTTCTCCAACGAGAACTATTGCCTTTTAGAAGCTAGCAGTGAAAACCATTTAGGAAATACTTTAAGATTTACAAATATATCATATGGTTGGTGAGAGCCAGATCATAGTGTGACAGAGTAAAAATTCTTGACAACTGAGAAGTTCTGGCCATTACCCTCCCTGTGCACTTTAAGAAGAACTGTTTTCTTGCTCTTTCCTTTTTCTGCTCACTAAGGAAGAACTTCTGATCATAGGCTGATTTGTGAGCTTCTGTGCTGGAAAGTCAGAGGAAATGGTGAAGCAGAGTGTTTGGAAAAAGGTTTCATGCGATCATGAATTGTTAGAAGTGGACAAGACATCTATGTAAGCATGGGTTGCTGATGTTGAGCTGTTGATTGGAAGGAGAAAAATGAGGGAGCACCTGTGGTGTGTGATGGGAGTGTATGGGAGAGGGCTGAAAGAGCATTTGAAGGCTTATTGTTGAGGACTACATGTTTCCCTTCATGGGGGTGCTGAAATACAAGAAGAAATTAACCTATTTAAGACATACCTTTAGTTGAAAAAAACGATATACCTTCAGTTGTATAAAATATACTCTTTCAAAAATGACACCATGTGAGAAATGGTTTTATAATATTTTTGTCATGTTTGAACTAGTAATATTTGCTAGTGACATTTTATTTTATGCATCAAGGTATTCAAAAGATGTTTGAAGCTGCATCTTCAGAGTCTGTCAGAGCTACTAAGTATTATTTTGATGAATGCAAAACCAACATGAATAATGTTGAAAGATTGCCATGAATCACATTTGACACTTTATCTTGACCAGTATTCTGCTGCTGCTGCTGCTAAGTCGCTTCAGTCATGTCCGACCCTGTGCGACCCCATAGACTGCAGCTCACCAGGCTCCCCCATCCCTGGGATTCTCCAGGCAAGAACACTGGAGTGGGTTACCATTTCCTTCTCCAATGCATGAAAGTGAAGTCACTCAGTCATGCCTGACTCTTCATGACCCCATGGACTGTAGCCTACCAGGCTCCTTCATCCATGGGATTTTCCAGGCAAGAGTACTGGAGTGGGGTGCCATTTCCTTCTCCACTTACCAGTATAACCTGATTCAATTAAAATTGGGTCATCTTTCCCCTGCATCAGAACCTATGGAATGAGGAACAGATAAGTCATATTATTTTAGTTTTGCAAATGGATGAATTTCAGTAAGGTCACTTGGTGAATTGGGTCTCCAGATTCATTAAACTGCAGATTTAGCATGGATGTGCAATAATTTTTTTGTGCTTAAAAAAAATGCCCAGATGTTTTTGGCAACTGGATCAGCTACGGATATAAGAAAGAGGGGAATATATCATTACCCTACAGATGTTCCAGCAGCTTCTTCATCTTAATATTGATACCGAACCAAACTTGGGTCTACTTGTCTGTGCACAGTAAAGTCAGTCTACTGACATCAGGTTTTGATGAAGTTAAGTGCAGTGTGTATTGTAGGGTGCCAAGCAAGGAGTACAGGGCCACTAAGTGCTTAAAAGACCCAAACTCCCTGAAGGCTTTCATAGAACGAGTTTTAAAGACAGGGTGAGGGAAGGGGATTGTGCAGTATGTGATCAGCTCATGAACATCCTTCTGACTGATTGATTGTGAGGTAACAGGGAGTCAACATCATCAACCTTCTGATTCCAACCAGTCTGGAATCTATGTGCTGTGGGTAGCATACAGATAACTTCTTCCACCTGTCGGAGGTTTCAGTCTCTGCCAAAAAGCACAAAGGACTTGCCTCAGAATATTATTTATAGCCCTGAAGGAGGAACTAAAGGTCCGTGACTTTGTTTAATGGCTAAACTATTATTCTTTTGTCTTGCTTGACTGTTTTCCATTCTTTCTGCATTTTTCCAGTTCTCTGATTAAATTTATTCTTTGACTAAAGTTTTTCTACAGACAAAAGGAGGTGGAGGACATAGAGGGGAGTCCTCTTCTGGGAAGGCTCCATAGGGTCCTGCTCAGTTACAATATTTCATGTGAACACCTGGGTGCCCCCCAGAGACCTCACTCTTGAGAAAGGATTATTTGGACTTCCTGTGCTTTTAAAAAGGCCTCACTGCCACCTATATGCTGGGCCCCACCTCCAGTTTCTCCTCCCCTTGTACATCACCCTAAGAGAGTCATACCTTCAGTTACTTTTTTTTGTCTTTATAAATTTATATATTTTTAATCGAAGGATAATTGCTTTGCAGAATTGTCTTGGTTTCTGCCAAACATCAACATGCATCAGGCATAGGTATACCTATGTCCCCTCCCTCTTGCTCTTCCACCTTCAGTTACTTTAAGTTGGACTGACATCTGGTGGGATTTCAGACATTGAAATTTTAGAAAATAAGATTTTTATTTTGCAGTTTGAAGGAGCAAAGGCCTGGGAGGAAATATTACCAGGACAAGAGTGGGACAGAAAGAGGATAGAGTATGAATCTGGCTTGAGTATATTTGCTTTTTATTATTCTGTGAAGTAGAAAGCTTAAGATTATTCTTGATAACATACCTATGAATAAATGGGTCAGGAAGGAGTACTCTGAATCAGTCTTGTCACCAATAAGAGAGGAGGATGTCGCCAGGCTCTGAAACACTCCCCCATGGGTAACAGATCTATTAGGCAGATAGCAGCAGCAGATCCAGCTGCAGAAAACGATTAATGTCATGGAGACAGCTCCATGGTGGCTGGGGAATGAGCATTTTATAAACAAAAAAAGCCTAACTGTCTAAAACCTGAAATATATGTATTTAATTTTCTTCAGAAATGGCTTGCAATCATCTTTCCTAATCACTGTGTTTTTCAGGATGGAGAAAGCCTTTGTGTTGGTTGGTGATACACTTCAAGTTCTTGGAGTGAATGATAGCATTGTGACTTGGGTGATTCAGAAGGATTTTTATTCTCTTTAATGTATTACTTTAATAAGTAAATTTAAGGCAAAGTATTTCTCCACCCTAAGTGCTTTTGCAGCATTCTGCTAAGTCCCTGTAGTTTATATAATAAGGCTGATTCTGTTGGAAAGGTGACCTGCCTAGCCGGAGGGAAGAGAAATCACTCTTGGGCCTAAACTTATTCCCAGTGTTGACATATCTTTCTAGATGCAAACCTTCATTCCTGAGAGGTCTGAGCCCTTGGGAATCATACCCTTATGAGGCTGGGGTGAATATACTTGCCCATACACAGTTGTAATTGGGTAAAAGAGTACCAAGAGGTGAGCAAGGACATCACCTGGTAGTACGCACATTCCCCATGCCACCATTATGTCAAAGCAGCCCTGCTACCTTATGCTGATCAGCGCCAATTGCTCTTGTCACAATTGATTCCTCTTCTTGCCTTTTGGTCCCTGGGCACAAGAAATCCGTAGTGTCCTGGTAGTAGTCATGGCTTGTAGTTCAAAGGGACCCTTTCTTGCATCCTCTGGCAAGAGCGTGCCCTCTTTGAGGACCATGACCATCAGCCCTGTCATGTCCAGAGTTGATGGGACTGGAAGCATGGAGACTTCCAGTGGTAGGTGGGGCCACTCATGCTTCTACCCCTTGATCTCTGGATCCATGTATTCTTTGGATGTAGAACCAGATAGAGGGCTCTGATTTTTAATGTAGACACTGGATCCTGAAGGGCACTCCCTTCTTTCAGAGTGTTGCCCCCGAACTAGCAATTTAGGTATTCCTTGGAGTGTTCTATGAGGCTGAGTTCCTCTAGATAGTGTCATGTGTGATACAGCTAGTGGATCCCATGGTTGTGGGCCCATTGCTACCCAGTCCTTTGCTGTAAAATGGGTCCCCTGGTCAGATGCCATGTTGCATGTTTGTAGATCAAGCCTTCCATAATCCTCTGGGTAGTGATACTTGCTAAGGCTCTACAGGCAGGAAAGGTAAACCCAAGTCTAGTATAAGGATCTATACCTGTGAGGACAAATGATGGAAGTGGCTCAATGCTGTTTACTTGATACCAAATGACCAAGAGATAGTGCCAGATGGGAGCTCAGTTTAGGCTTCTAATGCCAATATGTTGGACATTTGGAGGCACCAATAAGCTAGATCATCTTTAGTCAGTGGGAGTCCATGTTATTGTGGCCATCTTGGCAACCGTGGCCACTACATGAATATGCCCATCATGCCAGTTCTGGGGTGAGTGGTGATAAAAGGCTAGCTGATGTCAACTGTCTGAGTCATTTTGTCTACTTAGTTGTCAGGTGCCTTGTCTGTGGCGGATAATTTCTGGTGGACATTTATGTGTTATACAAAGACCTTCACATTTTATAACTACTCCCATATATCTATCCACATACCTCCAGAACTCCTTGGATTTGATCTTCTAGTCTTCACCTCCAGGCCATTGGCCACTTTCATGAGTGCAAATATTCTTACTTCAGACTGCTGTTCCTTCTACACAAACTGGATGGTCAGATGTACCATTTTGGCTCCAGCCATTGGAAAATCATCCCTCCCATTTTCATTTAGGGACATTCTCAAATGTGATGTAATGTGGCCACCATTCATTTTTAGCTTTCCTTCACATACTGAGCAAGAGCTTTAGGCTCCTCCTTCAGCTTTGTGTATGAGAACTGCCCCACCCCAGGTCTACAAGGTTCAGTCCTTGCTGGGGCACTGGTATAACTCTTACAGATGACATGCAGATCTAGGCTACCTGCTCATTCAATTAACTTGAGTCCTGTGGTCTTCCTCAAGCCCTACCCGGGATGTAACACTTCCACATTGTTATAGACTGATGCAAGGCCTCTCTTAATGACTTAACAGTTCAGAAAGAACCCAACTCATAATGTGTGGTTCCAGCTGCATGTTGGTGCCCTTAGTCAAACGTTGTGTCCCTACTGGGGCCCACTAACATACCAGGACCTGTTTCTCAAAAGGCATATTATTTTTCTGCTGTGAATGGCATACCCTTGCTCCAGACTCCAAGGACTGACTTTTTTTTCTCCCACTGGAGCCTGCCATAAATTCCACACTGTATCATTTTCCACCACTGACACTTGGAACACCCTAAGGTCTGCTGGATTGTATGGCCCACATGGCCATGTTGCTTGCACCGTAATCTGAACCTCCTGCAGAACACTTTCCTCCTCTGGCCCCTACTTAAAGCTGGAAGCCTTCTCTACCAGAGTAATATTCCTAGGAGTAGAATGTCCTGCCTCCAGGACCCAAAGAGACTGACCAGATGCTGTGCTCCTTCTCTGTGATAGAGGATATAAGATTCAGTGCTGCTTTTTACTTTAGAGCGGGTATTCCAGCACACCCCTGAACCCTGGACTCCTCCACTGGGATCACCACCAGTGAAACCTTTGGCAAGTAAGTTACTATGACTTTGAGCCAGAGACTCTGCATGTCTCACCTACCAACCAGAACAGTGTCATCTTCACCTGCAGGCAAGTGAATGACCAAGTTCCAACTCTACATCTTAGTGCCTATATTCTGAGGCCACTCTAGCACCACTTATATAGTCCAGGTCCTACAGGAAGTGAATGCCACAACAGAACTAGGCAAGTGAGAGATTTCTTAGGGACAGTGCCTAAGACTGAAAATGAGGAAGAAACCAAAGGATGCTGGCTGGAGACCTCAAAGCAGATTCAACTCTGTGTGAAGGAGAAAGAGAAGGGAAGAAGAAAGTAGGAAGGTTGGGTGGAAGCATCTTAGACTGCAATGCAGTTCTGAAGGAGTTCTGCAAGGCTATCAGAAAGTCCCAAGCCAGAGATTTTATCAGAAAAGTCTTGCATCCAACATGGATGGACCTAGAGAATATTATGCTCGGTGAAACAAGTCAGAGAAAGACAAATACTTTATGTTATCACTTATAGGTGGAATATAAAAAATAAAAGTAATGAATATAACAAAACAAGAGAAAAGTCTTGCATCATTGGCTTCGGACAGGCTGTGGGAAGCGTGACCTTGGCATCTATACAATGATACATTTCACTGCAGCAGCTGGGACCATCAGTCACTTATGGCCCTTGCCCTCGGGGATCTGAGAGTTCTGTTTTCATGGCTGCCACAAAGGCTTTGTTTCCCTTCACAAAAAAGAATACTAATAAGCACATGTAAAAATGTGTGCAATTTCATGGGGTTCTTGGACCATCTCAAGTCCATTCGTTGGATTGCATGGGTGGTTAAGAACACCTGTTTTCGGAATTTCCTGCTGATGTCATTTAATGAGAATAGACTGCTCTGGGTTTTTATCTGAAAAATAAGCAGCATATCTTCAAAAGACACAGATTCCTTAATGATGTATTGTAGCCTCTTTGTTAAAATGAATGTACTCTTAATATGTACAGATGTACAGTACTCTATAATCTGATAATCTGAACCTCTTGACAGGATGGAAGTTTCCAAGCCAAAATAGTCCCATTTTGGGGAGATTTTTAACAGTAAGATTGGGAAGCCATTAAGGCTTTTCAATCTTGAAACCCTCTCCTGTCTCATAGTTTAGCAGAGCAGAAGTTTGGTGAATCTACCAGTTCCAGACCTTTGTTCTAATGAACAAGGTGCCCAATTTCTTTATTCAAATAAAATGTTTTCAATATGGTACTCATTCTTGGTAAGCAGTGCAGTTGAGTGTAGTGAAATACATTTACAAATCCTGGCAAAGAATGATCTGGCACAACTCATTTGATCCCTGTGTGTTGAGTTCCCCTACCTTTTTTAATGTTTACCAATACTTTTATTTATCACTTTGATTGAGGTGAAATTTACATAGTTCACAATGAACAGATTTTAAAAGAACAGTTCAATGAATTTTTACACATCCATGTATGTAACCACCAATCAGGTCAAGATACAGAACATTTTCTAGGGCTTCCAGAATGCTCCTTCATGCTCCTTCCCAGTCAGCATCCCCCCGACACATGTAGAAGTAACCACTATTCTGACTTCTGCAAACATAGATTAATTTTGCCAGTCCTTAAACTTCATGAACTCCTTTTTCTGTTGTTGTTGTTGTTGTACATTATATCTGAGATCCATCCATCCTTCTGTGGGTGACTGTACTTTATTTATTTTCATTGTTGCATAGTATTCCACTGTTCAATTATCATTTACTAGCCCATTCTACTATTGATGAATATTAGCATTGTTGCCAATTTGGAACTATTATGAAAAAGACTGCTATGGATTCTTTTGTTTTGTTTATTTGGTTTCCTTATAAAATTTTTATTTTTTATTTTATTTTTTTAAAATTTTCTTTACTTGATTGTGTTGGTTTTGCCATATATTGACATGAATCTGCCATGGGTATACACATGTTCCCCTTCCAGAACCCCCCTCCCTCCTCCCTCCCGATTCCCTCTCTCTGGGTCATCCCCGTGCACCAGCCCCAAGCATCAAACCTGGGCTGGCGATTGATTTCACATATGATAATTAACATGTTTCAATGCCATTCTCCCATATCATCCCACCCTTGCCCTCTTCCACAGAGTCCACAAGACTGTTCTATACATCTGCGTTTCTTTTGCTGTCTCGCATGCAGGGTTCTCATTACCATCTTTCTAAATTCCATATGTATGCGTTAGTATACTGTATTTTTGTTTTTCCTTCTGGCTTACTTCACTCTGGATAATAGGCTCCAGTTCCATCCACCTGAGTAGAACTGGTTCAAATGAATTCTTTTTAATGGCTAAGTAATATTCCATTGTGTATATGTACCACAGCTTTCTTATCCATTTGTCTATTGATAGATATCTAGGTTGCTTCCATGTCCTGGCTATTGTAAACAATGCAGCAATGAACATTGGGGTACACGTGTCTCTTTCAATTCTGGTTTCCTCGGTGGTTTCCTTTCAAAATTTTTAAAATTAAAGTATAGTTCATTTATAATATTGTGTTAGTTTCACATGTACAGCAAAGTGATTCAGTTTATATATATATATATATATATATATATGTATATGTATATTCTTTATCAGATTCTTTTCCATCATAGGTTATTATAACATATTGAATATAGTTCCCTGTGAGATACAGTATGCCCTTGTTGGTTAACTGTTTTATTTATAGTGATGTGTGCTTGGATTCTTGAAGATTCTTTTTGATGGACACAAGTGCTCATTTCTCTTGAGTGCACATACAGGAGTTAAATGGCTGGGTCAGTGAAATATGTGTGATCAGCTTTGCTAAATATTACCCAATAGCTCTATAATGTGGTTATACTACCAGTTTTCACTCCCATCAGTAAAGTGTTAAGAGTTTTAGCTGTTTCCTATCCTATCCTGGCCTAACAGATGGTAGTTACTGTAATTCCTTTAAACTTGGGCCATTCTGGTGGAGACTTTCCACTTTTAAGTAAGATTAACTGAGCCATTATCATTCAGACAAAGGCATGTCAGTGCTCTCAGAACCTCTTAAAGAGCTTGGGATGGTTTTACCCCACTGGATACACAAGGTTGTGATATATATATATATATATATATATATATATATATTTTGTTGACTATTTATTATAGTGTTCTTGGTTCTTTGTAAGCAGATCTATAGAAGTACCAAAAGAAACAGTTCTATAATTTCAGATGCCTTTGGAAAAGCCACTGGAAATGATTCCTGAAAACTGAAAGTTGAGTCTGTGCCCCAAGCTGAAGTGGTGCAAGGAGGGAAATGGCCACTTCAGGGACCAGAGAAGTTGTTGGCTCCAGAGGAAGGAATGGATCATGCATTTTATTACTTAGAACAACTGTATATTCTTGCTTAACTGTGCATAACATATTCTCAGTGGCATTTAAAGGATTAATAATTTAATCATCAAACGACTTGTACTTTCTTGGGTCAGGGAAAGAGAGATGTTCATGTTGATAAGGTTCTGCTGTTATTGAGCTTTTACTGATGAAAAAGGAAGGACAAGGAAGCCATGAATAGTTATAACTAAGTATTCCATACTTCATTCTATTCTATTCTCAGATCCTTGAGCAGGAAATATGTCTGTTTAATCTATTAATCTGTAAACCAAGATTTGAAGACAAGAAATAGAGATCCATCATCTCCTTTAATCCTTTCCCTAAATTATCTTTACTCTCTAAAATGGCCTTGATATGTCTGTGGGGCTCTATTCCTAAATTATTTTGATTCAAAATAATTAAAAGTGAACAAATGTTTATTAATTACTTTCTTTGTGCTAGGTAAATGGCTTGGGGTTCCTGCATCTATGATCACATTTACTCTTCACACCAAGTATCTTGCTTAAATTCTTCTCATCCCTGTGAAGCTAAGAGATTATATTTTATAATATATTTATATTTTATTAACATTGTTTTAAAGATAGAACTATTAAGGCAAAGAGGCGAAATGACCTACTTTTGTATATTTCCTTATAATTTCAAGTTCAAAGTGTTTATTCTCTTTCTTTGACTTTTAGACTCAAGTTGTCAAGCCCTGTCAGTTTTCTCTTGGATCAAGGCTTCCATTTCCACAACTGCTACTCTTGTTCAGGGAACAAAATAGCCACAAGACTGGTTTCCCAAATAAATCTACACAGTATCACCATACCAATCTTGATGAAACATGTTTACATTATGTCCCTCTCTCCTGCCACACTATCCATTGACTTCCCAAAGCCTGCAGGAAAAATTTCACACTGAGTAGCTTTTTGGTAAAGGCACTCCTCAGTCTTGTACCAACAAACTTTTCCAAACACTTCTATATGCAAATCCTCCATTTCAAATAATATAAACTATTTACTGATCATCATATAAAAATTCTCTCTCACACATTTGCTCACATACCTGCCAACCTGAATTCCCTTCTCCTTTTCCTTTGTCTAAGCAAATGTTGCCAGGTCTTCAGTGATGAAGTCATAGCCATCCACTGACCTTATCAGGTATTTTCTCCCTTCTCTGAACTCCTGTGACATGTCTCATTTGTATTAAGGAGACAGAAAATTACTTACAGAGGAACAGCAGGATAAAAGTGGCATGGTAGATTTGAAAATACATTTTATGCTCCTTAAACTGAAAGAACTCAAAATGTGAGATGACAATAGGAGTGGAAAATTTAATTAGGAAATGAAATACATGTTGGTAACATTTTGAGCATTTTCTATACAGCAGTCCATGCATTGTTTTTCCTGGACTTGCACATTTATTTCTATAAATAGGCACTATTATTATCCTCTGTTTCCAGATTAGGAATCTGAGGCTTAGATGTACTATTGGATATAGCCAAGATCATATAACTAATAAGAGGAGAGGGGCATCTGAATAACCCATATTCTTATCCCTTAGGGTATAGTACACTTAAGATGTGATCCCACGTGGCAGTTGCTCCAGGAAGAAGAGAGGGAGATTGAAAGGATATAATACAATGGAAGACTACAATGAAGGTGAATACAGAGAAACAGAGGCGGGCAAGAATTAACAAAAGAGCAATGAAAAGATAGACTGAAGCATAAGCCAGTGCAATGGAGCTTAGGATTTTGGAGCTAGCTTTGTCAACATTTGTCTTCCAGGGTCCTCCTTTTATAAAAAAAAATTGTAGATTTGTACATTCTTAAATGGCTCAAATTTAGTCAGCTATTTGGTTCTCAGCTTTAAAGCTGTGCAAATGCCATTTTCCAGGTGTTTGTCAGCAGTTGTGTAGACTTTGAGGGCTAACTCATACCAATCAAATGTCTAAGAGATTGATGGATAAACCAGATAGCATATATTAATGTTGTTGTTGTTGTTATTTAGTTGCTCAGTCGTGTCTGACTCTTTTTAGTGACCCCATGAACTGTAACCCACGAGGCTCTTCTGTCCATGAGATTCCCCAGGCAAGAATATTGGTGTGGATTGCCATTTCCTTCTCCAGAGGATCTTCCCAACCCAGGGATCAAACCCACATCTCCTGTGTCTCTTGCATTGGCAGGCAGATTCTTTACCACTGAGCCTCCTGGGAAGCCCATATTCATGTACAATGATACTATTTTACAATACAATCAACTCATAGCTGTCTTCATAAAACACTCCTAATGGATACATCCTATCAATGGCTTCCCATTGCACTTGGAATAAAAACGAAAATTCTTGCTTTGACCTCAAAGACCTATGTGAACTAATCTCTGTTGAACTTTCTGGACTTGCTCCTCTCTCCCTTGCTCACTAAACTCTAACTCTACTCACCTTCTTCCAGTTCCTTCAAGAAGTCAAGCCCCTTTTCACCTCAGGACCAACTTGTACGCTATTCCCTCTAGCAGGAATACTCTTTTCCATTCTTCACTTAATTATGTGAGGATCAGAAATTAAATATCTTAATTTCTTTTACTGACCTTAGTTAAAGAAATGTAATTTTTACAATTATATTTAATGAAAAGTCTTGAGGGGAGCTAATCTTATTAGCATAAGTACTTTGAGAATTAATTCAAAATGTCACAATGATTGGTACAGCTCTCAGGAAGATAATTGAAAGAACTCGGAGGACGTTTAAATTCTGGTGACCATGTAAAAAGGCACTGTTGGAAAAACAGCCACTAAGAATGTAAGTTTTTAAATATAAAGATAGGTGCTATGTTCCTTGTTTGATGAGATGAGATGTTCTATGATATGACTTTTAAATACAAAATGTCTAGTGTAATCACTTCTGCTTATAAAATATGTTTGCTATAGGAACTTGTAGTTATTTACTTTGGTGATGAAATAGTTTTGTAATAATAAATGGAAGGGGCTCATTTCAGCAGTAAATGAACTTACCATCCCTATGGCTCAATCTATAGCTGTAGATCTGGCATCACCTCAGACAGATTGAATCCAAATCCAGTTAAAAGCCTGGGGCCTGCCATTATTTTCAGCACTAAAGATTCCATTTTAAGGCCTTCTCTGAGAGGCTTTCTCTGCGTACTGTATTTAAAGCAGCACTACTCAAAATTTGGTAAAACTGCAGAATCCCAGGCCCTCCCTATTTCAATAAACCAAGGCCCTCGGTATTTCAAAAAGCCAGGGTCTCTGTAATCTTTATTAGCTCTCCAAGTGATTCTGATACTCACTGAAGTTTGAGAACAACTGATCCAAATGTCGGCTTTTTCCTTCTGTCCCTTTATTCTGTATTAGATCATTCTGTTTGTTTCTCTCCCGGCTCCTATCACAGTATCTACTTCCATGTGGTTGTCTGTCTGCCCTAATAGAGTATAAACAACATGAGGGCAGGGATCATGTCTTTCTTGTCAATTGCTGTATTCCCAACAAATAAGTGCTGGGTGCAAAGCTGGGATTCTAAACAATAGGCTCAGTATACAGAGTGACAAGTTACAAGCTTGAACAACAGGCTTGCTGTGAGCCTTGAATGATGCCAGGATTTGTGGCCTCCCTGGGAGAGGAGTTTGATGCAGGACCAGCTTGATTGCTCAGAGCTTTTTGTGTAATAAAGTTTTATTAAAGTATAAAAGATATAGAGAAAGCTTCTGACATAGACATCAGAAGGGGACAGAAAGAGGCTCCCCTTGCTAATTTTTAGCACAGAGTTAAAAACCTATTAGCAAGCTACTAATTAGAGAAATAAGGGACATAAATGGTAGGGACCTAACAGAAGCAGAAGATATTAAGAAGAGGTGGCAAGAATACACAGAAGAATTGTACAAAAAAGATCTTCATGACCCAGATAATCATGATGGTGTGATCACTCACCTAGAGCCAGACATCCTGGAATGTGAAGTCAAGTGGGCCTTAGGAAGCATCACTATGAACAAAGCTAGTGGAGGTAAAGGAATTCCAGTTGAGCTATTTCAAATCCTGAAAGATGATGCTGTGGAAGTGCTGCACTCAATATGCTAGCAAATATAAAAAACTCAGCAGTAGCCACAGGATTGGAAAAGGTCAGTTTACATTCCAATCCCAAAGAAAGGCAATGCCAAAGAATGCTCAAACTATCGCACAGTTGCACTCATCTCACATGCCAGTAAAGTAATGCTCAAAATTCTCCAAACCAGGCTTCAGTAATACGTGAACTGTGAACTTCCAGATGTTTAAGCTGGTTTTAGAAAAAGCAGAGGAACCAGAGATCAAATTGCCAACATCCACTGGATCACTGAAAAGCAAGAGAGTTCCAGAAAAACATCTATTTCTGCTTTATTGACTATGTCAAAGCCTTTGACTGTGTGGATCACAATAAACTGTGGAAAATTCCGAAAGATATGGGCATACCAGACCACCTGACCTGTCTCTTGAAAAATCTGTATGCAGATCAGGAAGCAACAGTTAGAACTGGGCATGGAACAACAGACTGGTTCCAAATAGGAAAAGGAGTACGTCAAGGCTATATACCGTCACCTTGCTTATTTAACTTATATGCAGAGTACATCATGAGAAACGCTGAGCTGGAGGAAGCACAAGCTGGAATCAAGACTGCCGGGAAAAATATCAATAACCTCAGATATGCAGACGACACCACCCTTATGGCAGAAAGTGAAGAAGAACTAAAGAGCCTCTTGATGACAGTGAAAGAGGAGAGTGAAAAAGTTGGCTTAAAACTCAACATTCAGAAAACTAAGATCATGGCATCCAGTCCCATCACTTCATGGCAATAGATGGGGAAACAGTGGAAACAGTGGCTGACTTTATTTTTCTGGGCTCCAAAGTCACTGCAGATGGTGACTGCAGCCATGAAATTAAAAGACGCTTACTCCTTGGAAGGAAAGTTATGACCAACCTAGATAGCATATTAAAAAGCAGAGACATTACTTTGCCAACAAAGGTCCATCTAGTCAAGGCTATGCTTTTTCCAGTAGTCATGTATGGATGTGAGAGTTGGACTATAAAGAAAGCTGAGTGCTAAAGAATTGATGCTTTTGAACTGTGGTGTTGGAGAAGACTCTTGAGAGTCTCTTGGACTGCAAGGAAATCCAACCAGTCCCCTCTAAAGGAGATCAGTCCTGGGTATTCATTGGAAGGACTGATGTTGTAGCTGAAACTGCAATACTTTGGCCACCTGATGTGAAGAGCTGACTCATTTGAAAAGGCCCTGATGCTGGGAAAGATTGAGGGCAGGAGGAAAAGGGGATGACAGAGGATGAGATGGCTGGATGGCATCATCAACTTGGTGGCCATGGGTTTGGGTGGACTGAGGGAGTTGGTGATGGACAGGGAGGCCTGACGTGCTGTGGTTCATGGGGTCACAAAGAGTCAGATACCACTGAGCGACTCAACTGACTGAATTAGAGAAAGGAAGGGCCTCAGAACTGAGGGAGTGGCACGAGGTCCCTCACCCACAACATGCATTTTGAGATAGCATTGGCCCAAGGTGAGTCATCCTGGCCATAAAACAATTTACATAAATCTCGAAGAAAGGCAAATTTCCAAGCAAATGGATAGTTCATTAACATAGCTTAAGGAAGACATTTCCATGAGAAAAATGCATTGGTTAGCTCAAGGTCTGAAATAAAGTTAAGTTCTGGTGGAACCAGGTGTTGCCATGACAACACAGAATTAGAAGAGAAAAGAAAAAGAATGTTTGAAACTTGGGGTTTTATTTCCTCCTGCTGCTTGGGGACCTCCCTACCTCTCAATAGGATGAATAAAATGGATTTTTATTCATAATGAACCCAAGACTCACTTTATAGAAGTGAGTCTCAAACTTTTTTTTTACAAGAATCCTTTTGAGGAGTGCTAAAGTGAAAGTCACTCAGAGAGTCCAACTCTTTGGGACCCCATGGACCATACAATCCATGGAATTCTCCAGGCCAGAATACTGGAGTGGGTAGAGTAGCCTTTCCCTTCTCCTGGGGATCTTCCCAACCCAGGGATCAAACCCAGGTCTCCCGCATTGTGGGTAAATTCTTTACCACCTGAGCCACAAGGGAAGCCCATGAATACTGGAACGGGTAGCCTATCCCTTCTCCAGCGGATCTTCATGACTCAAGGGATCAAACCAATGCCCCCTGAATTGCAGGCAGATTCTTTACTAGCTGAGCTATCAGGGAAGCCCTTTGGGGAATGCTGCTAAATATTAAATTAAATAAAATTAGAGTTGAGTCAGCTGTTCTGGTTTAATCAGAAATAGATGTTCTAGAGCTCTTTCCACTTGGCCTCCCATGGTTCTCTGAAGGCAGTACACGACCTTGCTTCACAGTGGGTGGTCCCTGGACCAGCAGCATCAGCAGATGGTACAAAAGGAAGGGTAGGCAAGACTGCTGACACCTTAGCACAGATGAAGGCAGTAGAACCAAAAGTCATTTTATTCTTTGTTATCACATCCAAGAATTTTTTTTAAAGGTTCACTTATTAATGCCCTTAATGAAGCAGTAAAAATTATTAATATTAAATTTTTAATACATGCCTCTTTAATATTCTGTGTGATGACATGAGAAGTAAGCACTAAGCCTTTCTGTTGCATAGCAAAATGTGATGATTGTGTTGAAGAAAATAACATGTGCAGTTCTTTGAGTTGTGTGTCAAACTAGCTGCCTTTTGTATTGTTCACAAGTTCTAATGTAAAAACAAAAACTCACAAACTATGGTTATTTGGCAGACATCTTGAAAATGAATGAGGTGAACCTGTCAAGCAAAGTAACTGATGGTATTTGTTGCCAAAGATAAAATTTGAGCCTTCAAGAGAAAACCAGAATTGTATAAAATTTTTATCCCCTTTGCAATACTTAAATACTTTTCTAATGAGATAGGTCATTGTTTTAGCCTGTTCAGGCTGCTGTAGACATTTACTTCCCATGGTTGTGGAGGTTGGGAAGTCCAAGATAAATGTACCCAGTATGATTATGCTCTGTTGAGGACCCTATACCTGGTTCATAGTCAGTGCCTTCTAACTGTGTCCTTGCCTGGCAGAAGGAGCTAGGGATCTCTGCTGCTGCAGCTAAGTCACTTCAGTCGTGTCCAACTCTGTGCGACCCCATAGACAGCAGCCCACCAGGCTCCCCCATCCCTGGGATTCTCCAGGCAAGAACACTGGAGTGGGTTGCCATTTCCTTCTCCAATGCATGAACGTGAAAAGTGAAAGTGAAGTCGCTCAGTCGTGTCTAACTCTTTGCGACCCCATGGACTGCAGCCTATAAGGCTCCTCCATCCATAGGATTTTCCAGGCAAGAGTACTAGAGTAGGGTGCCATTGCCTTCTCTGAGTGAACTCTGAGTAGTCCCTTTTACAGGGGCATTTATCTCATTCATGAGGGCCCCCTCCTCATGACCTAATTATTTCCCAAAGGACCCACATACTAATACCAAAATCTTTAGGGGCTAGAATTTTAATATATGAATTTTGGGGGCACACAAACATTCAGACCAAAGCAGTGGTGGTGTGAACAAATGCAATTTTTTTTTTATTTTCCATAATGTAATACAGCATTATTTGGAAGATCTACATGAATCAGTGACCTAATATTTTCCAAATGACTGATGTGGAATCACACATGTGCAAAAGATTTATTCAAAGTGAAGTTTCACCTAACAGTGTAGAAAAGTTCACTGATGTGGTCAGATCCCACATTGCAGCTCATCCCTAAGGAGCTATCACTTGCAGAGTTTCAGTGTAACATCCAAGAATATTGATGATTATTTGAAAAGCTACTTCCTGTTTTAACTGCTTATATCTGTGAGGTTGGATCATCTCCCTTTACTTCAAATCAACATAGTTCCATGGATGTAAAGCAGAAACAGATATGAGAATACAGATGTCTTCTATTAAGGCAGACAGCAAAGGTATGTGAGAAACAAATCAGTGTCATCCACTCTATTCATGAACTTTGTTTTGGAAAATATGGTTATTTTCATAAACTATTATAGATCTAGTATTGTTATCCATAAATTAATCAATATATAAATATTTCTGAAATTTCTCAGCTTTAATTTCTAATGTGATATATACCACATAAAGGAATATCTTTGAGGTCTTTCTAATTTATGAGAGCATAAAGAGGTCCTGAGAACAAATATTTAAGAACAGCTGCCTTAAGAACAGTTTGAAAATTTCTTCCTCTGAGCACCTCTAACCTCAAACAAAGATAAATAAACCCTGATGAGTGCTCCCTAATCCCTTTCCTCTTTTATCAGCTAGACCCCAAGCCAAATGCTTTGGATTTATTTCACATAAATGTACATTCCTGTCATGCTTCCCTAAGCAAAAGAGTTGTCAGTTTGATTAGATTTGGGGACTTATTGGCTTCCATGATTCATTTTGGCAAAGAGCCAGGCCACTCACCTGGGTAGCATATGTATTCACAAACCAGCTGCTAGAAAGATATAGCTCTACTGAAGCATCAACTGCTGGGTTCTGCCAACTTCAGAGGACAAACTCATTCTTTGTCCTTTTTTGGACACCAGCTGTTCAACTCAATGTTTCTGATGGTGGGATATAATTTTGTTATAAAGGTAAAAGAAAAAATATAGAAGTATTAGAAACAATCGATCAAATAAAAAGAGGCTGGTATTTATTTAGCACTGGCTTTAAGCCAAATACTCTTATATGTGTTGCTTCATTTAAATATTTTAGAAACACTGTGAGATGGGCATTAATTCTCATTTTACAGATAAGGAAAGTGGGATTAGATGGTTGTTATATAGCAGAGAAGGGATAAAATCCAGGCCTCAGTGTCTCCAAAGACAGATTAATAGTCAGAAGCTCTGGGTTATGTCAAATGCTTTATGGTGGTGCTTTATGGATGTGGAGATAAAGACACCTCCAGTAATTCTTTAGCAGTACCTCATGCCAATGGTTCTCAAAGTGCGGTCCCTGGATTGGCAGCATTGAAATCCCTGGGGACATGTTAAAAATGCAGATTCTCAGGCCCTGGTCCAGACCTGCTAAATAAGTAGCTTTGGGGGGAAGTGGGAAAGGCAAGACCAAGGACAGATGAGGTACCAGAGGCACCAACCTCTAAAAGTGTTAAATTATCACATCAATAAGCCTGCAATATTGTGTCAGTTAACTCAGAGGTACTCCTCTCTGGGGAAGGAAAATTGGCCTGTTCCATGCAGCTAATAAATCCCTCATTATGAATTTGACCATGTGATAGGAAAATATTTGTTATTTATAATGGTCTGCTTCCTTCTTAAGGAAGACAGATCCTGGGAACCGGAAACATTTTTGCTTGCTGAAGTTTGAGCTCTTCACCATTGTCTAACGGCCACTTATCTTCCTACTCCTCCCTTGATGCCTGAAGGATCAGCAGAATAGTGCAGACCTCTGAAAAATCTTATTCATGGATCTTCTTAGATCAGATTCCTGAGAAGCAGAGCCTGAAATGGGGACTCTTGTGCAAATGATTTATTGAAGCAGCACTCTTAGGAGAAGAGAAACGAGGGAAGTAGGTTAAGCATCAATTTGGGCTTCCCGGGTGGCTGAGTGATAAAGAAGCCTCCTGCCAAAGCAGGAGACACGAGTTCCATCCCTAGGTCAGGAAGATCCCCGGAGAAGCAAATGGCGACCCACTCCAGTATTCTTGCCTGGGAAATCCCATGGACAGAGAAGCTTGGCAGGTTACAGTCCATGGTGTTGAAAAAAAGAGTTTGATATGACTGAGCAACTAAACAAAATAACAACAACCAAGGATGTAGTAGCCAACAGATACCGGCTTCAGCCTAATCCCATGGGAAGCTCTAGGGCATGAATTTCATCACTGGTTTCGTCTTGCCTGGAGGGAAGAGAACCTCTCTGTCAGTTACTCATTGGCTGTGAACTGCCACAGTGGGATGACAGCAAGAGTCTAACCTCCTGGGCTAAGTGGTTCCTGGTTGGTTGAGGATAGTGTTTCAGAAAAACGAGCAGCTGTGAGCCATCAGTATCTAGCCCAGATGGCAGCTGGGGGATGAGTGAGCCCAGGTAATAGACATCTGGATGGGACACCAACAGCATCAACTCTATGAATGCTTTTTGGATCTTGGTTCACATCCTTGAATGTCTGTTTTGATCTCGACTTAGGTTAGGTGTGAGCTCTCCTCTCATCTGCTGGCCTCACAGAGTCACAGTCCCTGAGCAGCCAATTCCCTATTCCCCATTCAGCCTTTGAAGGATCCCAGATAGTTTGTGGAGGGGTGTTGAAAACATGCATAATCCCTCCCTGTAGAATATCTTTCTCTCCTAGGAACATTTTGTTGCTGTTTCCTGTTTCCTTTTTGTAAAATGAAGGGATGATCTGGATTATTTCTAAGCCTCATTCCAGTTTAAAAATTTATTTACCTAATGGTTTTGTTCCAGAAGGCAGCTGTTGTGCTCGCCTTGCCTCTGGGAATGAGCTCCAGAAGAACATCAGTTAGAAACTAAGTCTAGTGTCATTGATACAAGTCAGGCATTCTTCAGTCTGTGAAAAGATTTAGTTCATATAAAGGCACTTCCATTTGCTCTGACCAAGACTCTTTTCTCAATAATTGATACTAAATTTTTTGGACAATTATTAGGGATGAATTTTTTTAAAAAATTAAAGAACTTCAGAGTTGATTGCAGATTCCTGCCTCCATGATGTGTCATGTATTTACCACAAAAAAAATGGATGGGTGCTATCATTTCCATTCTGGAATCTTGAAACTGGCAGAAACTGAGGCGAAACACCAAAAGCATCACCTAAGTGTCCCTATGTGTCTCACTTTAACAAGTACAAGGTGGTATTGACAAAAAATTCCTGATGTAAATAATTGACAGTAGGGTTAACCCTGCCAGATACTTTTGTGTGACTTTTGCGTGACTTTTTTGTGACTTAAAGCACCTAATCAGGCTTATAAAACACTGAAAAGTGTCCCTTCTGGGTGGGCAACTTTAAAAAAGTCATTCCTTCCTCCTAGCTATGAGGCTCTAAGGAGGCACAAGCCTTGGTATCTGAAGTATAGACCAGGTTTTAGCCCTTACACCTTTAAAAAATAAAAGTCAGTCGTGTCTGACTCTGCGACCCCATGAACTGTAGCCCACCAGGCTCGTCTCTTTGTGGGATTTTCCAGGCAAGAATACTGGAGTGGGTTGCTGTTCCCTCTTCCAGGGGATCTTCCCAACCCAGGGATCAAACTCAGATCTCTTGCATTTCAGGCAGATTCTTTAGACACACCTTTACCTGAGACCTTGGCACAGAGTGCATCTTGGATGTCAGTATATGTTATGTAGGAGGTCTAATGTGGCATTACCATCTTAATCTAGGCAGATCATTCTGCTTGGAGACATTATAATAGTCAAATCGTTACCACAATATTCATTCAAAATATCTGATGTATAATTATTTTTCCAAAGTTCCTAGAAATTTATCACTGCAAGAATACAGGAGTGGATTGCCACGGCTCCTCCAGGGGATCTTCCTAACTCAGGGATTGAACCAGCATCTCTTAAATCTCCTGCATTGGCCTGGGGATTCTTTACCACTAGTACCACCTGGGAAGGCCCCGTTGCAGTATAATCACATGATATTTTTACTTCCAGTGTTACAATGGAGAAATCCTGGAAGAAAAGCACTCTTTGACTAGTTATACTAGTTAAGTCGATAGGATCTACTGCACCAGTGAGCCAAAGGTCACTGGAGTTTTTGTGAATCTCCGTCATTGCAGTAGTTACACAGGAAAGGGACTAAAGGAGGAAAGGATAAAATGAAACAGGAGATAAAATAGCTTTGGGAAAAAAAATAATACTAAGTCTTCCTTCCCTGGTTTGCTTTATTCCTGACAATATAAATAATGTCTTCTTAAGAGGAAAAGTTAAGAAAGCAAATAAATTCCTATAGGCTTACAGGTTTGGGTTGAGAATGGTGTTAAATGGTGTATTCATAAAAAATAAAGCTTTGGGACATTTTGAGGTAGTGACTATATTTTGACAAGGGAATGATACAAGTTCTTTCCCTTTGAGGGAAGAAGATTATACCTTCTCTTTGGTTCCAAGAATAGCCAATAAAGAGATGAGAGTTCATTATTGTAGGGCAGTAGTCCCCAACTTTTTGGGCACCAGGGATGGGTTTCGTGGAAGACAGTTTTTCCACAGACTGGGGGTGGGGGTGGTTGCAGGATGCTTCAAGCGCATTACGTTTATTATGTACTTCATTTCTATTATTATCACATCAGCTCCACCTCAGATCACCAGGCATTAGATCTCCAAGACTGAGGGACCCCTGCCATAGGGGACCATTTAGAAAGTGGAAGATTACTCAGGATCATGTCCTTTGTATGGAGGCAGTTTGAGGGAAAGCCCCCACAACCCACGTAACACCTCTTGGTTAAATTGTCCTTATACTCTCTGCTGAAAGAAGACAGTTTACAAAACTCCACTCTTTCTTTTTTAAGTGCTCCCAATAAATCGCCATCACTGTGAAAGTCACCTTTGTTATTTACTAGAAAAATTGAATTTTTTCCCCTGTAATATTATGAGCTTTCTCCCCTCTCCCTACTAAATATGTTTTATTGCATCTTCATTGCAGATCTAATTAGTAATTCATCTCATACTCACTCATTTAAGACATAGCTATCTGCTGAAGAATATCAGTCAACTAGGCTGAAAACATTCTTCCAGTAGTAGAAATGGAATGTCAAGTTAATTATTCTTCTTGTCCTCTATAAAATACATTACTTTTGAAAAGTTTCACTTATTTAACATTTGAACTAAAGATTTAAAATTATATCACAATAATTCAATACTACACGTTTCATTCACCCACAAGAGACATCTAGCTTTAATTACATAATAATCCAGTGGTGCAAATTGTTCTTAGCTTGAAGAAAAATTAGAGGAAAATATAGACTAAAATGTGGCAAGTTGTAGATTTATGGAAATACCCAGTGCATGGTATGATGAGCTGCATGACAAGCACAAACATGAAAAAATTAAGTTGCTCCTGCTGGAGAATTTGAACCTACGAAAATGTCACTAATGGACATTATATTCCTACTTAGGTATCCATGGTTTTACCACTTATTCACAAAGGCTTCTTTAGGCTTGTAGCATTAAGTATTCATTATAGAAGAGAGATGTGTGCTCTCGAAGGACCCTCCTTCCACAAATTACTAGAAAAAAACTCCAGAGTTTGGACACAATTATAGCTGTTTTTCTAAGAATTTCATCATTTTGCCTCCGTAAGTGAATGTCTGTCTACCCCATTTGCCTGCAAATTGTGTTACATCAGCAAGATGGATCATTTGGGTTCCTTGTTGGTCCTGAGGGATATGAGCACAGCCCACAGGTCTGCCAGCAGCTGACTTCCTGGTAAATGTTTACTTATAAATTAGCGTGGGTGATAATTTATTAGAGCAATAAGCATAGATTACTTTTAATGGCATAGGCATTATGTGTTATGAAGACAGTATTTTATGTTTAGTTGAGGCAAATGTATGTGATTATTAATATTGTATCAAATGTAACTCAGAAACTGTGAATTAGAAAGTTTAAACCAAGTTAAGCCACATGTTACAGTGCATCAGCACTGAAATTAGGAGCTTCAGGAAGGTTTCACAGTGGCAAAGCAATATCATACCATTCACCTATACCATGTGTTAGAATTTATTTATTTCTGTGATTTGTTTGCTTCTCCTTCTCTCATAAACTGATTTATTCTGTCCCTGAAGAACATGGTTTCTGTCTTGAGAAGCATCAGTGCATCAAAACTTTGGCTTCTGGAGCTGAGGCGAATAATCTGTCAGCAGGGACACCATGACAGCCTGGAATGACACACAGAGAAAGAGAAAGAAAGAAATGGGTAAACATTAGCAAGATCCTGTTTAGGAACCTATGGAAGAGGATCCGGGTTACAGCTTTGAAGGCCTATGGCAGACATGTATTTTCCTAAGGAAATGATAAGGGGTCGCTTCCAAACTAATACTCATTTTTATTAAGGGAGCTCATGAGGGATTATGCTGACCCAAATATACACACAAACACCATGCTTTTTTTAGGCCTCATTTCAGGACCAGTAGGGGTGAGAGCCGAAGGGAGGTACCAAGGTGGTATCCATGATTGGCTTTTCTAGTCATAAGTGAAGCCTAGTATTGGCTGGTTGTAGAGCAATAGAATTTCTCCCATCCTTGTGTTTACACTGTGGTTTGGATACTTGTAACCTAGAAAAATTTAGAATAAATCAGATATAGATTATTTAGGTTAATGAATAATGTCTTTCTGAATCTGGGTTCTCCTGAAAGAATATTTCTAAGCTAGACTACAGCTTCCCGTCAGGCCATCAGTGGCAAACAGGAATTTTCACTTTTACTCTTCCCAACTTCCAAAAATAACAATAGTAATAATATCAGAAACAGTGATGATGACAAATGCTGACTGAGTCTTTCCCAAGACCACACAGAGAGTCAGAATTTTAATTTGATTTCTAAAGCCCATGTTTGAGAAGCAAACAGTATTCTGTATTGCCTTCAGGCTATAAAAATGTATTGAGCACATATCATTATGGGGAGAGGACAGGTAACAAATAAAAAATAAAATATCAAAGAGTGATAAATGTCACTAGAAAATTACAAAAAAAAAACAGGATAAAGGAGGTTGGGGAACCACTTAGAGAGGGTAGATAGGGAAAATCTTGTTAAAGAGTGACATTTAAGTTGAGATCTGAATGACAAGAAGAAGACAGAAAGGTCAAACACTAGGATAAGAACATCTTCCAGTAAAATATTTTAAGCTTTTTTTATGGGTTCCTGGGGTCACCTCTTAGGTTTGGTTTTGTTTTTAATGGTCATAGCATATGTCAAATTTATTTTCAAATATTAAATCTTAGAAAGTTAATTATGAGTAGAGCTGCTGCCAGATTTAGTTAGATACAGACATTCATATATACATACATATACAAGTAGGCATTTCAGGTCAACAACAGTTTTTCTTAAACTATAAGTCTGTTCCAAATATTACATAGGACATGTCTATTGGTGGTGGTGTTTAGACGCTAAGTCGTGTCCGACTCTTGTGACCCCATGGACTATAGCCCGCCAGGCTCCTCTGTCCATGGGGTTCTCCAGGCAAGAATACTGGGGTGGGTTGCCATTTCCTTCTCCAGGGGATCTTCCCAACTCAGGTATCAAACCTAGGTCTCCTGAATTACAGGCAGATTCTTTACTGACTGAGATATGAGGAAAGCCCTTAGGACATGTCTATACTAAACAATTATTTATTGTCTTAGTAAATTGTCTAAACACCACACCACATTTGAAACTCCAGTGTAGCTGGGTATCCTGTATTTTATCTGGCACCTCTCACTTGGAGAGAAAAGATGGTAAAATACTGTAACTACATTCGCAATGGTGTTGTATATCTAAAGGTCATCCTGATAGTAGTACTTTGAAGTGGCAGATATTTTGCAGGGTCCCTTTAGGTTTCTTTAGCTCCACAGTAAAATTTGTAGGCAGAGGAAGAAACCCACCTCACGTTTCATGAGTCCTATATCCTTAGTAATTATTGAAAAATATAAAAGCAAGCTTTGTGGTGAGGAGAGGGTGTGTACTGTTTTCTTTTTTTTTTTTCAACAAAGAGATCCAAAGGCCTATGCACTATGGAGAGAATGATGTGATTACCAGAGTGTTCTGAAAAGCACTGCTGGAAATCTCCCCGTATGAAGGCCTTCAAAAGCTAGTGTGAGTGCTGAATGAGTACACGTTGGCTTTAAAAATGTTAGATGCTTTTAGAACAAGCCCTTCACCTATTTAGTTATTACATTAGTCATTATGGGTACCTCAGAACTTGAGGCTGGATTGTGTCTCTCCTTCCTTCTTCTATCCTGACTGGAAATGAAACTGTGTGTGTGGAAATCACCCTTCAGACAGTAGTGCTGCCCAGCAGCACTTTCTGTCATGATGGAAATATTCCCTGCCTATGCTGTCAAATACAAATAGTGTAGCCACCAGCCCTATGTGACTATTGAACACTTAAAATGTGGTTAGTATATCTGAGGAATTGAATCTTATATTATCTTTTAGTTCATTTTTATTGTTTGGTTGCTCAGTTGTGTTTGACTCTTTACAATCCCATGGACTGTAGCCCACCAGGCTCCTCTGTCCATGGAATTCTCCAGACAAGAATACTGGAGTGGGGTGTCATTTCCTTCTCCAGTTAGTTAACTGAAGTCTAAATTTAAATAGCCACATGCCCCTAGTGGCTACTGTGTTGGATAGGGAGATTCTAGAGGAAAACAGGTATTATATCTTTAGAACATTCCAGAAGAATCTAGCAGAGCAGTGCTAAGCCTAAATGCCATTCTAAATAAGCCATCTAAGAATAATGTCTTTGCCTATAAAATAGGAATTTAGACTAGATAATCTGTAAGGTCTCATCCCACTTGAAAATGCCATGCTTCTATGAATTGTACAGCTGTATGGAGACTGAACAATATTCTTTTTTTTTTAATCTGCAGTGCCTGGCAGAGAACCTGGCACACAGTAGATGCTCAGTGGGACATCCACATCATCCGGTTTGCAGACATAAAGAGGACAGCATGTGTGTCACCAACCCCCTTCCACAATCCATGTCAGGTATCACTAGTCAGTTATGTCACTCTTCCCTTCTGAGACCACAGGCAGGCTTAGAAGCTTCTGAACATAGGACTCCATGTGGCCTGCTGATGAGATTGAGGACCTAAGATTAAAAGTCATTTGCCATCTAGATAGCTCAACCTACCTATTTTATGTGGAAGGAAACTGAGACCCAGAGAGGTCACACTTATCCAAAATTATATGGCTGACTAGTATCAAAGACAGTTACAGATTCAAGTCTTCTCACTCTCAGTCAAGCATTCTTTCTATTTTAGATTCTTTACTTTCTATTTTAGATTCCTTTACTTTAATATGGCTGTGCATCTTATTTTTTTTAATATATTTACCCATTGGGGAAGTGGATACCTCAGGAAGGTGGGAGATGGAGAGAGGGTGGTAGGACTTAGATGGTGGAAAATGGGTGGGCATAAGACTTCACTGTGAATATGTGTGTGTATATATATATGTGTGTGTGTGTGTGTGTGTGTGTGTGTGTATAATATACACACAAGTGTATAATAAGCTCTTTAAAAATTCAGAAGTACAGAGCATCTTCATAATTATATTTTAGAAAATTTACTTTTAGTTTCCCCTCCAGCCCCTGAATTTCTTCAAAAGAATCTATTTTAACAGATTTGGGTTGATCTATCTTTGTCATTGCCATCATCTTCTGATAAAGAGTAGAGCTTGAGGAAAATTCGTTGCTTTGTTTCTTCCTGAGATATATGGTTGGAGAGCTCAAATTTTATTTTTTGGCATCTGGATCTTTGGTATTCAAAATGTGGTCTGCAGGACAGCAGCATGTTCATTACCTGGTATCTTCGGCCACATCTCAGACCAAATCCAAATTTGCACTTAACATGTCCCTAGGTGATTCAAGTGGATCAAATGGATCAAAACCTTTAGAGGCATTGGTTTAAATGACATGATAATTGCCATTTTGGCCAAAGTTAGTGCCCTGAGGCTGTAAACTGAAAGGTACAGTAAAAAAAAGTCATTCCTCTTATTAGATATGACAAACTTGGGCCTGATATACCACTTTTCATTGCAAAGAGAGTCATGTGTGTGTGTGAACGTCACTCAGTCGTGTCTGACTCTTTGCAACCCCATGGACTATAGCCTGCCAGGCTCCTCTGTCCATGGAATTATTCAGGCAAGAATACTAGAGTGGGTAACCATTCCTTTCTCCACGGTATCTTCCCAATCCAGGGATTGAACCCAGGTCTTCCGTATTACAAGTGGATTCTTTACCATCTGAGCCAGCAGGGAAGCCATACTGGAGCTCATATCTCTGCTGGTCACTGCATTAGATCAACAGTGAAGATGATAGTGGTGATGATAATTATAACAACAATATTTACAGTGTATTAGATAGCATACTAAATGTTTTGTGTATGTGCATGCTCAGTCGTGCCTGAATCTTTGCGATCCCTTGTACCGTGGCCCACCAGGCTCCCCGCCAGGCTCCTCTGTCTATGAGATTTCCCAGGCAAGAATGCTGGAGCCAGTTGCCATTTTCTCCTCCATGGAAGTTATAATGGATTATCTGGCATTTAGTTTCCAGGGCATTAGGTACCAGGCTATCAGAGGCTGTGTCAGTGGTGTTTTGTTTACAAAAGAAGCACAGGGTTGTTGGGCAGTTTTCCTGTCTGTGTTTCTGAATATTCGATATACAAGAATGAATCATTCTGGGAAGTGCCTAATGTCTTTTAACAAATTTCTTTTTATTTCTCTACCTCGAAGTAGACTTTTTTTGTTTTCTAGCAAGACCCTAGCTGATATAGTAATGGAGATCAGTTAAATCACCTAAAACTAAAAAATGGTGGTACTAAATTATGGCACTGGAGTGTTCCATTTTCCAGAGAAAAACACGGTATTTGAGATATTGTAAAGCAGAAATGTGAGGTTAATGTTTCCAAGAATAGTGGTAGTGAAGATGAAACTAGTGGCATTTTGTTAAAGGGACTAATAATTTTTAAGGTTAGTCTTGCTGCAATTTTGCTAATGTTCTACACCTAAGAACAAATGTTTCTCTACTGTCTAAAGCCAGTAGAGAGCCAAACAATTACCTAGGCAATGAAAGAAGGGAAGAAAGAGAGGAGGAAGGAAATAAGATTTCTCTGAATGCCCATTTTGTGCCAGGCTCTGAATTAGGGGCTTCTGTAAACATTAACAAGGGGATTATAAAATTATTGTGTAAGAATTATACAACCTATCATGGCTGACAGACAATGGTGGCTAGTGTTCAGGCTGATCAACAATGGTAAGAATTTTTACTAAAATAGATGTATTTACATGGGGGTCAGTCTTACTCCATTAAAAATACACTATACATGCTTTAAGCACTAATGATCTATTGTGAACTTTCTGAAAAAATAATAGATACCATATGAGCAAGTAATGTATGTGGGTAATACCACCTGCTTATTGTTTACCAAAAGGCGTGAATGACCAATTTGGGGCCACACAGAGAACTCCCCATCCTCCAATCCCCATTTCTTGCTTACCATGATCGTCCACTTTCTGTTTTCGGCCTCTGGGAATACAAGAGATCGTGGAGAATAAAACACTTCATCGTCCACTTCTTCTGGCTTTCTGGGCAAGCAGTGTAAAAATGTCCAGTCAGGGGCAGCAACTTTAGCAGTCTACAGAAGAGATGGAGATAAG
>ML664662.1:2950480-2966793 GCA_007570785.1 Antilocapra americana
CATGAATCCTCCATGGTACATGTGTTCCCCTTCTAGAACCCCGCTCCCGATTCCATCTCTCTGGGTCATCCCGGTGCACCAGCCCCTGAGCACCCTGTATCAAGCATCAAACCTGGGCTGGCTGTTTTGACTCTTTTATGTAGCTATCACATTTGTCTTCTTCAGAGTCAACATCTCTGACCTGGAGTCAAGTGAAGTCACTCAGTTGTGTCCGACTCTTTGTGACTCCATGGACTGTAGCCTGCTAGGCTCCTCTGTCCATGGGATTTCCCAGGCAAGGATACTGGAGTGGGTTGCTATTTCATTCTTCAGGGGATCTTTCTGATCCAGGGATAGAACCCAGGTCTCCTGCACTGCAGTTAGACTTTTTACAGTCTGAGCCACTAGGGAAGCTCAAAGGTCCATGCGAAGGGAGAGATAAAGGGGCAGACTGAGGATTTCGGCTCAAGGCACCCAGCAGAAATGTATATGATACTTTCAGCTTATGAAAATTTCTAGTCTTTTTTTTTAATTTGGTGATCTTATCTCCAAATAAAACCACTCATTCAGTTTTCTAATACTCTGTCTAGTGAGATAGTGGACATTTCAGTAAAGAATTCTACTAGGGTAAGATGCTGATGAGAGCAAAAATCACCAATTATATCCCAACATATTGGGTTTGCCAAAAAATTCATCTGGGTTTTTCCATAAGATGGTACAGTAAAACTGAAATGAAATTTTTGGCCAACCCAATATATCAAAGGTTGCCTTTACATGATTGTATTATATTTTTTAGCCTGTCTCCAAATTATGGTTTTTAGCACTTGAAGCAAATTTAATTACTGGTTAAAACAATGTTGAAAAGGAGCTCTGAGATAGGAGTGCATTAAACAAGATTATGGGCACTATGCACTAGGTGATTCATTCTTCATATAAATGTTCTAACAATTTTAATTTTCTCTAACAGTTAATTCCTAAAAATTACATTTTCCCATCCATTTTCATTGTTCACTTACAGATTCAAAACTACATTTCCTCATAAATTCTTTCCTCAAAATTACTGCTTTTGTGTTAAACTTTTTTGGTTTTGTTAAAAAAAAACACAATAGAAAATAGGCAAAGAATGTGATATGATATAATATGAAAGAATATGATAGCAGTTTATAGAAAAACATATGGAAATGGCCAATAAAGATGTTTAACTTCATTAGTAATCAGAGAAACGCAAATTTTAAAAAGCATGAGATACAGATTTTTTAAAATTAGAAATGTAAATAGCAAATAAGAAATCGAGAAGTGTGGAAGGAAGTTATAAATTGTCAATTCTTTTTGGATGGGCAGTTTAGCAGCATTTCTCATATTTTAAAAAGTATGTACTACTTCACCCAAAAATTCCTCTCCCTAGAAGAATTCTATTCTCTATAATACCTGCATGAAGAAATATATATGTAAGGATCTTCATTGCAGCATTGTTTGTAATTGGAATAATTGGAAATAGCCTAAATTTTTGACAGGAAACAGATAAAATAAGGCTCACTCATACTTTGGAATTCTATGCAGTCATTAAAAAGGAGGGAAAATATCTAAATGAATGGACAAGAAAATCTAAGATTTGTTGTGGAAAAAATAAGTCAGAATAATATGTCTAATCTACCATTTATGATAAATCATTAGAGGGGTAGGGGTGTGGGTGTGGGTATGTATAGGAATATGTAAATATACAGAAAAGGTCTGCAAAGAGACACATCAAATTGTTAAACAGTGGCTATCTCTGGGAATAGTCACTGTTAAGGGGCTAGGGCAAATACATTTTCACTTTATTTTTCTAACTTCATTCTATTGTCATGTATAAATAAGGGGCTTGTATTTATATTTTAAATATCTTATCAACAAAACATCTATTGCAATTGCTTAATCCCTTTCTCCACCAAACAAAGGAGTTGCTCTGCAGATGGAATCCCAATGTACACCTGACTTTTAGGATATTCCTGCAGAACAGTGTTTCTCAAAGCTTGACCCTGGGGCAGCAGCATTGCACCACCTGGGAACTTGGCAGAAATGCAAATTCTTGGGTCCCACCCCTGACCTACTGATTTAGAATCCCTGGAGAAGTGGGGTCCTGCCAGCTGTGTATTAACAACTCCAGTCAATTCTCAGTCACGCTCAAGGTTAACAAGCCATGCTTCAGAGCTTAATGAAAGGCATCAGACCAGATGGAATTCCCCTGGGAGTGCCCTGGAGGCAGTTAGCAAAACTAAACTGGACTTAAGAGTCCTTGGGAAATAGAGGCAAGGGCTAGCCTGAAGTACAGAACTATGGGGCTTTTCTTAGAGCAGAAATCAAAAGAAACTGCTTGCAACAGAATTCGCCTAGTATATCTAAACAAATCTTCAAGCATTCTGATGCCTCTGCTGTTGCAAGAGGGAAAGGCTTCTCTCTTCTGCCTGGGTTTCAATTCCTTCATCCTGGACAAAAGTGTCTTTCCAAAGGGCAGAGCTCATCTTCAGGAGGAGAGAAATCACTGGGGGATATAGTCAGTGTGTCCTTGATAGGGAAGGAAAGGATGGTCTGCTCTCCCAAAAGTGAATGAGTGATTAGCTGATTCTGGCTATTATGAATAGGATTAATGAACCTTCAGAGAGGCATCAATTTGTACCTTCATTGTAACCTGGTAACCTTGGAAAGCCTGGAGCCGCTTTTTCTTCTCCTCTTCTTGTCCCATGCTTATCCAAGTGTCTGTAATTAATACATTGCCTCCACGAGCTGCTTCCAATGGATCATTTGTCAGCGACAGCTTGGTACCATTCTAGCATACACAAGCAAGGTGGTTAAAGAACTTCAAGAGGCAGGGAAAGACAATGACACCTTTACATATAAGGAGCATACCTCCTTGGCATACTGCTCCGCCAACTTGGTTATACTGGGATCCGGCTCATAACCCTGCAGGGGAAAGAATTAACTGTCATTTGGTGGGTTTTTAAAAATTATATATGCCTTCTTATATATGCATATCTTTCAACAATATTCCTGCTCTCTTTCCTGTTTCTGCTTTAAGTCGTAGCCCAACCTACTCCCCATGTTCAGTACAATATGATGTTGCCATCTAGAATTTCAAAGCTTAAGAGTGCTTTTGGGAATTTATAAAGGTAATCAGTTGCCCCATTTTGCTTTGATTATTTTTGACCTCTTTAGTCCTAAAGATAAACGGGGTGTGGTGCTTTCCAGCTCTTGGTAGCACTTTTTCTTGTTCCTCTAATAGTTTAAGAGGATTATATACAGAAGTCTACAACTTACTGCATTTTTGTCTCAGAGTCTTTCTACAAGCTGGTTTTTTTGTGTGTGTTTGTTTTCCTTTGGTCTGAAATGCTTTTCCCCACCCACTGCATGTGAATAATGCTTCCAGGTCTCAATGCTGTCAGCTCAAATGTTTCCTCCTCAGAGAAACCTTCCCTCAGCGTCTCAGCTAAATACTAAGAGCCCACGCACACATCTTAGTCTCACCAGCCAGTGTTCTGCAGGCAGGGAGCTGGCTTTGAAATGGCCTTTGCATAACAAATATACTGTTTTTGCTGAAATACATGTGTTTGGGTTCGTTTGGTGAGGGTAGGGTCAGGACTTGAGAGAGGCACTCACTGACACTCGTGCAAGCATGAATTTTGCACCCTAAGTTCCTTGCTTGCTCACTGTTGTCTCAACTTTAGGTGAGGGGATGCTGTGGGAACAGCTGAAGTCCCCCCAACTCTTCTAGACCCCACAGGTAGCCCCTCTGCCTCCATCCTCAACCTCCAATCTGCGCTATACACAGCAGCAAGAATTCTCTCTGAAGCCTTCAATGTTTACCACTTGTTCCATAAGTCGAAGCTGATTAAGGGTATCAAGGCTCCCTGCCAGCATCTCTTCTGTCTCTTTTAATTTTTCTCAACATCTTGCTGCAGGAAAGGAAAGCCAATCTCATTGTCATACTTGTACACATCTTGCCCTTTGCTGCCGTCACAGCCTTTCACCCTTGAACACTTCCCCCTCTGTTCCCTCCTGGGCATCTTTATTGGAACATGTCAGCTCCTCCTTTGTCAAAAGCCTGGCCAGCCCCACCTCCATACCCTCCAAGTGGAAGGCTCATCAGTCAAAACACCATCATTATTCTCAGCTTCCCTATCCTTCTCATTTTCCTGAATTCTTAGAATTGATTTATATCTCGTTTTTATAAACCCTCAATAGGGTACAGCAATGGGTGTGGTGTGCCACCTAGATCCCCTTTATGAATAATGGACTTGTGCTCCAGCTGTTGCGCATGCGCTGGAAGGTGGCTTTCAGCTGTCAGCCCTAGTTGGGCACTGGCGCAACTGCAGAAAGCTGACGCACCCAAGGTCGCATACCCTTCCAAGGCCACCTGCATTCAAGGACTAATTGACAGGGGACATGAAAACCTGATTCCCCCCTCCCGATCTGCAACAACCCTAAATGGCCATCTCAGATCCAGAATTCTCTATCAGGTCAGCTGAGGCTGCTCTCAGGCCTGCATCACAGTTTGACTTCTGCTGTTTCCTTCCCCTCCCGTCTCAAGGGCACACTGTCATTAACAACCAGCAGGCTGAACTCTGTCTCAGAGTCTGCTTCTCAGGAAACTCAGCCCACAACATGGATGTTCAGGTTTATTCATTGGAAATTGTGTTTATTTATACATATTTATCTATCATAGTTCCTTCTCTAAATAAAAAAATTCTTGAGGATAGAAGCTATTAGATGGTGATGATTCCTGCAGATCTTTTTGCAGCTTCATCACCCTCAATAGCCATAAATTCTGGAGCTTTGTTTATCGATATTTGGGGAAGGTAATTAATAAAGGCTTGCTAATTTAGTAACTCATGTTGTGACCATTCATACTGGTAAACATAAATGAAGAGGCTTGGCTCTTACCCCAGGTACCTCCTGCCCTGAAAATTCAGCCTTCCCTCTGGAAAGCAGGTTTTATACTCCCAAGTATAATCATTCTTAGAGAAGGAATCAATAAGTACTTAGAGAACCAACAGAGTGGTTTGGAAATTACAAAATCACCCAACCTTGCATGCATTGGGCCATGACTGAGAATACAAAGAGGAATTCTTTACTCACAGCTAAGCTTTCAATACTAAATCACTCATTGGCTTTGACATAAATCTTAAAACCAGATGAAGGTGATTAACAGACCCAATTCAGTCTAAATACTCACTTAGAACAATGTTAAAATCATTACCATCAATAGTTTATGGAACAATGTCATAATCCAGGACAAAATTATGTTTTCTCAAACATGTAAGTTATTCTTGGTTAAAGGATGGGGAAATAGATTCATTATGGCCTTGGAAATTTTTCAGTGCTTCTTAAATTTATAATAAACCTGCTAGCTTTATCTTTAAAGGAAATGGGTCTACTTATAAATTGATGGAGCACCTTCTACACTTCAGACTTTCTGGAAGACTTTTAAAAACTCTTACTCTCACCCAGATTTAACCAGGTTTTAGTACTTGTTATCATTTAAATGAGTTTCTACATAAGAACAACATTGAAATTACTCTGTAACATTGGAATTTTTTCCCTTCGATGTTAATAAAACATCTTGGACAGGCAATAAAATGTTTAAATCATGTATTTCTCCAACAGAATAAAACCTTTCCAAAAACACCTTATAGCAGGGAACAATCATTGTGAATATATATTTTATCTGTAAAATTGTTTGCATTAATATAGAGCCCTTCCTCAGACTAGATTTGCAGCAAGAGTGGGCTAAGTTTTCCCATAAAATGAAGAACTACCTTATTCACATGTCAGATCTGACCTTTTATCTCAGTTTTTGCTGAATGAGAGAGAAATCTTTCTTATAAGGCTTAGCTCTCTGAGTCCCCAAAGTTTACTGTATATAATAGGGTGGCACCCTATGCTGCCTACCTGGTATTTCTTCCATGGCAAGTGTATTAGGTAGAAGAATGTCTTCCAAACGTTTATTCCCCACCAGAACCTCAGAATGTGACCTTTTAAAAATATATTTATTTATTTATTTGGCTGTGTCAGGTCTTCGTTGCATGCTCAGGATCTTAGTTTCAGTATGTGAGATCTTTTATTGCAGGCCACGATCTCTACAGTTGTGGTGTGCGAGCTCCAGGGTATGTGGGCTCACTAGTAGAGGCTTATTTGCTCTGAGGCATGTGGGATCTTAGTTCCCTGACCAGGGACTGAACCCACGTACCCTTCACTGCTGGGTGGATTCTTAACCACTGGACCACCAGGAATGTCCTAGAATGTGACCTTTTTTTAGAAGTAGGGTCTTTGCAGATGTACTTAGTTAAAAGGAGGTCGTACTGGGCTCCAGAATCACTGCAGATGGTAACTGCGGCCATGAAATTAAAAGACACTTATTCCTTGGAAGAAAAGCTATGACCAACCTAGACAGCATATTAAAAAGCAGAGACATTACTTTGCCAACAAAGGTCCATCTAGTCAAAGCTACAGTTTTTCCAGTAGTCATGTATGGATGTGAGAATTGGACCAAAAAGAAAGCTGAGTACCGAAGAATTGATGCTTTTTAACTGTGGTGTTAGAGAAGATCTTTTGAGGGTCCCTTGAACTGCAAGGAGATCCAATCAGTCCATCCTAAAGAAAATCATTCCTGAATATTCATTGGAATATGAATGATGCTGAAGCTGAAACTCCAATACTTTGGCTACCTGATGCGAAGAGCTGACTCATTGGAAAAGACCCTGATTCTGGGAAAGATTGAAAGCAGGAGGAGAAGGGGATGACTGAGGATGAGATGATTGGATGGCATCACCGACTCGATGGACATGAGTTTGTGTAAGCTCCAGGAGTTGGTGATGGACAGGGAAGCCTGGCGTGCTGCAGTCCATGGGGTTGCAAAGAGTCGGACATGACTGAGCAACTAAACTGAACTGATACTGGATTAGGGTTGGTCTAAGTTTAATAAAACTGCTATCCTCATAAGAAGAGGAACATGTGTACAGAGAAAATGGGCATAAAGGAAGGATGGAGGCAGAGGCTAGAGTGATGCAGCCACAAGGTAAGGAATGCCTGAAGTTACCAGAAGTGGGAAAGAGACAAGAAAGGATCCTCCCCTAGAGGCATTGTCTGTGTGTGTATGTGTGGTGGTGGTGGGGTGTGGTGCTGCCAACACTTGGATTGTGGACGTCTAGCCTCCAGAGCTTTGAGAGAATACCTTTCTGTTGTTTTAAGCCACCCAGTTTGTGGAAATTTGTTATGGCAGTCCTGGGAGACTAAGGCAGCAGGGTAAATTGACTTGAACTGGTTCAGCAAGAACATGAGGGGAAAGTATTTTGTTTGGCCTTGTTTGTTGCATTTGGTTTTGGCAGGATGCAGCAGACAGTGCTGGTGCTCTACCCAGAGGCCTTCAGAGGACCCCGATCTACATCTTTTGCAGCCTCTCCCCTTTTCAGTGTGCTTTGTCAATATACTTATTTATTTATTTATTATTTTTAGTTTTAGCTGTGCTGGGTCTTCATTGCTGCACCAGGGCTTTCTCTAGTTACCACGAGTGGGGGCTACTCTCTAGTTGCGGTGTGCAGGCTTCTAGGGCATGGGCTTCAGTAGTTACAGCTCGTGGGCTTAGTTGCTCAGTGGCATGTGGATCTTCCACGACCAGGGATCAAACCTGTGTCCCCTATATTGGCAGGCAGATTCTTAATCACTGGACCACCAGGGAAGTCCCCATCAGTGTGCTTTTAATACTTAACACTCAGCTCTTCTTTAGGAGATGGCCCTCTGACTCCCCAGCTGCTCTTCCTGCTAAAGTGGGAAGCTGCTGTATGGGCACAGGGAGCTCATCCTGGTGCTCTGTGACAACCTAGAGGGGTGGGATGGGGTTGGGGGTGGGGTTCAGGAGGGAGGGGAACATACGTGTACTTGCGGCTGATTCACGTTGTTGTATGGCAGAAGCCAGCCCATACTGTAAAGCAACTCTCTTCCAATTATATATTAAAAAAAAGAATCCAAAAATCAAATTTGAAACTAGTAAAAAACAAAGAAAAAAGTGCCAGAGGATTCACCACCCACCTCGCCATGCTGCCCTTGAGCAATGACTGGTTCCAAGGATAAAAGCCCATCCTCGCTGTCTCAGGTTGGGACAACACTGGGGCATAACTCCACTGCAGAGCTTGCCTGTTGGATCAGCCTAAAGCACTGTGCCTGACATGGCATTTGGGTGACCCGATCACTCTAGTTTGCCTGCGGCCTTCCTGGGTTTAGCACTGATGGTCCCATGTCCCTAGAAATCCCTTAGTCAAACTCAAGAAGCAGAAGCAGAGAGGGAGTTTTAGGCCTCACACACTCACTTCTGAATGTCCTAGGTTATCAGAGTGAACTATGGCAGTGACCACTGAGGTAACAGCAAACACACGCTCAGCCAGAAACACACTGGTGCACAATATTATAAGTCATCGTCCCTGAATGGGAAGGTCAATTCTGCCCTTTGTTTCTGCAATGGCTTCTATTCAGGGGCATTTTCCTTCGAAAAGACTCCTGATCAGAAATCATGACTAATAAGAAATGTAACAAATAATTTAGTAGAGATGGGCTATGTAAAAGGTTCTGTGGGGATCGTTCAGAACTGGTTTGTGTATGGAGTCATTTGTAGGATTAGTTTTTATTCTCTCTAAGGCCTACTCATTCTGTATGAGGCTAGGAGTATCTTTTTTTTTAATTTTTTGAAGTTTAGTTGATTTACAATGTGTTCATTTCTGCTGCACAGCAAGGAGACTCCATTATATATAAAAAGAACATATATACATATATGTAAACATATAATATAAATATTCTTCTCCATTCCGGTTTATCACAGGGTAGTGAATATATTTCCCTGTGCTGTACAGTAGGACCTTATTGTGTAGCTATCCTATATATACTAGTTTGCATCTATTAATCCTATCCTTGAAGCCAGGAGTACTGTAACATAGGGCTTCTCCTAGGAAGATCTGCACTTTTTTATTTTAGTGTATTTATTTATGGACTTATGTAATTATGTACATAGAACATTTACATGTTAAGAAATTTAAACCATATAAAAGGATATATTGCAGAAATAAAATCTCCCTTCTACCTCTAACCTTGAATCTCCCAGCTTCACTTCTCACAGACAACAATTATTACTAGTTTCTTGTATATCAAAAGGGTTACTTTGGACTTATAAAAGAAGGCATGTTGCCATACATTCTATGAGAGATTAACAGCAGGATAGGAAGTAGGGTAGGTCAGCTTCACAGCCAGGATTCAGATTTAAAGGCTGAAGGACCCTTGGGTTTGAGTTTTGAAACACTAAGCTGATGCAGACGCCATCACTGTGTCCTTCACATTAGATTGAATTTTTTTTCACCAAACTGTAATATTCGAACAATGACAGCATCTTTCCCATGTCTTGAGATTTCTAGGCTGTCTGGATTTCATTATTTTCTTCAGCCTTTGTGGTAGCAATACACGAGAAAGCCAGTCATCATAATGGCTGGTTTCAGGGCATTCAAAGGAGGGATAATTCAGACATGCTTTTAACACAGAAACTCACAAGATGAAAAGCACTAGCCAAGATTATCTCTTTTTGTTGAGATGGGAAATTGGACACTCAGCAGGCCGGGTAGCTATAATAGTAGGGATAGCAACATAACCTAAATTTTCTGGCCTCACCTGTGCTCTCCTTGAATGGAAGAGAGGCTTGTTTTTCACTAGGTAATTGTATCTGGGAATGATTTCAAAGGGGGGTTAGTTTCAAGGCACAAAGTTTCCCTACCTTTGGGGTAGCCACCTGAAGGTGCATCCCGAATTTTGCTGCGCTCATCATGATGGAGTGCAGGATGTTATTCCCATCCCCAATCCAGCTGAGGGTAAGGCCTTTCAGAGAGCCATAGTGTTCCTGAAAAACAAGAGATGAAGGAAATTACATCCAGGAGGAAATACACTTCTGTGAAACAATGATTAGAGTTACTATAAAAGAAACAGTCCACATCTTGATTTTAAATGCTTTGTTGGAATGAAGAAACTACTTTTTTTGCGTTATACAGAGCAATTTGATAACATAAAGGTACAATCACCAAAAAGAAGTCCTAATCACCAAAAAATATTCTAATGTCTTAAGCCAAGACATCATATGAACATATGAAGACTCATATTTTCATATATCACAAATCTGAATCTTTGTTGCATTTGTTCTTTCATTCAACAAATTGAGAACCATCCATGTCCAGACACTGTCCTTGGCCCTGGAGATATAACAATGAACAAAGGAGACAAAAATCTCTGCCTTTATGAAGCTTATACTTGTTGGAATAAGAAAGGGGAAATACAATGCATCTAGAACAATATAGCATGGGTATTGAGAATGTTCCTGTTTATATAGCTGAAAAACCATTAATATACTTGATTTCTTATTGATATTGACATGGACAGGTAAAGTATGAACACATGCTTGGAAATCATAAATACAAACACCAGGATAAAATGTCTTTGAGGAGTTGGAGGAAATGCCATCAAAGATAGTTACACAGCGGACTTCAAATCTACCTGTAATATTTTCCGGCCACACTGCATGGGATTGCAGGATCTTAGCTCCTGACCAAGGATTGAACCTGCACCTGCAGTGGAACCCCGGAGTCTTAACCACCAGACCACCAGGGAAGTCCCTGTAATATTTTACTTAAAAACAAAAAATTCTAAAGTAAGATTTGCCAAAACTGCATAATGGGCACATGGGTGTTTGTTTCACTTTTCTTGAAGTGTCTGTAGGTTTCATATATTGTATACATTTCTTTATTTACAAATATAAAGAGATTTTAAATGTAAAGATTTTAAGATTTTTAAAAGAGAAAGGCTAACTAATTTGGAGATCACAAATTAGTTAAGTGGCTAAGCTAGGATGTAAATCTACGTCCATCTGATTTAAATTCCATGCTCTTAACAAGCTGCTATTTATTCATTCAGCTCCTACTTTGAGCATGTCTGTTATGAAGGCATTGCACCAGGTCCTGCAGGGGACAATATGATGAATAGAATATTTCACTGTCCCTCATGAATATATAAATTGGTAATGATGAAACCCCAGGGAGAAGCATTAAATTATTTGGCATACATGTAAAGCCATACCTACAAACAGCTGCTTGGTGTCTAATATAGTATATCTTCTCTGCATTCATCTTATCTTCATCACCAAAGAGTTTCATTTTGAGTTTAACTTCACATTCACATGTGTGCT
This sequence comes from Antilocapra americana, assembly GCA_007570785.1. Lineage (NCBI taxonomy): Eukaryota > Metazoa > Chordata > Mammalia > Artiodactyla > Antilocapridae > Antilocapra > Antilocapra americana. The sequence goes on from ML664662.1 coordinate 2,961,702, forward strand.
GCTATTGCTGCTAAATCACTTCAGTCGTGTCTGACTCTGTGCGACCCCATAGACCACAGCCCATCAGGCTCCCTGCCCCTGGGCTTCTCCAGGCTAGAATACTGGAGTGGGTTGCCATTGCCTTCTCCAATGCATGCATGCATGCTAAGTAGCTTCAGTCGTGCCTGACTCTATGCGACCCCATGGATAGCAGCCCACCAGGCTCCTCTGTCCACGGGGTTCTCCAGGCAAGAATACTGGAGTGGGTTGTTACATGTGTGTAGCATATTCAAGTGAGGAGCAAGGTGGACCTGTCCAATTTGCCCTGTCTCCCAGAGTAGTTCATAGATGCAGAAACCATGGTTGTTTGGATTCCCAGTGGCAAGACTGTGTAGATTGGCTATGGCAAACCCAACAGGATGAATCTTTCAAAGTTATTCAGGTTCATAATTTGAAGGGACATGGCTAAATCTGTCTGCATCTCCATTCTATGAATTCTGCATGGTCTTAACGCCAGTCTCAAGCAGTTTATTAAAATAATAGCAAATGGCCTTCTTCTCGGAAAGTGATTTAGTAATTGGCCATTTTTAATATTCAAAGCACTCTCCATCAGTCTCCACTCCCAAATCACAGAACCTGATGTATTATGCATGACATAAAGATTTTTCCATTTTCTGTGCTCCAGCACTCCCAGTTCATCCACTGTGTTAAATAAATATGGCACCCAAAAAGCAAAGGTTTGAGAACCAAAATGTCTTCTAATCTGTTTTCAGTAATGCCCTGTCTTCCTTAGATATCAAGTTGTACACATATGCTATGCATCTCTGCCAAGGTGTTATTTGAAAACAAAACACCAATACCACAATTTAAATGCTTCCATTTAGAGCTACTTAGGAATTGTTTATTGATTTTGCTCTTGTGTGAGGCATAGAAGTAAGCCAACCTGGAGTGTGAGGTAATCAGCCAGGATCTGGATAGGGTGGTACAAATCCGACAGCCCATTGACAATTGGGATGGATGCTTCTTTAGCCAGGATGTCCAGATCTGATTGTTTGTACACTCGCGCCAGCACAGCATCTGTCATGCTAGACAACACACTGTGGCAAACCAAGAAAAGATCATCCAAGTTGATTAGGCTTAATAATTCCTTCTTAATTTAGGATCTTAAAGAGTCATAAGAAATGCTAATACATGAGAATTTTTACAGTTACAACTACCTATCAACATGACAAGTTTAAAAGCTAATGATAAATATGTAGTCATTACAGAAGCCAGATGTTGTTCCCCTGATGTCTTAGCCAGTGACCCCTGATTTTAGTATGTTTTGCGGTGCTAAGAAGCCAATTGTGGGCCCATCAATTGTAATGATGAACTATAATTGATATATGGCAGATGGTAAAGTTGAAAGGGACAAGACCAAAGACAAGATAGATAGAGAAAAATTAGTAAACTGGATTGTGGCATTTGGGAAGGGGGACATCAGCCCTCGAGTATGCAGTTTCACTATAAAATGGAAAGTAGCAGTGTGGCAACTGTTGAGGTGCACACACAGATTGTTTTTCAAGAGAGAACCTTCTGGAAGAAGTGCCATTAGCTGACAGCCCCCAGCTGCTGCACCTTTGGGATCTGCCATAGCATTTCTGTCAAGACCACACCCTCGCCAGCCTGTTCTCACCAAGGGCCAAGCACAGTGGGGTCCCCAGAGCTGGGCCATTCTGCCTGACATGGGTCATCTCTGTTGGGCAGTGAAGATGGATATAACTATTCTAATTTTATAGCTGAAGGACCTGAAACACAAAGAAGTTTAGTAACTTGCCCCAGCTCACACAGCTAATTACACTAGGATAACTCATCTTCAAATTAAAGTCAGTTTAATTTCAAAGGTCCATGTTCTTACCATTATAATGCTGCTGCTGCTGCTGCTAAGTCACTTCAGTCATGTCTGAGACTGTGCAACCACATAAACGGCAGCCCACCAAGCTCCCCTGCCCCTGGGATTCTCCAGGCAAGAACACTGGAGTGGGTTGCCATTTCCTTCTCCAATGTATGAAGGTGAAAAGTGAAAGTGAAATCGCTGAGTCGTGTCTGACTCTTAGTGACCCCATGGACTGAAGCCTCCCAGGCTCCTCTGTCCATGGGATTTACCAGGCAAGAGTACTGGAGTAGGTTGCCACTGCCTTCTCCATACCATTATAATACATTGCCTCAAATGTGCAGATGATAAAAACCTGGAATGAGAATCTGGGATCCAGAGTTTAAGTTCTCTCCATGTGTCAGAGTGATGGTGGTCCCTCAGCTAAAGTTTTAGCCTTACAAAAATAACAGGGATGGCTTTTTGTTTAAAATCTTGCTTTTTTCATTATTATGTCTTATTTCTTATTAAAGAGAAACCCCACAGCAGAGGCTTCTAGTCATTTCAGTTTTAAGGAACTCTTTATAATGGCAAAAAAGGGAAAACCTCTCATGATAGTGGTTTTATTAAATATTGAGTCATTATTATAAGATATCCTTATACCTTATATGTTAGTCTTATAATACAGGAACACTGCCTGGAGCTTCAATACACAGGTTGCCCAAGGTCACACCAAGTCCACCGACACCTCAAAACTCTTTACTGGACACTCCATTGCTAGTTACAGTGAGGAAACCCAGATCCACCCACCAGAACACCACACAAGCTTTCCCATCCAGGAAACTTCGACAAACCACACATCCAACCCCTCCCATAGTGAGGAACCCCCACAATAAAGGGAAAACACAGCAAGATAAACAAGATGAAAAGGCAGAGAAATACCCAGCAAGTAAAGGAACAGGATAAATATCCCCTAGACCAAACAAAAGACGAAGAGATAGGATGTCTACCTGACAAAGAATTCCGAATAATGATAGTGAAAATGATCCAAAACCTGGAAAATAAGTTGGAGCTGCAGTTCAATAACCTGCAGGCAAGGATTGAGAAGATCCTTGCTTTAAGGATCTAAGGTAAGCTTTAACAAGGACTTAGAAGAAATGAAAAAGAGTCAAAATACAATAAATAATGCAATAAATGAGATCAAAAACACCCTGGAGGGAACCAAGAGTAGAATAACAGAGATAGAAGACAGGATAAGTGAGGTAGAAGACAGAATGGCAGAAATAAATGAAACAGAAAGGAAAAATGAAAAAAGAATTAAAAGAAATGAGGACAATCTTAGAGACCTCTGGGACACTATTAAACGTACCAATATTCAAATCATAGGAGTCCCAGAAGAAGAAGACAAAAAGAAAGACCATCAGAAAATTCTTGAAAAGATAATTGTTGAAAATTTCCCTAAATTGGGAAAGCAAATAGCCACTCAGGTCCAAGAAACACAGAGAGGCCCAAATAGAATGAACCCCAAGCAGAACACCCCAAGACACATATTAATCAAATTAACAAATATCAAATATAAAGAGCAAATTTTAAAAGCAGCAAAGGAGAAACAAAAAATAACTCACAAGGGGAATCCCATAAGGATAACAGCTGATCTCTCAATAGAAACGCTTCAGGCCAGAAGGGAATGGCAAAACATACTTAAAGTCATGGAAGAAAACAATCTACAACCCCGACTACTCTACCCAGCAAGGATCTCATTCAAATTTGAAGGAGAATTCAAAAGCTTTTTTCAGACAAGCAGAAACAGAGAATTCAGCAACACCAAACCAGTCCTTCAACAAATGCTAAAGGATCTTGCCTAGATAGGAAACACGGATGGGACAGATAATCTCGAACCCAAAACAATAAAATAAATGGCAACGGGATCATACTTATCAATAATTACCTTAAATGTAAACGGGTTGAATGCCCCAACTAAAAGACAAAGATTGGCCAATTGGATACAGAAACAAGACCCCTATATATGTTGTCTACAAGAGACCCACCTCAAGCCTAGGGACACATATAGACTGAAAGTTAAAGGCTGGAAAAAAATATTCCATGCAAATAAAGACCAAAAGAAAGCAGGAGTGGCAATACACATATCAGATAAAGTAGACTTTAAAATAAAGGCGGTGAAAAGAGATAAAGATGGACATTACATAATGATCAAAGGATCAATCCAAGAAGAAGAAATAACAATTATAAATATTTATGCACCTAACATAGGAGCTCCACAATATGTAAGGCAGATGCTAACAAGTATGAAAGGGGAATTAACAACAACACAATAATAGTGGGAGACTTTAATACACCACTCACACCAATGGACAGATCAACTAGACAGAAAAGTAACAAGGAAATTCAAACTTTAAATGATACAATAGACCAACTAGACCTAATTGATATCTATAGGTCATTCCACCCCAAAACAAGGAATTTCACCTTTTTTTCAAGCGCACACGGGACCTTCTCCAGGATAGATCACATCCTGGGCCATAAATCTAACCTTGATAAATTCAAAAATATTGAAATCATCCCAAGCATCTTTTCTGACCACAATGCAGTGAGATTAGATATCAACTACAGGAGAAAACCTCTCAAAACTTCCAACATATGGAGGCTCAACAACACACTGCTGAATAACCAACAAATCGCAGAAGAAATTAAAAATGAAATTCAGTTATGCATGGAAATGAATGAAAATGAAAACACAACAGCTCAAAACCTATGGGACACTGTGAAAGCAATGCTAAGGGGAAAGTTCATAGCAATACAAGCTCACCTCAGGAAACAAGAAAAAGTCAAATAAATAACCTTACTTTACACCTAAAGCAACTAGAAAGGGAAGAGATGCAGAAGCCCAGGTCTAGTAGAAGGAAAGAAATCTTAAAGATCAGGGCAGAAATAAATGCAAAGGAAACAAAAGAGACCATAGCAAAAATCAACCAAGCCAAAAGCTGGTTCTTTGAGAAGATAAATAAAATTGACAAACCATTAGCCAGACTCATCAAGAAACAAAGGGAGAAGAACCAAATCAACAGAATTAGAAATGAAAAAGGAGAGATCACAACAGAAAACACAGAAATACAAAGGATCATAAGAGACTATTACCAGCAACTATATGCAAATAAACTGGACAACTTGGATGAAATGGACAAATTCCTAGAAAAGTACAACTTTCCAAGACTAAACCAGGAAGAGATAGATAATATTAAT
>ML664662.1:2966893-3037999 GCA_007570785.1 Antilocapra americana
ACAAAGGATCATAAGAGACTATTATCAGCAACTATATGCAAATAAACTGGACAACCTGGATGAAATGGACAAATTCCTAGAAAAGTACAACTTTCCAAGACTAATCCAGGAAGAGATAGATAATATTAATAGACCCATCACAAGCACGGAAATTGAAACCATAATCAGAAATCTTCCAAAAAACAAAAGCCCAGGACCAGATGGCTTCACAGCTGAATTCTACCAAAAATTTGGAGAAGAGCTAACACCTATTCTACTCAAACTCTTCCAGAAAATTGCAGAGGAAGGTAAACTTCCAAACTGATTCTATGAGGCCACACCCTAATTATAATAATAAATTATTATTATAAGTTAGACTTTGTAATTTTGACTCTCTAACTTACTAGCTGTGTGACCTTGGACATGTTATTTAATTTCTCTATAACTTGGTTTCTTCATCTGTAAAGCCATGATAATGGTAACTATCTCATTGTATTGTTGTGAGGATTATATGAGATAACCTATATAAGATGCATTGTATGATGCCTTGTTCATGGTGAAAGATCAAAAAGTAGTTGATGATATTACCATGTCAAAAGAAAATGAATAAAAACTAAAGCTAGTATGTATTTAGTAAATATTTCATGGATTTGTATTTAAATCATTGTATATTTGGAAAATTAATCCTTTTTAAATGTCTGAGCAACAGACTGGTTCCAAATCGGGAAAGGAGTATGTCAAGGCTGTATATTGTCACCCTGCTTATTTAACTTATACGCAGAGTACATCATATGAGATGCAGGGCTGGATGAAGCACAAGCTGGAATCAAGATCACTGGGAGAAATATTAATAACCTCAGACATGCAGATAACACCACCTTTGTGGCACAAAGCAAAGAACTAAAGAGCCTCTTGGTGAAAGTGAAAAAGGAGAGTGAAAAAGCTGGCTTAAAAGTCAACATTTAAAAAACTAAGATTGTGGCATTGGATCCTATCACTTCATGGCAAATAGATGGGGAAACAATGGAAACAGTGACAGGCTTTCTTTTCTTGGGCTCCAAAATCACTGCAGATGATGACTGCAGCCATGAAATTAAAAGACGCTTGATCCTTGGAAGAAAAGCTATGACCAACCTAGATAGCATATTAAAAAGCAGAGACATGTCCTGGCTATTGTAAACAATGCAGCGATGAACATTGGGGTACACATGTCTCTTTCAATTCTGGTTTCCTCGGTGTGTATGCCCAGCAGTGGGATTACTGGGTCATATGGCAGGTCTATTTGCAGTTTTTTAAGGAACCTCCACACTGTTTTCCATAGTGGCTGTACTAGTTTGCATTCCCACCAACAGTGTAAGAGAGTTCCCTTTTCTCCACATCCTCTCCAGCATTTATTGCTTGTAGACTTTTGGATTACAGCAATTCTGACTGGTGTAAAGTGATACAGTGCTGCATTGTATACAATAGCCAGGACATGGAAGCAACCTAGATGCCCATCAACTGACGAATGGATAAGAAAGCTGTGGTACATATACACAATGGAATATTACTCAGCATTAAAAAAAATTCATTTGAATCAATTCTGCTCAGGTGGATGGAACTGGAGCCCATTATCCAGAGTGAAGTAAGCCAGAAGGAAAAACAACAATACAGTATACTAACGCATATTTATGGAATTTAGAAGGACGGTAACGAGAACCCAGCATTCGAGACAGCAAAAGGAACGCAGATGTATAGAACAGACTCGTGGACTCTGTGGATGAGGGCAAGGGTGGGATGATATGGGAGAATGGCATTGAAACATGTTAATTATATGTGTAATCAATCGCCAGCCCAGGATTGATGCTCGGGGCTGGTGCATCGAGATTTCCCAGGGGGAGGGAGGAGGGCGGGAGGAGGGAGGGGGGTTCTGGAGGGGGAGCATATGTAAACCCATGGCGATATCATGTCATTGTATGGCAAAACTAATTATAAAAAAAATAAACACAGATATGTCAGCTAAAAAAAAAGCAGAGACATTACTAACAAATCTCATCAAAGCTATGGTTTTTCTAGTAGTCATGTATGGATGTGAGAGTTGGACTATAAAGAAAGCTGAGTGACGAAGAATTGATGCTTTTGAACTGTGGTGTTGGAAAAGACTCTTGCGAGTACCTTGGACTGCAAGGAGATCAAACCAGTCCATCCTAAAGGAAATCAGTCCTGAATTTTCATTGGAAGTCCTGATGCTGAAGCTGAAACTCCAATATTTTGGCCACCTGATGCGAAGTACTGACTCATTTGAAAAGACCCTGATGCTGGGAAAGATTGAAGGTGGGAGAAGGGGATGACAGAGGATGAGATAGCTGGATGGCATCACCAACTCAAAGGACATGAGTTTGTGTAAGCTCCAGGAGTTGGTGATGGACAGGGAGGCCTGGTGTGCTGCAGTCCATGGGGTCACTAAGAGTTGGACACAACTGAACAACTGAACTGAACTGATATGTCCAAGACATTATTTACTCGTCCATAGAAAATTGTTAGTGCTTATAAAATTCAAGCATCACTAAAAAAATTCCTTTCAGGGATTAGACAGTCAAAGATTGAAAATCATATTCCTGCAACAATATTTTCTAGACTTGGGTTTATTTTTTCAGCTGAGATGTGTGGCATGTGGAATCCTAGTTCCCTGACCAGATATGGAACCCATGATCCCTGCAGTGGAAGTGCAGAGTCCTAACCACTGTAAGTCCTTGGATTCATATTTTTTTTTCATATTTTCATAATCTCTCATACCCATAGCTTCCAGATTTTCAGATTTCATGAATCAGCAAAATTTCTAAAAGCATATGGCAATCAACATAAGATTTCTTACTTTTTGTTTAGAAAATTAAGGACATGAGAAACAAACAAACAAACATACATATAAAATATGTTAATATCTTCATTTAGTAAAAGAAGACATTTTAACAACCAAAAATGTGTGAATGACTTAATCTCAAAAGTCATCCTTGAGTTTGAATTAATTTAGCTTTATGAAATTGACCCCATTGTCTATTTTCTTATTTTAAAACTTCTGATGAAAAATTCCTATGGCAGGGCATCAGAGGAGGGGGTCAAGACTTGGAAACCAGTGCTCTGAGCTGTCTAAGCACATTGTATATTGCAGCTTCAAAGAGGTGACTAAAAGAGCCACTTTAGAGTTTCTCCTGTGAAACAGGTGATATTTGATGGTTGACTAAGGTCAGGATCTTCAATTTTTGCTACATTGGAAAGTCATCCAGAGAATTTCTTTTACTCTTGAAGCCCAGGCCATAATCTCTATCAATTTCACCAGAAAAATATAATTTCTAGAGGTGCGACCTACTGATTAGCAGTTTTTAAGACTTTCCAGGAAATTTCAGTGTGCAGCCAAGGTTAAGAACCAAAGCTGTAACCTCACTGCTCAAATCAACAGTATCAGCATCTAACCTGGGGCTTATTAGAACTGCAGAATCGCAGGCCCCACCCTGAATCAAAATCTGTGTTTTAACATGGTTTCCAGGTGATTAATTTGCATATTAAAGTTTGAGACTCCTTATAAAGAAGAAATTGATGCCACCATGTTTTCAAAAGTACCATCCATTATTTTCTTTGAAACCTAACCAGCCTCACCCCACTCTGCAGAAATCAAGAGATCAAGAGACGGCAGCCCACAATGACAGAGGACTTTGTCCACAATCTCATTGGCAGAGAATGCTTTCTAGTTCAGTTGAAAGAAAAAAGCATCTCAAATCCTGAAAAACGAATCATTTACTCGCTTCCATTAAGGCCTCCATCTTTAGAGTAACCACCTAGCTTGATCAATCTCACACCCTAAGGCAATGGTTCCCAAACTTGGGTGTATATTAGAACTAAGTGAATTATAAACCACAGAGGTCCAAGCTCCTGGAATAGAGTAGACTGAGTCTTTGTACTTTTACCAAATTCCCCAAGTAACTCAGATAACCTTCCAAAGTTTTTGAACCACAGTCATAAGACATAGGCTATTATATTAAAAGAATTCTAGATCTTCTCCCCTTTTTTCAAGATCACAGTACAAATTTCCTTCACAGTACAGATATACTGACATTTCATACTACAGAATACAGGTTTTTAACTCTACATTGGGAAAGTTATTTAGATGGTGGTAGATATCCCAATAAGGTCTATAATTATAAGTAATTACCAATTTCCTTTTTTCAGAAGAATTGGTTAATTTTATGATAGTTAAAATCCTATGAGAGAGCAGTAGAGGGGTGTTTGACCCCAAAGGACATCTTTAAATATGCATCACTTCCCTCAGTGTGTAGAGATTGGATTTTTTAAAAAATCTGGATTAGCAGATTGCAGTTGACCTGGAATCTCCCAGTCAGAAAAACTGATCTGACTTTTGTTGTAGCCTCTCAGATAGTTTTAGGGAGCTAGTACAGTGGGCTGCCAACCTCTTGGTTCATGAACTCTACAATGCCCTGTTTTGTAAATGTTATCTTAATCTTACAGTTGGGAAAACCAAGGCTTTTGAAAGCTTTGAAGTAATTACAGCAAAGTTAGGAAAGATTGAAGAAATGTGAGGCTGACAAAGGGAGACACTGGGAGAGCAATTGGAGAAGTCAATGCGCTATACACTTTAAATTTTCAAGAATATTGAAAAAGGGCAGTTATTGTTCCCTGACTTGAAAAATCCCAAGGGTTCTGGAAGCAAAGAAGCCAAGCAGGTATTTGATTGCCCTGTTTATAACATGGACTTCGTATCTCTGGGACCTTTATGGTATAGTTTCATAGAATAGTGAGTGGTCTGCTTTTTGAGGTTGCCCAACACCTCCTAGAACAGAGGTTCTTGACCTTGGCTGCACGCTAGTATCACCTATGAAGCTGTACAAATGCTGATGCCATATTCAGTCCTTTGGAAGTTTAAACCATAAGCTGTGGTGGGGGATTCACATCTCTATTTGTGAAGCTCTCCAAGTTTGTCCAATCTACAGACAAGGCTGAGAACTATTGTTCTAGAAAACAGAGATAGTGAGGAGGGGGCAGGAGAGTGGGATACTCTGCTTCTGGGTGGAATAACGGATCAGTGTAGAGGAGGAAAGTCTTGGCAGTGGCTGAACTCCCAGACTCTAAGAAAAGTAAGGGATAACAACAGAATATGTTATGCTGGAAAGAACAAGATCTCATACACATAAAAGAAGTACAGCTGACCCTTGAACAACGTGGGTTTGAAATGCAGAGGTCCACTTGTAAGTGCATCTTTTCAACCGTAAATACTAGAATATAGTCCATGGTTGGTTGGATCCACGGATGCTGAGGAGCCACAGATACAGAGGGTGGACTGTAAGTTATATGGGGATTAACTCCTGTGTTGTCCAAGGGTCTCCTGTATTTTCCTTTCAGTTCAGTCACTACCAAGAGCAGTGACATGACAATGGCAGTAGCTATAATCTTTCCTCCCCTCAACATTTGTAGGCATCCCTAGTGCCCAAATTTTGGTCTTAATATTGTGCTATACCTAAAAAAGGAACCACAAACTAGAGGCTAGTTAATTCCATGTCCTTCAGCAGGAGAAAATCAGTATAGTCTGTAACACCCTGTTGTTGCTAGGAAGCCAAAGATATTTTTAAAATAGCATGGGCAGTGCTAAAAGGAAAAAGGACCAGCTTAACCGTTTGTCAAGTTGTGAGCATTTATAGCAAAAATCATTAAGTAAAGCAAGCTGGGCTTCTAAAAAGGCCATGAAGCTCATAAGAAAAGAGTGAATATAAAGAAAATATACAAAAATATAATTGGAATGTCAAAAAAGGATGACTATTACCATTACATTTAAATGTATTTGCTCAAGTGCTTATATGTAACTTTGCAGATACAGATAGACATTTTGTGGGTTTTTGTTAAGTATATTTCTGTTCATAAAGTATAGATATCTGTCATTTCAGTGTGTGTAAACCAAAAATAATTAAGACAACTTAGAAGTCAAATTGTCCTAGAAATAGTAGAAGCTAAAACATGAATGGAAGATCCCCATCAGCATTTGTGGTCTTATATGAAGTGATGTAGAAGAAGAATCCTGTAGCTAACTAGTACCTGTTGTCATACACAATTTCCAATTAGAAATATGATACAACTGTTTATTCCAAAATATTTAGTTTACTTTCCTGGAGAAGAAATCTAAATTTACAAACTCACTTTCTTGTCACTCTGGAGTGAAACCTCTTGGTGACCCAGCTAATTATAAAACAATGCCAATCAGAAAGGCATATATTTTAAAATATTGAAACCAGGCCAGGTTAATATACCATAAAAATATTACAGTGAATCATGTCCTGCCAGAGACTGAAAACAAATAAAAATTGAATGATACCCCATCTTTTAACTTCTTTAATAAATGAGAATTCATATGAAAAACAGAAGCAAGGATCCTATGGTAGACAGGATAAGCCCTCCTACCCCACAGGATGTTCTTGTCCTAATACCAGAACCTGTGAGTGTTACCTTACATGACAAAGCAAATTTTCCACGTGTGATTCAATTAAGGATCTTGAGATGGGGAGATTATCCTGGGCTGGGTCTAATCTAAGAGAGATGTTCCTTATAAGAGAGCAGCAGGAGGGAGACATCCCTGGTGGCCCAGAGCTTGGGGTTTTGTGCTTCTACTGCAGGGGGCACGGGTTCAATCCCTGGTTGAGGAACTAAGATGCTGTAAGCTGCACAGTGAGGAAAGAAAAAAAAGGAGAGAGAGAGAGAGAAAGCAAAGCAGGAGGTCAGAAATAAGAGAAGATGCTAGCTATGTTGCTGGCTTTGATATGGAAGAAGGGAACCATGTGCCAAAGGATGTAGGCAGCCACTGGAGGCTGGAATAGACCAAGGAATTGGATTCTTCCCTGGAGCCTCCTGCAGGATCACAGCCCTGGGGGTTCCTTTTAGACCTCTGACTTGCAGAAATGTACATTGTGTTAAGTCACTAAATGTTTGGTAACTTGTTAAAGCGGCAATAGGAAACCAGTATCAGATCCCATTGTTAAAGGTGAAAACTAAGTGATAAAAATATATTCAAGCTAGTGGATGGCAGCTTGAATTGAATTCATCTTGAACTTAGCAAGCAGTTCCCAAACCAAACCAAAATTAAATGGTGACCAATCCTCTTAACCTGCATTCCTAGCCTCTTGAGATGATTTTTCTTCTTTCCAGTCTGCTAGAATTACACACACGCATTTAAATTCCAGGATCATGTTAAGGATAAGAATAAAAGTAGGGTCAAGAATGTAAACAAAATTAAATCTATGATATTAATGGCATTGTGCTTAGTTTTATTGTTAAAAAATTAATCAGCTCTCTAATCAATGTGTTATTTTATGTGTATATTTTCCATTTTAAAATATTTAGAGCATTCAAGGAAATCTGAAATGCTAGGCTTGTGATTAAGTTAAAATGTTTTAAAGCATTTGATTAAGTTGCAATCAGTGTTTAAATGGTTGATGAGACTTGTTTTGTTCATTTAAAATGTATTTGATTTAGTGGCTGTATAAGTTAGTATGTGGCCATTTAAAGCAATTGCTCTGAAACTTAAACACATCAGGATCACCAGGAGGGCTTATTAGAACAGCCAATTGTGTTTCTGATTCTGGTTGTTGTTTTAGGGGCCCCCTAAAACTTGCATTTCTAACAAGCTGCCACGTACTGCTTATGCTGCTGCTTTGGGGACCACACTTTGAGAACCATTGAGGAATATGAGAAATAGAATATTCCCTGCCATATCAGTAAACAAGGATGTCACAGTCATCAGTGATTAAAGCAACCACGGATGCTGAGCTGGTAAGCCCTGAGAAAACTCAGGATGTGAAAACACGAGGTACTGGCCCCAGACAGCTGAGGTGCATATCAAAGGAATGATTTCAGTGAACCAGACTCTTACATCTTCCCATACATGGAAAACTACTAAATTCCTTAACTTGGGAGGGATATCTGGTTTTCTACATTCAGACTATCTGCCCTTTGTCGCAAAATTTCTATATAACCTGTCTTCTCCGAGCAGTTCTCTCGGGGTTACTTGAGATGCTGCCTACTGGGCTTGAAGTCACAAAAGTTCCCACACAATAAAACATAACTCTTAACTTTTAGGTTGTGAATATTTTTAAGTCCATAAATATTTGCTCTTTTTTCTAATGTTTTTTATGTTTATTGAAATGCTAAATTCATAAAAATATTATATTGGACTTCCCAGGTGGCTCAGTGGTAAAGAATTTGCCTGCAGTTCAGGCAGGAGACGTGAAGACACTGGTTTGACCTCTGAGTCAGGAAGATCCCCTGGAGGAGGAAATGGCAACCCACTCCAGTATTCTTGCCTAGAGAATCTCATGGACAGAGGAGACTGGTAGGCTATAGTCCATGGGGTTGCAAAGATACATGACTGAGTAACTAAATGAAACAAACAAAAATATTTGCACTTTTTTCTAATGTTTACTCTTTTATGTTTATAGAAATGCTAAATTCACAAGATCAAGATGTTGAACTGTAAACAAAGTACAAAGAATAGGGAATACTTCTATAGACAATAAAAGCCTCTTGGACATTAAAGAATCTATGAGCAAGAGGGAGCATACCAAAGCTTAATAGAAAATGTCACTTCAATCCTTGAGCCACAGAAGCTGCAGGTGAAATGGATTCAGTGGTATGGGGAAAGGAGCAACTCCTAAGCTGTTTTCACATTGGAATCACTTGGGGAAACAAAGATATTAAAGATCTGTAAATAGTCGATATTATTTTGTCAATAATGTTGATTTCTGCTTTATGTTTAAAGGCACTATAAATCATAGAGAAATCACCATTCTTATTTTTCTTCCAGTCTACTAAAAATCTTAAACAAACAAACAAAAAAACCCAACTTTTCACTGGAAACAATAACAAACCTGTAATTTGGGCTGGACTTACAGGCCCACTAACAGTAATCTGGGCTTTCTATGTTGTTGTTTAGTGGCTAAGTTACGTTTGTCTCTTTTGTGATTCCATGGACTGCAGCCTGCCAGGTTCCTCGGGCCATGGGATTCTCCAGGCAAAAATACTGGAATGGTTTACAATTTTCTCCTCCAGGGGGCATTCCTGACCCTGGGATCAAACCTGGGTCTCCTGCCTGGCAGGAGAATTCTTTATGTGGATTCACTGGGCTTTCTATATAGACCTCCAGAAATTTAACATCCCAGCTTTAAATATTATAAGAGCTGTTATGTGTTACAAATGAAAGGTTGACCGAGTTAAAAATACTCTCTGGCTCTGTAATGAGTTTTATTTTGGTCCCTCTTCATTTACATTGAACATACAGTTTTGTTTGCCTTCTGGTGGGTTCCTGAAGCTTTGCAGTCTTAGGAATCTGTCAACAATGGTAGCAAAACAGCTTTTGCAAAATTCAAAGTACCCAAATTTAAAGTTTCTCACACTGATCAATTTGCTCTGGTTGTTTAATTAGCTATATGAAGATTTAAAGTCAACAAGCTAAAATATTTATTCAACTTTATTTTGCCTAAATGTTTTAAAATGGCAACTATTTTCTACCATTATCTCTTTTCCTGTTGTTCAGAAAAAGGAGGAGCATGACATAGGATTTTAAATGGGAAGATAGTTGAGGAGATAAAATGTTAACATTGATTATTTCTGGATGATGGCAGTATTGGTGGGTCTAACTATTTTAAAAATCTCTTTTACTATTTTTTTTTAACCAAAAGGAGTATGCCTGTAATAACCAGAAAAAAACACCATTCAAAGAAGGAAATTTCTCCCAAACATGACTTTGAAAGTAATTGAAAATGAAATAGGACTTCCTAGAGTAATGGCTAATTCTTGGCCTTAGTGAAGAAATGTACAAGGGAGTTATCAAAGACTAATAGCGTTATGTCAAAATGACCCAGTAGCCAACTTGAAGACAGATCACACTGGCCAAATAGGGTACAATTTAAGCACCAATAAGAGTATTAACTGCGATGAATTGAAACCTTCAAGTATTAATATATTAAAATGTATGAGTTTATGAATATACTACAAAACAGAGGAACATTGAGAAGAATCGTACTAATGAAGAAGGAATTCATAGGGCCCTATCTCCATTTCAGGCCTGTTCATGCTGATCATGCTCGGGCACCTCTCTGAACTCTGTGCTTAGTGCCTGTGGAAATTACAATGGAGGGATTAGGCCCCCCCTCTGGACAGGAGAATCTAGGTTAGATCCAGGATACTCAACACCTAAGTGATAACATGCACTAATCACCCCTGGCTCCTGACAAGTCATAAACCCTGGCTCCTGACAGGTCATAAACCCTGGCTCCTGACAGGTCATAAGCTTTCTGATAGTAACCTCGGGCTTATTGATTATCGACTGTTCTAACACATGATACTTGAATGATGGCATTATTGTGATTGTATTTACCTTTCCTTCGTTGATGTAAGTTCCGGGTGATTTGGGGTGGTGGGTTTCGACATGTACACATGGGTATAAAAGATCCTCACAAATGCTGGTCGGGGTCCTTGGCTAAGAGGAGACTCTGCCTTGGGCCCGCCGGTGTAATAAACTGCACTTCACTGTCTGCGTTGTCCTTCTGAGTGAGTTTGCTTCCCAGAGCGCGGTGTAATAAACTGCACTTCACTGTCTGCGTTGTCCTTCTGAGTGAGTTTGCTTCCCAGAGCGCGTGGCTACAACACTAAGATCTATTTTAATTCAATGTAAAAAAGAACTCTCAATCAGCTTCTATGAATTCTGGTCAGAGAAGTCAGACCATATAAAAATGGAACAAGATAGCTCTGTATATAAAGAATGCCCTGATACTGGGTATTTCATGCAGGCTCAAGAATGATTTTGAAGGAATGGTGTGGAGGAGGTGTGAAAAGGATGGTTGATATAAAATAACTCATAAAGATCTTTGAAATCTCAAGTTTCTATTATCCTTTAATATTTTTCCTTTTGGTATGAAATCAAAACTTGTTTAAGAATTAACTAAAACAGCTATTTAAACCTCTGTCACCTGGGACAGCTTCAGCTCTGGGAGCTTGCAGTACCCCCTCTCTTCCCCTGGGAGGTTTCTTGGCTTTTTGTCCCCCCAGCATGGCCCCCAAACACCAGTCTCCTCTTCCACCCCAAGCAAAGAAACTGAAGAAAGCCAGGCCTACTCCAGCTTCCAGGTCAGACAAGTCATCTGCTTCTTCCAACTTGCCGAAGGAAGAAAAAGAACAGCAAGAAGCAATTGAACATATTGATGAAGTACAAAATGAAATAGACAGACTTAATGAACAAGCCAGTGAGGAGATTTTGAAAGTAGAACAGAAATATAACAAACTCCGCCAACCATTTTTTCAGAAGAGGTCAGAATTGATGGCCAAAATCCCAAATTTTTGGGTAACAACATTTGTTAACCATCCACAAGTGTCAGCACTGCTTGGGGAGGAGGATGAAGAGGCGCTGCATTATTTGACAAGAGTTGAAGTGACAGAATTTGAAGACATTAAATCAGGTTACAGAATAGATTTTTATTTTGATGAAAACCCTTACTTCGAAAATAAAATTCTCTCCAAAGAATTTCATCTGAATGAGAGTGGTGATCCATCTTCAAAGTCCACTGAAATCAAATGGAAATCTGGAAAGGACTTGACGAAACGATCAAGTCAAACGCAGAATAAAGCCAGGAGGAAGAGACAGCATGAGGAACCAGAGAGCTTCTTCACCTGGTTTACTGATCACTCTGACGCAGGCGCAGATGAGTTAGGAGAGGTCATCAAAGACGACATTTGGCCAAATCCACTGCAGTACTACTTGGTTCCTGACATGGATGATGAGGAAGGGGAAGGAGAAGAGGATGATGATGATGATGAAGAGGAAGAGGGATTGGAAGATATCGATGAAGAAGGGGATGAGGATGAAGGTGAAGAAGATGAAGATGATGATGAGGGGGAGGAAGGAGAGGAAGATGAAGGGGAAGATGACTAATGGAACACTGATGGATTCCAACCTTTTTTAATTTTCTCCAGTCCCTGGGAGCAAGTTGCAGTCTTTTTTTTTTTTTTCCTCTTGTGCTCAGTCGCCCTGTTTTTTGAGGTCTCTTTTCTCCTTTATACCATGGTTCACAACTTATTTGGGGGGGGATACCTTGAGGAGAATTCAGTGGGAAAAGAATCTCTACCCCTTTCTGTTTCAAATTCATTTTTATCCCTTCCTGTCTCAACAAAAACTATGGAATCAATACCACCATGCTCTGTGGGAAAAAAAGAAAAACCTTCTGCTCCCTTAGCTCTGCTGGAAGCTGGAGGGTGCTAGGCCCCTGTGTAGTAGTGCATAGAATTCTAGCTTTTTTCCTCCTTTCTCTGTATATTGGGCTCAGAGATTACACTGTGTCTCTATGTGAATATGGACAGTTAGCATTTACCAACATGTATCTGTCTACTTTCTCTTGTTTAAAAAAAGAAAAAAAAACTTAAAAAAATGGGGTTATAGA
This sequence comes from Antilocapra americana, assembly GCA_007570785.1. Taxonomy (NCBI): domain Eukaryota; kingdom Metazoa; phylum Chordata; class Mammalia; order Artiodactyla; family Antilocapridae; genus Antilocapra; species Antilocapra americana. Next base: position 2,979,337 of record ML664662.1, read on the forward strand.
AGGTCAGCAAAGGGTGGGTTTGAGATGTTTGGGTGGGTTAAGTGGGCATTTTGACAACATGGCTTCTCCTTTGGCATGTTTAGTTGTGATGTTTAACGGACATCCTTGCAGTTTAAGATGACACTTTTAAAATAAAATTCTCTCCTAATGATGACTTGAGCCCTGCCACTCGATGGGAGAATCAGCAGAACCTGTAGGATCTTATTTGCAATTGACATTCTCTATTGTAATTTTGTTCCTGTTTATTTTTAAATTTTTCTTTTTGTTTCACTGGAAAGGAAAGATGATGCTCAGTTTTAAACGTTAAAAGTGTACAAGTTGCTTTGTTACAATAAAACTAAATGTGTACACACACACACAAAAAAGAATTAACTAAAACACTCAGAAACCCAAAAGAAAGCAGTCTCCTACGCCCAGAGGAAGACCTGATGCAGAGTCCACGTGTGTGGGTAAACAGATACTAAAAACAAACCAAAAAACAAAACCCCAAACCCAAATAGTATGCTGGGCCAGATCTTAAGAGCAAACATGTATATGGATGGGATGGGCAATCACTCAAGAATCCTGATATGCTTAGAAAAAAGAGTTGAGTAGTTCCTAAACTATCAGAACATGGTGGATGCACTGCAAAAGCTGAAGGCAGACAGCAGTTGTATTCTCATAGGTTCGTGCCATGCATTCTTCCCTATGTCCCTATCCTGTCTTGAATTACTGTGTGCCCTAGTGTTGACTTAAAAAATATTAACAACCTGAAAGTTGAGAGTTATGTTTTATTCGGTGGAAATTTTTAGGACTTCAAGGCCAGGAGACAGAATCTCAAGCAACCTGGAGAGAATTGCTCCAAGGAGGTGGGGAGCCAGGTTGTATAGAATTTTTGTTAACAAAGGGCAGGTAGTCTGCACATCTGAAGACTGTTGTTAATTAAAGAAAATCAGATAACCCCACAAGGAATTCAGTTAACTTAATTCAAAAGTTAACCTAACTTAACTTTTCTTTGTATGGAAAGAGGCAAGAGTCTGGGCTCACTGAAATCATCCCTTTCATATTCATCTCAGCTATCTGGGGCCAGTATCCTGTTCTCACATCCTGAGCTTCCTTCCTCAGGGCTCGCCTCTGTAGTGGCGCCATTCTGATGGCTGCTAGACCACAGGTATTCTCCTTCCTGAATGCCCTTAGGGCTCACCAACTCACAATGGAGGGTCGCTGATGACTGTGACTTCTTTGTTTACTGATATGGCAAGAAATAATCCACTTCTCAGCCCTAGTTTCCAGTACGTTATTAATGCTGTCTCTCTCCAACCAACTGAATAACTGATTAGCTAACAATGGGAGGAATTTTGGGCTGTGTATAATGACACTGTTGAGAATCCTCCAATCCTCCAATCATTTAAAAATGGGCATTTCCTGTTTTTATTTTTTATGGAAACAGGTTAAGGCCCTAGAGGAGGCATAGACTTTATCCCCAGTGTAAATTGGCCAAGGAATAAACTTGCTGACTGAGTCTCCCTCTGGGATGGAGAATATTCCAGTGCTCTGATATTCTCTACCCAGGTTATAATTTTAGTTATATCAATATAAGAATGATAAGGAAACAAAATAATACCTTCAGCACACCTAGATTGGCTCCCCTAAAAGATGGAAGCCCAGGGATATTGAATGAATTTGCCATATGCAATTTATTCAGGTAGACTTCTATGATGGTCAGACTATTTTGATGTATATGTTAGTTCCTAGTTTTGAAGACCTCACAGATAAAAGCTTAGGTCATAATGGCATTCATAATCACCTCCTCAAAATGCACTATAGGAATTTCAGTGTCAGGTCAGTGTAAACTGACTAGGAGACCACGAAGATGGCCAGAATTGAGTCAGAGCTTGTCTTGAGATTGAATTAGACTGTAACTTGAGTCAATTAAAAATATATGAATTTCTCCCTTGTGCCTGTCCTTTAAAAGCACTAAGTGATTTACCCTCATATAACTCATTGGAATACATATTTGTGTGGTTTTTTTGCTGTCTAGTGTACTTTTTAAAATTAATTAATTTATTTTTTCCTTTACATTATCGTGTTGGTTTTGCCATACATTGACATGAAGCCGCTATGGGTACACATGTGTTCTCCTTCCAGAACCCCCCTCCCACCTCCCTCCCGATTCCATCCCTCTGGGTCATCCCAGTGCACCAGCCCTGAGCACCCTGTATCATGCATCAAACCTGGGCTGGCGATTCATTTCACATATGATAATTTACATGTTTCAATATTTGTATGTCCATTTTACAGCTGAGAAACCTAAGTCTCAGAAGCAACTGGTCCAAACCACAGGGCTAATGTGGTATGGGCTGTGACCTAAAGTCCGACCCTGCTTCAAAGCCCTTACTCTTATACTATGGCAAACTGCCTCTGAACTATATCCTATTTCATGTTGTGAACAACAGGCTTTTTTTACTATTTACCCATGGACATAAAACTGCTGTGCTGCTTGGTGGCCTCTGTAAAGATTCATGGAGACATCATATTTCCTATTTAGATATAAATTTATTAGTATCCAATTAGGTAGATATTTCCCATTATGTGCCAACATTTTATGAAGAAACCTACATAAGATTACCTTTTTTTTGGTCCTAAAATCATTGCTATAAATATCTTAGGAACAGTATTCCAGCTTTTCAAAACATTCCTTTCAATATGACAATAGTTTACTCCTACTCTTTTTTTCACATTCCTACTCTTAAGGACTGTGTCTCATCCACAAATTCCTTTGTAACTTCCATTATTTGAACTACCAGAATGACAATGATTTGAAACCCTTCCACGTTGCTGCTGGGCCATGTGGATACGTGGTTGTGTAGTGAGATGAATGTTGTTGTTGTTCAGTCACTAAGTCATGTCTAACTCTTTGCAACTCCATGGACTGTAGCCCGCCAGGCTCCTCTGTCCATGGGATTTTTCCCAGGCAAGAATACTGGAGTGGGGTGCCATTTCCTTCTCCAGAGGATCTTCCCAACCCAGGGATCGAACCCGTGCCTCCTGCATTGGCAGGTGAAATCTTTACCACTGAGTCACCCCCAAGCCCAATGGGTTGAATGGTGTCCCCCAGATTCATATCTACCAGGAAACTGAGAATGGGGCCAAGTTTGGAAGTAGGGTCTTTGCTAATGTTATTAGTAAGATGAAGTCATGCTGGGGTAGGCTGGACCCCAAATCCAGTGACAGATGTTTTCCTTAGAAGAGGAGAAGAAACAGATATACAGAGAAAATCAAGGTGGAGTCATAGACTGGAGTGACAAGCTACAAGCTGAGGCATGTCAAAGCTTGCTGAGAGCCTCCAGAAGCTACGAAGAGGCGAGGAAAGATTCTTCCCTAGAGCCTTCAGGGAGAACATGGTCTTGCTAACATGTGGACTTGGGGCTTCTAGCCTCCAGGACTGTGAGAGAATAGATCTGTGTTGTTTCTGAGCCACTAAGTTTCTGGTAATTTGTATGGCAGCCCTAGGAAACTAATACAGTGGTTTATGCTGAGTTTCCTTCCTACTGGTTTTACACTGGGAGAAAACACTTCAGCAATCACTACCATAAGTAAATTACCTCTATAGGGGACTTAATTAGAGTAGAACAAGGTTACATTATTTGATTTTATATGATGCCTTTCAAACACATGTTTCCTGAAGCTCTTTTACTAAGCAATGTGTTAAAGTGAAAATGACTGTGAAGCTATTGTATCATGAACCTTTCAATAGTGGACTCAGAGCATTAGGCATGAACAGCTGTCATTATGGAAGAAACAGAAAGGCTTGAAACCGGAGTGGTAATGTCCCACTGCTGTTGCTAAGTTTCATCCATTTTTAAACTTCCAAAGAATAAGTGATCTGAGTCATGCTAAGGTGTCATATGTAAAAAGACAAGCCCAGAGTGAAGGGAAAAATAGAACATCCAACCGTTGACCCTGGTAGAGAATTAACAAAATCTGAAAATAACCTCAAATTTGAAGCAAATGTAATGGAATACGTCTGTATATCTTTTGTGGCTTCTGATATGTTAGGGGTGGAAGAGAGTCACTGAAAGAGACTTTTCTAAAGAGGGAAATGAGCAATGGTCAATTTTCACCAATGGGAGACTGACCCTACAGGGGTCCACACTGAATCTTCCAGCTGTCTTTCCATGGGTGTAGGATACACGTCCTTACTAGTTTAGCAAAATTCAGAAGAGAGATGATGGCCCATTTGTGGGGGGAAAATAAATAGTTAACACAGCAGAACTGAGATGGCTATCTTTGAAAGGCCTGCTTCCTAGGTTGGTCCTTGGCTGGCATCTGGGAACTTGAACTTTGGTGGGAGGGTTTCCACCATTCCCGGGAACAATAAGGATGGCTCACTCCCTAAACTGTTTGTAAAAATACTACGGATTATGCTGAACAGAATCCTTTTGGGAGTCTAGAAGTTGGGTTTGTGCTAGGCAGACGGTCTAGCATGTGACCAGTCCCCAGTAAAAGTCTTATACACTCTGTGTCTAATGGGCTTCCATGGAAAATAACATTTCACACATGTGGCCACAGCTGATTGCTGGGGGAATTAAGCATGAACTGTGTGACCCCACAAGGAGAAGACCCTGGCAACCTTGTGCCTGGTCTCCCCTGGCCTTTGCCCATGTGCCTTTTCCCTTTGCTTTCTATCCTTTTTTTGTAATGAATCTTAGCCATGACCGTATCCCTGAGTCATGTGAATCCTCCTAATGAATCACTGAACCTGGGGTTGGTCTTGGGACCCTGACATACCAGCTCCTCCACAATATCCATCAACAGCTCCATCTGAGCATTCCCTTTCACTTCCCAGTGGTGCTCTCAGATTATATGATACTCAACTGAGACTTAGCTAAAGAGAATTCACCTATTATATATATATATATGTGTGTGTGTGTGTGTGTGTGTGTGTGTGTGTGTGTATAATGTGTATATATATGTATATATATATATATATAATGTATATATATATAATGGGTGAATTATATGCTGTATATATTGGCTATTGTTGTTCAGTCGCCCAGTCATGTCCGACTCTTTGCGACCCCATGGACTGCAGCACGCCAGGCCTCTCTGTCCCTCACCATCTCCCAAAGTTTGCCCAAGTTCTTGTCCATTGCATCAGTGATGCCATACAACCATCTCATCCTCTGATGCCCTCTTCTCCTGCCCTCAATCTTTCCAGGCATCAGGGACTTTTCCAATGAGTCAGCTGTATATATATTGGCTGTACCACCTGGCATGCAGGTATCTTAGTTCCCTAATCAGGAATCAAACCCATGCCTCTGGCGTCTTGACCACTAGACCGCAGGGGAAGTTCCCTGTCGCCCTCACCCACTATATTTTGACAAGTGAACAGGTTAATTATTGTAATCAAGTAAGAAAAGAGCAATGGGGCTTCCCCTATGGCTCAGAAATAAAGAATCAGCCTGCGCTGCAGGAGATGCAGGTTTGACCTGGGTTGGGAAGATCCCCTGGAGGAGGGCATGGCAAGCCACTCCAGAATTCTTGCCTGGAGCACCCCATGGACAGAGGAGCCTGGCAGGCTACAGTCCAGAGGGTTGCAAAGAGTTGGACACGACTGAAGCAACCTAGCATGAATGCAAGAAAACCTAGCATGAATGCAAGAAAAGAGCAATACATTTTATTCTGAATGTGTATTTAGGTCTTTTAATTCTTAATCTGGTTTTTCCTTCTTTTGGTGGCTGAGACAGGACCAGCTTGTAAGGATACATTGTTTTTTAAATTTGCAAGTTTAAAATATGTTTATTTGCTGATTTAAAACGTTGCTGGCTGTCCTTCTGTTCTCCAGTGCATCAAACTTGTTCTTGCCTTAAGCTTTTGTACCAGCAGCTCTTCCTGTCTGAGATGCTTTCCCTACAGCCTTTAATCCCTCGCTCTATCTTTTCAGTGAGCACTCCCCTAACAGTCACCTCCTCAGAGAGGCCTTCCCTGACAACCCAATCTAAAGGAGCCCCCACTCTACCCACAGATCCCCCTGCCTTGACTTCATCATAGCACTTATTTCAACCCTCTAATGTATTCATGCTTTATTTTTTGTTTAGTGAAAGCCTCCTCCCTCTAGAATATAATTTCCACTTGAAAAAGTATTTTGTTTGATTTGATCAGCATTTTATTCTCAGTGCTAAAACAATACCTGGAAGAAAAATCAGGCATTTGGTAAATATTTTTGAATAAATAAATAATTAAATCATTTGATTAAGTGACATTTTGGAAATTACACTTAACAGTTTTCAGGACACTGGCCCAATTTGCTTTCTTTTTTTTCTGTTGCCACATTCAATATTTTCCCCATCAGGTTTTTTTCACCAGTGTTCAGTCACTATTTTTTGTTCCACCAGGCCCCCAAAGCAACCAGATAGGCAGATTAGTGAAGCAACGCCGTCAATCAATGTCAGGTGTATGCTTGCCTCAATTCCAAAGGGCCAGCACTATCATTTAAACATCATCCAATCTCTTTGCATCTTACAGAGTTTAACTGCTACAAAAAGTAAGGAAGCAATTGCGATGGGTTGTACTGTGCATATTGGCCGGATCAATGCCATTAAGATTCACTTTCTTGCTTCTCCTGTTCAATTACTTCTGTGCAAAGTGATGGATTTCTCTTGTCTTCTTCAATTTAGATTTATTGAATTTCTGAATCTCAGCCATATCTTATTTGTCAGGTATTTGGGCAGATGAAGCAGTGATGGGGTGCACAAAAGAAAGTTAGATTTCCACAGTATCTACTCTACCCGCCCCCATTTCTGACATCTCCATCACCCATTCCAGCCTCTCATGATATTGCACTACCCTAATTTTCCTTGCACCTTAGCAGTTTACTCCTGTCCCTTCCTAAGTGCACCTGTCTTTGAGGTTTAGCCTTCTGCAATTCTCCCACAATGAGATGTGCGTGCTTAGGTGCTCAGTCGTGTCTCTTTCCAACTCCATGAACTGTAGCCTGCCAGGCTCCTCTGTCCATGGGGAGAATTCTCTCCAGGCAAGAATACTGGAGTGGGTTGCCATGCCCTCCTTCAGGGGATCTTCCCAAATCAGGGATCAAACCCACATCTCTTATGTCTCCTGCATTGGCAGATGGGTTCTTTACCACTAGTGGAACTTGTGAGCAGATTGTTTTCCCCAGGATCTGTGTAGAGCTCCTCTAATGAAGGACTTCCAGTGGCAACTATTGTGTGGAGAGCAAGCACAGAAAGAACATGTTTACACTCATCCTTAGCTTTCCACCCATGCTTGGCTATTCGTCTCTTCCCGTCCACTCCCCTGATTTCTGGGCCCTGACCTCTTTCTGGCTGCCAATCTGTACTTCTGACCTCCTTCACTCTCTACTGAATGCTCATCTGTTTCTCCAGCTGTACCTTCTTCCAACCACTAGTTCACATGTGACACTCACCATCATTCACTTGGTCCTATATAGAGGATCCCCACTGAAACTTCTGTCCGGGTTGTGTCCCTAGCTTCATTCCCTAACCAGCTTGTAATATTTGTTCTGGAATAAAGCATATTTCACTCTGGTGGAAACAGAATTATTAGGCAAATAGAATTCCAACCAGTGACAGCATATTTGGAAGAAAAACTCTTTTATGTTTATTTATTCTTCTTGTTCCTTGCATCCAGAAGATGAACACAACATGGCTTAATATGAACACTGTCCCATCTGAAATAACATAACTAAAAGTTTTAAAGATGAGTTATTTCAAATCTCTTCAGCAATTCAAATGAGGTGGATTCTTTAGTACATACTAGGGTAGCGGCCATAAAAAGCAGGCAGTATCTGCAGGGAGTTGCTTTATGACATATCGTTTTCAGAAAATAATGATTAGTCTTTGATATCAAGGGTGAGATATTTAAACAAAGACATTTGCCCTGTATTTCTCTATCAGGCATGATACAATGGTGAGAGCATTGCATGGGGAGTCAGGGGACCTATGTTTCAGTCTCTAATTATAGTATAGTGATTCAGAGCTTTTTCTCACCTCTACTTTCATCCAGGTAGGGCTGAACTACTTAGTACTTGCTGATAGAATGTTAGTGGAAGTGATTGTGCTGCTTCCCTGCTAAGGTGGCTTTGAAGTGAGCATCCTGTCCCCAGACACTCTTCCCTAGCTCCTGGCTGGATGTTGACACCCAGGATAACCTTGGAGGCCACATGTTGAAAACAGCAGAGCCATTTTCATCCCGAGTCCCCAAATGGCTACATAAATCATCACTCCTTCCGTCTTATCAATCAGGAACATTTGCATTATGTTAAGCTACTGACATTTTGAGATTTTTGTGTTACAGTAGCTACTCTGTCCCTAATAAAGTTGTTTCACTTCTTTATGCCAATCTGTTTGGATTTTTATAAGGATTAAATGAGTCAGAACAATGCCTTACACATAATAAATGTTCAATAAATGTTAGCTATTAATATTACTTCCTGCTCTGATGCTAGCAGGTTATGGGTCATTGAACATGTCAGTTTCCCTGGCCTTCCATTTCTTCAACTGAAAAACATAAGAGTCATGCTTGATGACTAAATTTCCTGGAGGTTGAAATTCTATAATCAGAAGTCTCTTCAAATTGCTAAGAAAAAAAAATTAACCCATGGAAAGTGGCCAGAAGATGAGAGACATTCATTCAGGATATCAGGTAAAAAGGTAAAGAACGAGAAGAGAGAGCAGTCCAAAGGATGCTGAGAGAGAAAAAACACTATTTAAAGAGAAGCATATTTTCTTTTTAAGATGTATCCATAAGTTTTGAAATAAGCTTCCAAGAGAAGATTTACAAACCGGGCTGTATCCGTGAGACTTTCATTCACACCCAAATGAATATCATCTGTGGTAAGAAAACAAGGGTGTCCTCCCAGAAGTGCAAAGCCTGCAGTAAAAGAGAGAAGAAAGGATTTTTGAAAAAAAAAAAAGAATTAAAGTAGCAAACAAAATCATGAGGAATCAGCACCATCTCAATTGAAAAGTCAAAATCTTTCCATCTCACCAGCCTCTCTAATAGGGAATTCCCAGCAAAAGCAAAATGAGGAACTGAGAGAAGTATATAAGATTTTCTGTACTAGCACTTAACTCTCCTGCAGATGTGTGACCATCTCTCCACCATCTTTTCAGAACTGTGCGCTTATGGGCCATTGTTCCTTTCTGGAGGCTATACCTCATTTTTATTCTTAAAATATATAATGATGTCCACCAGGAAAATTGAAACATCAACTGTAGTATGGGATGTCATGGATGGCAATGAAATATTGTTCAGTAATTAAAAGAAATGAACTATACACACAACCTGGATGAATCTCACAAACATGCTAAATGAAAGAAGCTAGACACAAAAGAGTACATAATGTATAATTCCATTCATATGAAGTTCTAGAATGGGTGAAACAAACATAGAGTGGCGGAAATTAAAACACTTGTTGCTTCTGGAGAGGGTGATTTGCTGGGAAGGAGCACTGGTGAACTTTCTGGGATAACAGGAGTACTTTATACCTTGACAGAGATTGTAAGGTTACATACCAATACCTGGGTATATGTATTCTTCAGTACTTACTGAATTGCACACACTTAAGATCTGTGCATTTTCCTATATATAAATTATACCTTTTTTAAAAATTGAAAATAAAGTGAGCATTGAAATGGCAATTTCAGTTCTCTAAAAATCAGCAAGATTGAACTTCTCTGGTGGTCCAGTTGTTTAGAATCCATCTCCCAATGCAGGGGACATGATTTCAATCCCTGGCCTGGGAAGATCCCACGTGCTGTGAGGCAACTAAGCCCATGCACCACAACTACTGAGCCTGCATTTTAGAGCCCGTGAGCCACAACTACTGAAGCCCATGTACCTAGAGCCTGTACTCTGCAACAAGAGAAGCCACCACCACACTGAGAAGCTGGCACATCACAGATGGAGAGTAGCCCCCACTTTCTGACACTAGGAAGGAGCCTTTATGGAGCAATAATAAAAATAAATAAATAAAAATAAAAGTTAGTGAGATCAAAGTTCATTCAATTGTTTTATTTATCCTCCACCCAAGACAGAGCTAAGCATCACTTATGTATTACCCTCGCCACTTTTAACCCTCCATGGAATGTGAGATTACCACAGACATCTAAGCAGATGAAGCTGGCTCCTTTCCTACCCTCATAGCACATCCCATTGGTCTGGGAGGATGACAGACAGGGGTCTGCCCCAAGCCATAGCTTAACTCTGTGGGAACAAGGAGAGCCCTTTTATCATACACCCTGGAGCAAAATTATGGGAAATGATGACATCCAATCAGAACTTTACTCTCTCATTTGAGACAGGTTCAACAGGCAGGCTTTCTTAGATATATATATACATGTACAATGTAAAGGTATAATTATAAGATAGAAACTTGTCTAAGGGAATTTGCAAACATTACTTTTTCCCTCCTTGGAAACATTACTGTTTACCTAATTTGTCTTTTGGGAAATATGCAACAGTCATAATTTTCTAATCCTACCTGTTTCCTGTGAGAAAGAGAGAAATCATTAATTGCATGGTGAATTGGGTGATAAGGAATTTCAGACCTATGAATGGAAACTCAACCCAAAGTCTCATGAAACAACCCAGTGAAGCCTTAACATGTTTTTTTTTGCATTCCACAGTGAATTTTTTTTTAATTTTAGAAAGAACGTTCAAACTACTGCACAATTGAACTCATCTCACATACTAGCAAAGTAATGCTCAAAATTCTCCAAGCCAGGCTTCAACAGTACATGAACTGAAAACTTCCAGATGTTCAAGCTGGATTTAGAAAAGGCAGAGGAACCAGAGATTAAATTTCCAACATCTGTTGGATCATAGAAAAAGTAAGAGAGTTCCAGAAAAATATCTACTCCTGCTTTATTGACTACACCAAAGCCTTTGTGTGGATCACAACAAATTGTGGAAAATTGTTTAAGAGATGGGAATACCAGACCACCCTACCTGCCTCCTGAGAAATCTGTATGCAGATGAAGAAGGAAGTTAGAAGCAGACACGGAACAATGGACTGGTTCCAAATTGGGAAAGAAGTACATCAAGGCTGTATATAGTCACCTTGCTTATTTAACTTATATGCAGAGTACATCATGCAAAATGCCAGGCTGGATGAAGCACAAGCTGGAATCAAGATTGCTGGGAGAAATATCAATAACCTCAGATATCCAGATGATACCACCCTTATGGCAGAAAGCGAAGAGGAACTAAAAAGGCTCTTGATGAAAGTGAAAGAGGAGAATGAAAAAGCTGGTTTAAAACTCAACAGTCAAAAAATGAAGATCATGGCATCTGGTCCCATCACTTCATGGCAGATAGATGGGGAAACACTGGAAACAGTGACAGACATTTTTGGGGGTCTCCAAATTCACTGCAGATGGTGATTGCATGAAATTAAAAGATGCATGCTCCTTGGAAGAAAAGTTATGACCAACCAAGACAGCATATTAAAAAGCAGAGATATTACTTTGCCAACAAAGGTTCATCTAGTCAAGCTATGGTTTTTCCAGCAGTCATGTATGGATGTGAGAGGTGGACCATAAAGAAAGCTGAGCGCTGAAGAATTGATGCTTTTTAAGTGTGGTGTTGGAGAAGACTTGCAAGTCCCTTGGACTGCAAGGAGATCAAAACAGTCAATCCTAAAGGAAATGAGTCCTGAATATTCTTTGGAAGGACTGATGCTGAAGCTGAAGCACCAATACTTTGGCTACCTAATGCGAAGAACTGACTCATTGGTAAAACCCTGATGCTGGGCAAGATTGAGGGCAGGAGGAAAAGGGGACAACAGAGGATGAGATGGCTGGATGGCATCATTGACTTGACGGACATGAGTTTGACCAATCTCCAGGAGTTGGTGATGGACAGGGAAGCCTGGTGTGCTGCAGTCCATGGGGTCACAAAGAGTCGGACACAACTTGAGTGACTGAACTGACTGACTGACTTCCCAGTATCTCTGTCACATCTCACTCCCATACTCCAAGCTAATACCCAGCAGCCTCTTCATCATCTTTGCTGTGTGTCTAATAGACATCCCAAACTCAACACTTCTAAAACTGAACTCCTGATCTTCATCTCCATCCTGCCTGATTGGCTCTATCCTGATCCATCCTGTTGACAGTTGCTCAGATGGAAACTTTGAAATCATCCTTCACACCTCTCTTTTACCTGATACATCACGAATCTTGTTGACTCTCGCTTTGAAACATTTCCTGAATCTAGCCCTCTTATCTGGCCCAAATCTGCCATCACCATGGCCCTAGCCTCTATGTACTGTACCTACCTGTTGACAGCTTTAACTGCTTCTATCTTATCTCCACCTCTGAAAAGTGAGTCTATCAGTCATGTCTGACTCTTTGCGACTCCATGGACTGTGTAGTCCATGGAATTCTCCACCCCTAGCGTCCCAGTTTATTCTCAACAGAGCAGAGAGATAAATTTGAAATGCAAGTTAGGAGCATCCCTTGTGGTCCAGTGGTTAAGACTCCTCACTTCCAATGCAAGAAGCGTGGGTCTGATCCCTGTTTGGGGAACTGAGAGCTCACATGCTGAACTAAGGCCTCACATGCTGTGTGGCACAGCCAAGAAAATAAATTTTCTTTTTAATTTTTTAATTTAATAAATAAAATGTAAGTTAGACCATGTTCCTCCTCTGTTCAAAACCCTCCAAAGATTCCCCTGTTTACTCAGAGTAAAAGGCAAAGTCCAAATAATAGGATACATATCTTTCCCTCACTTGCAAGCAGTCTTGTCTTTATTGATAGCACTGATCACCATCCACCACGATACATCATTCACTTACAATTTATTATGTCTATTGTTTATTGTCTGTGTACCAACTAGAATCTCAGCTCCATGAAGGCAGGGGTTTTCCTTTCTTTTATTCACTGATATGTTATAACCAAGCAGAACCCTTATGGGGCCTTCAGGGACAAGCCTTCCCCTGTATCCTCTGCTTTAGTTCCTCTCTGAAGTACCTAGGTAATAGTATTTGATGCACATTTCCTGAGTTGTTTTGCAGATGTAAAAAGCCGTCCTCTCTCCAACAAAGGGAAGACGTTAAGTACTTGAAGGCCTTGAGTACAAAGCCTCAGGCCTCCTGGAGCCTAAAGATTGATAAAGCTTGTGACATCTCCCTGCTCCCTCACCATTAGCCAGTCAGAGAACCCTGCACAAGCCGATCACAGACCTTGTGACCCCCACTTCCACACCTGGCTTTTAAAAATGCTTTGCTGAAACCTTTCTGGGACCTCAGGGCTTTTAGGACATCATCCACCCTTCTCCTTGCATGGTTCTGCAATAAACCTTTCCCTGTTCCAAACTCTGACATTTCCATTTGTTTGGCCTCACTGTGCATTGGGCACACAAACTTGCATTAACAATATCAGTCTCAAGAACCTAGAATAAATATGGGTACATAGTAAGTGGCTTCCCTGGTGGCTCAGATAAAGAATCAACCTGCAATGAGGGAGACTTGGGTTCTATCCCTAGTTTGAGAAGATCCCCTGGAAAAGGGAATGGCATCCCACTCCAGTGTTCTTGCCTGGAGAATCCCACGGACAGAGGAGCCTGGCAGGTGGCAAAGAGTCGGACACTACTGAGCAGCTAACATTTTCACTTTTTTCTTTCACATAGTAAGTATTCAACACAAACTTGTTGAACAAATGTAGGAAGGATTTTGACTCTGGGGAGAGGACCCATTCTTCTTACTTGTAAACATCTCCTAATTTTGTTAATGGACTTTTCTATTACCTGTTAAGTGAGCTAATAGGATTTTGTGATGATTATAATTATTAATCACTCTTGAGCACTTAATCTGTTTCTAAACAAGGGAAATCACCTAAACAATATGAATACTGCATATTCATCAGGAAAGTATTTATTATGCCGCTACTATGTGCCTGGCATAGGGAAATGCACTGAGAGTTGGGGGCTTTGGAGGAAGGTTTCAAACAGTTTAAGACCTCCTGGCAGGTCTACTTGAAGTCATACTCTTTCTTGGACTAGAAGTCATTTTGCTATAACAATCCAGGTTTAGTTTGTTGTGTTTTCATTTTTTTTCTTTGTGCTATAAAGAAGATTCACATCAAATCTGGACTTAGGAGATAGGGGTAGAAAGAGAGGTTACAAAAAGTGTTAAGAAATAGCAGTAGAAGCTCTGATGGAAAAATGTAGCTGGCCATATCAGCAAACAAAGGATACTGTGGCTAATAAGCCATCAGCCACTACCACTGCCCCAAGTGTAAGCCCTGAGGAAACGGAATGAAGACAAAAGGGCTTCCCACTCCCAAGCCCTCCGCCACTGCAGCCACCCCAACAGTGCACCCTGAGGGGACTCAGGATGGGAGAGAACAGGATGAGTGCTCAGTCACTTTAGTTCCGTCCAACACTTTGTGACCCCATGGACTATAGCCCGCCAGGCTTCTCTGTCCATAGGGATTCTCCAAGCAAGAATACTGGAGTGGGTTGCCATGCCCTCCTGCAGGGGATTTTCCCAACCCAGGGATCAAACCCAGGTCTCCCGCATTGCAGGTAGATTCTTTACCCAATGAACCACCTGGAAAGCCTAAGAACAGGATACTGGCACTGGATAGCTAAGATGCATATCAAAAGAATGATTTCCATAAGCCCAGACTCTTGTATCTTCCAATACACAGAAAAGCACTAAATTCATTAACTTGAGATGTCTGGTTTCTTTCATTAATGGTACTCTTTTGACGTCCCAACTACCTGGTTTTGAGTTCAGAATTCCTGTGTATCCTGGCTCAACCCTCACCTCTTCTGAGCAGTCCCTCAGAGCTAACTGAGAGACTGCCTCCTGGGCTTCAGTCCTCAGCAAGTCCACTGAATAAAACATAATTCTCAACTTTCAGTTTGTGGAATTTTTTTCAGTTGACAAAGCCTTCAGCAGTTCTTGAGGGAGATAAAATGGGAAGCCATTGCCTCCAAAAAGGAATTATCTCTGCAATTTTTGGTCACCCATCAGAAAGAAGCCTCAGACCCTAGTCCAAAAGCACAGGTCAAGCATTTGCCAGTTTATTTGACCTGGATGGCGTTAAGTGCTTCAGTGGCGCTAGTGGTAAACAACATGCCTGACAATGCAGGAGATACAGGAGACGTAGTTTCAATCCCTAGGTCAGGAGGAACCCCTGGAGGAGGAAATGGCAACCCAGTCCAGTATTCTTGCCTGGGAAATCCCACAGACAGAGGAGCCTGGCAGGTTTCAGTCCATGGGGTCACAAAGAGTGGGACACAACTGAGCATGACTTAGCATGCAGCATGCTTATGGAAGATGTCAGACATTCTGAGAAGCCACCAGGAGCTGCCATTGCTGAGGAGAGGAGGGCAGAGGGACAGATCTCTATTCTCTCTTCACTCTTCATCCAGAGGGAGTTTGTTTTTATCTCTTTCATTTGTGCATACATATCAGACTTTTTTAAACAAAGGATTTCATCTGTTAATGTCTAAATTTCTGTCTGAGAAAATAAAAGTACATCTTACTTTGCTCTTTCTTTTCTTCAGGGATCCCTGCAAGCTTTGGAAGAAGGGGTATAAATTTCATGTAGGAAATGTGAAGGTTCCAAGGGTTCTTGCTGGCAGAGATAAGGCAACTGTTACCCTCTCTGTGCTTTACTTTCATACCCATGGCATAGTATCACAGTTTCTATATTGCCACCTTTGCAAAATGACAAATTTGAAAGAGCTTGGAAAGCACTAGCTTCTATCTTACCTTGAAAGTCAAATACCAGTGTTAAATAATGAAAAGAACCATCTCTTAGGATGCCCTGTGCATTTTTCCATCCAGTACTGTGCTTACCAAGATTAATAAATGTATCCGTCTATCTGCTCAATTAATTTGCATTGAAAGAGTATAATCATCAGTAGTCACACAGGAGAATTGTCTGGTTTGCCAGGCAGGCATACACAAAAAGTAAGTGAGGAATGAATGAGCTACAGCTACACGCAGCAACATTGACACAGCTCCCAAACATAATGCTGAGCAAAAGAAGCCAGACACAAAAGAGCAGGTACTGAATGAATCCATTTCTATAAAGTTTGAAAACAGCAAAACTAATCTGTGAGGTTAGAAGCCAGGATAATGATTACCCATGGGGGGTGGGGCAGAGAGTAGCAAATGAAGAGAGATGCAAGGGAGGACTTCCGGGTGTTATTCACATCCTTTCTCTACCAGGTATTAGTTACAAAGATGTGTAACAATTCACTGAACTGTATAATTAATGATTTGTGCACTTTTCTGTATGTGTCTTATATTTTAATAAAAATATTACATGAGTAATAGATATGGCTTGATTTGGGTGGAGAATTTTATTTTGACTCCCAAGATAATACTAGGGAAACCGCAGTGGCTCAGACAGTAAAGAATCTGCCCACAGTGTGGAAGACCCAGGTTGGATCCCTAGGTCAGGAAGATCCCCTGTAGGAGGGCATGGCAACCCACTCCAGTATTCTTGTCTGGGAAATCCCATGGACAGAGGAGCCTGGCAGGCTACAGTCCATGATGTCGCAGAGTCAGATACGACTGGCCGACTAACAAGCTAATACTGCTCTATCATTGCAACTCAGGTTTGGGATAGAATCCTCAAGGACTGTCCAGTGAGGATCACCCCATCCCAGAGGCTGGCACAAATCTGGGGTAGAAATAGACAGTTTTAATTATGTCCTATTTTCATTCTAAATACCAGGGTAATAGGTTTTGATGAAAAATTGTGTGAACAGACAACTATTAAGATGCACATGTACACAATATAACAGTACTGCCATGTTTTGAGTTGAGGTTTACCATTTCTATATGCATTGAAATTAGCTGCTTACTCTGACTGATTCACCTACTGTTGAGTTTGGCAGGATGCCATCTCAGTGAAACCCATGGGTATTTATTGAAGATCATGATGAATACTCTGAACCATAACTTTTATGGTCATGTGTTCCTTTTCTCGTGTATTTGTTGTTTGTAATTTTGTGCAGATTTCTATAAAGAGCACTTCTTTATAGAAAATCATCATTTAACAAAATGCGTAATGCCACCTGTAGAAACAATTTTACTGGAATAAAACATGACTAACACGTGCGCAAATTAAATTAGATGTTTAAAAATATGTTTAATAATAGCTTATAATCCTGGGTCTGCCATTTATTAGCTGTATGTCTGCGGGGCTTTTGCTGAACCTATTTCAGCCTATTTTCCTTAGTGGTCTCACCCTCATGGAGTTGTCCTGAGGATTAAGTGAGATAATCCATGTAATTAATGTAGAGCACTTAATGTAGGGTCTGTGCCCAAAAGCTTATTAAATCTTCACTCTTGGTTTTATTAGTAGCTTAAGTACCACATGACATGTGCATGGTAAAACTGATCACTTATTCAGGGATATGTGAAATTAAAAATAACATTTGAACAGAGAAACATGGTAGACAACATCAACAACTAAGAAAAAATAATTTGAGAAAAACTTAACATTGAGGAAATTGTATGTATTTAATCAATTCTTTGATGGCTTCAGAAAAGAATACCTCTTAAGTACTAATGATTTTTAAAAATGATAACCAGTGTTGAAAATGAGCAGAATTTTAGAACAACTGACTGGTTTATGCAATATTCATTTTTCCATTGCTGGACATCAGATGTCAATGTGACCTTTTAAAGGACCCAGCTTTAAAGAACAAAATGTTCTCATCAGTTTTCTTCCTAAGGACTTTAAAGATTAGGTGACACCTTATATGTTTCCTTTCTTCCTCCTTCCTTCTCTCAATGGGCAAGGGGAGTGCATTAATAACAGTAAACTTGAGATCTGAACCCTGGTGCTATTTGTATTAATTGCATGAACTTAGCAAGTCACTTGATCCCTCTGAACTCCATTTTGTTATGTATTTGAGGTACCTCATTACTGATCCTTACAATGCAAGAACTGCATGAAATAGTTGTTTGCTTCTGAGCCCTAGAAAGCTCTGATGCTTGTAAGCAGGATAAGATACACAAAAAATCAACCAGTATGTTTTTGTCTGTGGTACCTTTTCCTCGATCCTATCTATTTGCCCTTTTGGGCAGTCATGTTATTGATTCAAGGGAGGTCTGATGGAGTAGAAATGCAAAGAGAAAAAAGAGGTGATGAATTTCAAAATAGGTGTTTTGAAACTCATTACAGCAAACATAGTTTGAGAAAAAAGATATTTTGAGTGTCAACAGCTAGGATTTCAAGCACAAACAACAGACTTGAAAGAATGCATAGGTAGTTAAAGCCAGTTTTTCTCCTGCTTTATCATCTGAGAACTGGAGGGGAAGAAGATGCAGACCAAGAGCAAAGAAGCAACAGAAACAGACGTTGGTGGACCTTTGACACTGTACTCTGCTGTCTGTCCCCCAGGCCAAGTACTGAAGGGTGGGAAGCATGGTGGAAATTTCAGATGAGTTTGGGGGACACCAGAGCTGAGAACACCTGTCTCTTTTAAGACAGAGTTCAAGGAAGGAGCAAATATTCTAGAACTCCCTGGCACCCAGAAAGAGGAAGGAACAATAGAGTCTGTGCCCACTGTGGCATGGAGAGCTGCCAAGAGCTTGAGAGTATAACCAAGCAGGACCCTATGGGATCTTCTCAGGGCTAGGCCTTCCCCCATATCCTCTGTTTCAGCTCCTCTCTGAGACACCTAGATAATAGTATTTGGTGTAAATAGTACTTGGTGTAATAAATTCCCAGAGTTGTTTATCTAATGTGGAAAGAAAGAAAGAAAGTAAAGTCACTTAGTCATGTCTGACTCTTTGCGACCCCATGGACTGTAAGCTACCACGCTCCTCCATCCATGGGATTTTCCAGGCAAGAATACTGGAGTGGGTTGCCACTTCCTTTTCCAGAGGATCTTCCCAACCCAGGGATCGAACCCAGGTCTCTGCATTGTAGGCAGATGGTTTACCATGTGAGCCACCAGGGAAATTCATCTAATGTGAAAAATCCCCACCAAATGGAAGATGTTAGCTACTTGATGACTCTGATCACCTAGCCCCAGGCCTCCTGGACTCTAAGGACTGAAAATGTTAACCTCTGTGACACCACCCTTCTAACTCACCATCAGCCAGTCATTGTATACAAACCGATCAGGAACCTGCAACCCTCACCCCCACCCCCTCAATTGGCTTTTAAAAATGATTTATCAAAAATCTTCAGGAAACTCAAGTCTTTTTAAGGCTTGAGCCACCTTGTCTCCTTGCATGGCTTTGCAGTAAACCTTTCTCTGCTCCAAAATGCAACATTTCAGTTTGTTTGGCCTCACTGGAAGTCAGGCACACAAACTTGCATCAACAAGCGAGCCAAACCAAGAGCTATCTCAGATCTTGTGATCAGAGTAAAGCAAACTCCTCCACAATGAATGGGAGCCAGTCAAGGTCCAGTAGGGATACAGAAGTCCCAGCAGATTCCAACACAGACATTTGATGATGTCCTGAAGATCAAAGACCAGATCCCTATAGCCCTAGATGCCTTGACATTGAGATTCTCTCTAGGACTTAACCATGACTGTGGGGAAAGTGTGAAGAGACCCTAAACTGACAAAGTAAACAAGGAAATGACAGGATTTGGATTGCAGAGATTGTTTCCATCATCCATCAGAACTGATATACACAAGAAAAAGCTCTTTACACATTAGAAAAATGCACATTTCTTGCTCATGTTGAAGGCCTGAGAATTTATGACCACTAATATTCTGTACTGAACATAAAGAATTATTTGAGATGTCTACTCAAGTCCTCATGGAATTCCTACAGATGAGGCTCATCTTCCTGCTTGCAGCGGCTGTGAGACTCAGAAAGAACATTCAGAGGTTTCCATTGCTACTCTTGGTGACATTGTTTTCCCTTTGTTGTTGCCAAAGAGACAGATAAACCCCACCACTGGGCTCCTCCTCCCAGGTCCTCACCCGTTGGCCCCCTCTTCAACGCAAGTCCAAGTTTGTCTGTGAACTCACCTGTTTCTGTGGACAATCTTGTTCGAGTACTTCTTTTTTCAAAAATCATGCCTAAGGACTTCCCTTGCAGTAAAGGCAAATACTGAAAGTCAAGAATAATAATACAATTAAACTAATTAAAATGAAATATATGTTTTATATCTACTAGCAAGGATTATGTTTTAAGATTTATTCTTTACATTATCAGAAACTGTAGAGTAATTAACACTGCTCCCAAATAAGCATTCATATGTTATTTACAAAGTGAATTTAAAGAGTTTCTTTCCTGTTGTATACAAATAGGGGAAGGAAAGAGGAATCTCACAGCTTATTGATATGTAATAAGAAAGTAATATTAGTTGCTCTGGGTTGAACCTGAACACTTGTTCCAAAATGTATTAATATTTCATACTGGAACCATCTTCTTACTTAAATCTGTGGAAATGTTACAGGGAAGAACTAACTCTGTGTTGGATGTGTTTCTTTTACTTTAACATTTGCTTCCAGTTGCTTTTGTTCACTAAAAAGATACTGTCCATATATAATGGCCTGTCTTGGTGAAATCTGTTCATCTTACTGAATGTTAAACCAAAATGCCTTTGTTTAGGACCCTGTCCACCTGTGGATGGCTACAGGAAGGAAGAAATTAGCATATCCTATCCCTAAGTCTGGCCATTCCAGGACATATTTGCAAGATTAATGTCCTTTTTACTTTACTTCCTCACCTCCCCCATCTCTGTTCTATAAAAGAACCTGGCATCCAGACCCTGATTAGATGGGTAATTTGAGATATTAGTCTGCAGTCTTCTTGGTCAGCCAGCTTTCCAAATTAAGTTGTATTCCTTTCCTCAACCCTTGTCTCTCAGATTTATTGGCCTATCATGAGGCAAGCAGAGCAAGCTTAACTTCTACCAGTGTTCAATAACTTTGAAGATGCTTGTTTGGGAAGTGTCTTCTCAGCTAGGAACATGCTTCTTTGTCACAACATGGGGCACGCAGACTCCTAAAGATCACGCCCCAGAGTTTCGAATATACTTTCATCATGCATCCTTGGGAGAGTGCAAAGGCTTTGTTTCTACAAGTCATGTGGAAACAATCTGAGTTTGGGTGTGGGGTGGGGCTCTTTCTCCTTCCTCTGCTATAGATGGACTTCCTGATAGGATGAGTTCTGGAACAAATAGATTCCTGCCAGCTAACCTTCCTCACCACAAAGTGTGTAGAACAAAAGCCTGGCGTCTTGAGGTGGGGGGCTTTTCTCCTTATTTCAAGGTCTTCTATAGGAACCAGTAGCATTTGGAGTCACACCTGTTTTTGGTTCATTCTTAGGAACTTGGTTGGAGAGTTTGTGAGCTAGATAAGAGAATCAAGATTGTGTACAACTTTCTCAACCTGAAACCAGCTCTTTCAAATGCTTTTGAACAAGCTTGGAATATGAAAACACTTTCACAATTAAGCAGTCTAAATGAAGCTGCTGCATTAATTGTGTTTCAAACATAAATTGCTCAAAATGTGGAATAATGCTTCCAGCTAAGCACCATATCCCATTTCTTCTCCTACTTGGTTACCTTTTAATTGGTTCTTTGCTAATCTAAATTTTTAACACCATCATATCATCCTGAATTTTTTGAAATTATCCTAGTGATGAAATATCTGATCTTCATCCACCACTGAAATTTGTTGCTAGGAAAAAAAAGTATCATCCTTATTTTAAATCTGCCAGAAAACAGAAAAGAAGGTAAGGGTAAAAATAAAATCATTCCAGAGAAATGATTCCTTTGGTTCTGATTCAGTTAATAATGACTTTCAACATTCACATGAGAGAAATACAATGACTTGTCACTGAATAACTGATTTTTATGCTTTTGTATGCCTGTACACTCAGTGATAATCAATTACCTTGCCTGTGTGATTTCATTACTTAGCTACTGTTTAGGAATTTTAATGTGTTTTCTTTTTCCTCTTTCTTTGTAAAGGCTGTCTTTCAAAAGGCTGATTGGAACTTCCCTGGTTGTCCAGTGGTTAAGAATCCATGCTTCCATTGCAGAGGGCACGGGTTTGATCCCTGGTCAGGAAACTAATATCCCTCATGCCATGCCATGCAGCCAAAAGATTTTAAAAAAAGAGAGACTGATTGATAATATGGAAATATCACATACCTCTCCTTTCTGTTTTATCCTGAATTTCAGATCTGCTGATAGCCATAGCATATACTTAATTTCTTCTCCTGTAAAGTTCTTTAGAGTGAGGAGGTCACGGCCCTTCAGCTGTACTTTATCCTGCAGTGGTTGCCCACATCTACAAAAAAGAAAAAGAAAAATATATATTGAAGAAAACAAAACGCATGTCCTATGGTAATTCATTGTGTAATTTTTGAAACAAAATATAGCAAATCATGTGTAAATTCATGTGTCTCTGCAAAGTGCTAATGCTTTCAAATTGATATGGCTGTGGTTTACATTTTATATATCCAGTTTTTTGAATGTTGAGAGAAAAGAAAAACTTGATTATTCTCTGCTGAAAATAATCATAAGTGGGTTTGTTACTTCATAGTTAGTCAAGTTACCCAAACTCTCTGCACCTAAATTTTTCACCTAGAAAATGAGTATAATAAGCTTATAGAGTTGTTGTGAGGATGAAGTTATTTGATACATGGAAATCAGATAGTGTCTGGCATATAATAAGTATTTGATAAATTTTAGCTAGTACTATTGAAATCACTGTTGTTTTGTTGCTACATTGAGTCTAACTCTTTGCAACCCCAGGGACTGTAGCCTGCCAGGCTCCTCTTTCCATGGGATTTCCCAGGCAAGAGTACTTGAGTGGGTTCCAATTTCCTTCTCCAGGGGACCATCCCGACCCAGGGGTGGAACCCACGTCTTCTGCATTGGCAGGTGGATTCTTTACCACTGAGCCACCAGGGAAGCCCTGTAATTGAAATAATTAGATGGTACAAATAGAATTTGTATGTACATATAAGAGAAAACAATTTCATTCTTTTTCCTCTACTGCCTTTCAAATCTATCCTTGAAGAATTGTTCTTTGTTGTCCCCAGCCAGCCACAGTGGACCCTGTGGCTTTTCTAGTAACTTTCAGGGAAAGAAAAAGTTCTCTGCTTACTTTACTCCCTCAAAGGGTCGCAGTTAAAGAATGTATAATAATAATGATAATTTTCTTGACTTTAAGAAATGTGCTACAGGTTAACACCCTTTTCCTTCCAGCTCATGCCTAATTTAAGCTGGCCTCCTCCACAGGGGAAGGGGAACCATTAACTGTTTCCTCTGTTTCCTTGCCTTCAGTTCCTCCAAGTAAAGTCAAGGGAAGGTGAGGAGTTAAGGGCCAGGCAAAGTCTGGTTCTGTTCTAGCATCTAGCATTGGTATAGGTGTTTGAGGCTAATTCTTTTCTGGGGTGCTTTTGAGGAAGAAGTCTCTCATCACTGGGAATTTCTCAGCAGTTCTTGATGGCAGACATTTACATTGTCTTTGCCATTCAAGGAAACATACCCAAATTCTTTCTGCTGAGATCTCCCCAGCCTCGGTGCTTCAGGAAGTCTTTTGGTCATAATGTGACACAGCACCATGATAGATCTCTTTCTTCATCCATCTTGGTTCATGGGAAGCCCTGCATGTTCTTTGCTCTGACTAGAGTTGAGTCTATCCCATCATAGACTCTTGTTCTGCCATCAAAACAGCTAGCCAGCCAGTCCCTCTCTATATTTTCCAATTATAGGCCTGACATCACTATAATGTGTCTCTAAGCTCTCCTATTGAAGGTATTAGTGCCATCATAGCCACTTGCCCTAATCTTGAGGTGAGGGAATAATTCTCATCCATGTGAGGCGCTTCATATACAATGGTTGTTATTGTTGTTCAGTTGCTAAGTCATGTCCGACTCCTTATGACTCCATGGACTGCAGCACTCCAGGCTCCTTTGTTCTTCACTATCTCCCAGAGTTTTCTCAGATTCATGTCCATCGAGTTGGTGATGTTATCTAACCATCTCCTTCTCTGCTGCTCTCTTCTCCTTTTGCCTTCTATCTTTCCCAGCATCAGGGTCTTTTCCAGTGAGTCGGCTATTCTCATCAGGTAGCCAAAGTATTTTAGCTTCAGCTTCAACATCAGTCCTTCCAGCGAACACCCAGGACTGATTTCCTTTAGGATTAACTGGTTTTATTTTCTGGCTATCCAAGGGACCCTCAGGAGTCTTCTCCAGCACCACAGTTTGAAAGCATCAGTTGTTCAGCATTCAGCCTTCTTTATGGTCCAATTCTCATGTCCATACATGACTACTGGAAAAACCATAGCTTTGACTGTATGGACCCTTGTCAGCAAAGTGATGTCTCTGCTTTTTAATATGCAGTTTAGGTTTGTCATAGCTTTTCTTCCAAGGAGCAAGCATCTTTTAATTTCATAGCTGCAGTCACCTTCCACAATGATTTTGGAGCCTAAGAAAATAAAATTTGTCAAAGCTTCCACTTTTTCCCTTTCTAATTGCCATGTAGTGATGGGACCAGGTGCCATGATCTTAGTTTTTTATACAATGGTACATAGCTAAAATCCTCTTCAAATCCACAACTCACCTCCTGGTTTCTACAATCCATTTTAAAAGCTGGAGGCAATCACCAGTGGGTTGCAAAACTAATTCTTGTGTACCTCCTTTGCAAGCCCTGTTTTAGTGGTCTAGCGTCTCACTTCGGATTGAGGAAAGATTCAGGACCTATTGGGCATGGGTAGAAACTGAGGCCAAGTCCCATTTTAACATTCTATTACATTATGATGACAGTAATTGTTATTTGGGATAATCAGTATATAAAACAGACAGCATTTATTCTCAGTGTTCTCTCTATTTAATAATAATTAGTATTGTATACCATTAGAAATTATGAATAACCAAGGTCAGATTGTGATTTACCATGTATATGAAGCTTTCATTTTACTCGGAGTAAAATGACTGTCAGAAAATAATTATGCTTGAACTCCAGCCTAAGAAAAAAAAGCTTGTGCTACTTGAGATGAAGAGTAGATTATCTGGTGGAATTTATGTCTTTTTGCATTGCTAACAAGATAATAAGTAAGAAAATAACAAATTCTCTCAATTTGTTGTTTTCACTGCATGATGTCAAATAACTCAGACAAATGTATATTTCACCCAAGTATCCAACTTTCTAGCAGAGTTTGTTTAATGTTCAGAAGGTAAATAGATGTTTTTCAGTAGACCTTTTATGAGATAAAGCCCTTCAGAGATTCTAATTAGTAAGGAAAGGGGGTTCCATAAATATGGAGGGTTTGTGGGTTAGCTGGCTAATGATTAATTGATAGATTTAATTTAAGATCTATTGATATATTCAACTCTAATAAAGATTAGAGTTTTCAGCTTATATGTGCATTAAAATTTTGCTCAACATTCCTAAGACCTACCATTGTCTTCAACTTTTAAAAATATGTGACTCAAACACTCTTCAGATGGAAATTTCTTTAAAGCAATTGTCTCAATTTTTTTATTATAGATGCAAACGTTAAAAAAATTTTGAAGATAGATCTACAATGTATGTTTACTTACTTATATGTATTACTATCCTAATAGATTATGCACATAACAAAACATAAAGAAAAAGAAATAAAAATTCTAAAGTATAGAATAAGATTCAGATATTTTAAAAATAAATTTGTAAGTATACAAAAAAATTGCTAGCTAAAGAAATTTCTAGAATAGATATTCACTTTCTTCCTTTTACTGGAACCTAGTAAAAAGCTTACAAAATTGTGTCCAAGATCTGGGTAGTAACAGAAAACAATTTGATAACTTTAGTGATGTGGCAATTAGGCAGGAAATTTAATTTCATGTGTGTATGTTGGTTTTATGTTTGGCTCTGATAATATTAACTAGTGGTACTATCTAGTACTAGTTAGTTCTTGGAATATACAAGTACTTATATTGTTGAGAAGTAAATCCTTTGTCTGGTTTTCATGCATTTTTCTCTGTCAGTTGGATCCCTCTAGGGATCAGTAAACAGGTTTAACATGTTTGGCTTGGGATGGAGTCATGGTAGCTTAATCTTTCCCAATTCACACTGTCAGCAACAAATAGGCACTTGCCATGGGCACTTATCATCTACCTGTACAAGGATTAAATCATGAGCTACTGTAGCTGCTGACCTTCAACACTCCATGAAAGGAGTTCAGGGTAGAGAGCAGGAATGAGGCACTCTTTGCTCAGGGGGAAAGCTGGCAGGATGGATCTTTAGAGAGTTGGATATATTCAGGAGCTAATTTTATGAGCCCAATTCCTGCATCTTCCCATATTTAGAAAAGCACTAAAATCCTTCACAGTAATGACTGTTCTTCATACTAGCAAAAGCTTCCCGAGACTAGTAGAAACCTTCTGGAAAAAAATATGTGCTTGATTGCATGTACTTCCCCTTCACCAAAATCTCATATATACTGACCTGCCCCATTGTCTCTTTGGAGCAGTCTCTTAGAGCTCTTTGAGGTGCTCTCTCCGAGGCTGCAGTCCACACCTCATTTTGCCCCCAATAAAACTTAACTTGCAACTCTCATGTTGTGCATTTTTTTTAAGCCAACAACATTTAGGGCAGCTTTGAGAATATTATTTCTTCTGGAATAAGGTCCAAACAACATAAAATCACAGAAGATAAACTTTCTTGACTCTATGTCTTACAATAACACATTAATATTCCATGGGTTAAGCTGTCACCTGATATTATATTAAAAGGAGAAGAAAAAAACTATCCTGGAAAACCCCACTCCCTAGATTCAAGAAATTTGGGAAATATCACTATAGTTGTCGAATTTGAATCCATCAAAACAAGGAAAAACAAACCAGGAGCTAATTTTCAGGCCTTTTTTAATTCCCTAGAGTTCAAGCTCTGACTCCTGGCTACATTGGAGCCCACAAAAGCTGAGTTGCCAAACTCCAACACTTAAGGGATTCAGTATCCTCTCTCACTTTCAGTCCCTATAGCGTTTTGTTATATTTGTGTGCTTAGTCATTCAGTCGTGTCCAACTCCTTGCAACCCCATAGAGTGTAGCTCACCAGGCTCCTCTGTCCAGGTAGATTCTCCAGGCAAGAATACCGGAGTGGGTTGCCATGCCCTGCTCCAGGGGATCTTCCTAACCCAGGGACTGAATCCAGGTTTCCCACATTGCAGGCGGATCCTTTACTGTCTGAGCCACCTGGGAAGCCCTTGTTGCATTTACTCTGCTCTAAATACTCATAGACTATATGCTTCATTAAATGCATATCATAGATTTTAGAATTGTGGTAGTGTGGTTGAATCTCAGAGAAAAGTAATTGGAAATGAAAAGAAAATGGAAAATTTGCAGAGATCTGACTGAGCTATTTCAAATCCTAAAAGATGATGAGCTATTTCAAATCCTAAAAGATGATGCTGTTAAAGTGCTGCACTCAATATGGTAGCAAATTTGGAAAACTCAGCAATGGCCACAGGACTGGAGAAGGTAAGTTTTCATTCCAATCTCAAAGAAAGGCAATACCAAAAAATGCTCAAACTACCACACAATTTCACTCATCTCACAGGCTAGTAAAGTAATGCTCAAAATTCTCCAAGCCAGGCTTCAGCAATACGTGAATTGTGAACTTCCAGATGTTCAAGCTGGTTTTAGAAAAGGCAGAGGAAGAAGAGATCAAATTGCCAACATCTGCTGGATCATCAAACTAGTAAGAGAGTTCCAGAAAAACATCTATTTCTGCTTTATTGACTATGCCAAAGCTTTTGACTGTGGGGATCAAAATAAACTGTGGAAAATTCTGAAAGAGATAGGCATAACAGACCACTTGACCTGTCTTTTGAGAAACCTGTATGCAGATCAGGAAGCAACAGTTAGAACTGGACATGGAACAACAGACTGGTTCCAAATAGGAAAAGGAGTACATCAAGGCTGTATATTGTCACCCTGCTTATTTAACTTATATGCAGAGTACATCATGAGAAAGGCTGGGCTGGAGGAAGCACAAGCTGGAATCAAGATTGCCGGGAAAAATATCAATAACCTCAGATATGCAGACGACACCACCCTTATGGCAGAAAGTGAAGAAGAACTAAAGAGCCTCTTGATGAAAGTGAAAGAGGAGAGTGAAAAAGTTGGCTTAAAACTCAACATTCAGAAAACTAAGATCATGGCATCTTGTTCCATCACTTTATGGCAAATAGATGGGGAAACAGTGGAAACAGTGGCTGACTTTATTTTTCTGGGCTCCAAAATCACTGCAGATGGTGACTGCAGCCATGAAATTAAAAGATGCTTACTCCTTGGAAGGAAAGTTATGACCAACCCAGACAGAATATTAAAAAGCAAAGACATAACTTTGTCAACAAAGGTCTGTCTAGTCAAGCTATAGTTTTTCCATTAATCATGTATGAATGTGAGAGTTGGGCTATAAAGAAAGCTGAGCGCTGAAGAATTGATGCTTTATTTATTTATTTTTGAATTGATGCTTTTGAACTGTGGTGTTGGAGAAGACTCTTGTGAGTCCCTTGAACAGCAAGGAAATCCAACCAGTCCATCCTAAAGGAGATCAGTCCTGGGTGTTCATTGGAAGGATTGATGTTGAAGCTTAAGCTCCAATACTCTGGCCACCTCATGCAAAGAGCTGACTCATTTGAAAAGATCCTGATGCTGGGAAAGATTGAGGGCAGGAGGAGAAGGGGACGACAGAAGATGAGATAGCAGGATGGCATCACCGACTCAATGGACATGGGTTTGGTTAGACTCTGGCAGTTGGTAATGGATAGGGAGGCTTGGCGTGCTGTGGTTCATGGGGTCACAAAGAGTCGGACACAGCTGAGCGACTGAACTGAATGAACTGATTTTTCTCCCTTCTTCCCACGAAAGGAAATAGCAAAATAATGGTGAAGGAGGAGGGCCAGCAACACCTTTAGCTGCTTCAAAGGAGCTTCAACTTCCAGCTCTTTATTGCCCAAACAGAAAATAGATTGGAAGAGGTAAAAGGTCTCTGAAGCTTTCTCAAGTTTGTCCTTACAAACTTCAAGAAATTTCTAAGTTGGAGGTAGGGTTAGAGTTAGGGCTGATAGTCTGCTTTTGGGATTGTGTTGTGAGAGGCTCTTTTTATTTCTCCATTGACAGATTTGAGTTTAAAAATAGAAGACACCAACATCCTGCTCAGATATTCCCTTCTTGTCCAGCCCTTTCATTTTCAAATTTATATAGTGACAGAAGCCTTATTTCAAATTCTTTTCCTTAGACCACAAGAGATCAGAAGAATACTTCTTTGTGCCTCTAGTCTCCACAGGGCAGCAGCTGATAATGTTGCCCTTCTTCCTGTTACTGTGGAATCACACCTCCAATAAACCAATAAATCTTAGCAGATAAGCTATTTAAAAAAAAACAGTTCTGGCTTTGCACAGCAGTGAGGGACTATAAATAACTATTAAATCTGAAGCCGTGTAAAACAACCTTAATAATCAATGGGAGAAATCACAATTGTTCTGTGACTTAAGTTTTTTTGGCAAAACATTACAAACTCCCTTATAGTCAGTTATAAAGGCTTAAGGAAATGAAAAAAAGAGTAAAACTGATATATATTTAGTACATTGTCATTAAAAACATTGGAAACATCAAGAATTACAGTGTTTTATTTCTTTGTAAAAATTATAAGGTAGTTTGAAAAGTGTATGCTGTCTCCTTATCATGTTTTTGTCATGCTTTGGTGAATTCTTATACTTCTAAGTTTGAATCAACTTCCAACATTTTCTCCTTTGAACTCTTAATATTGTGAAATCTCTCTGAGAATTCCTTTAATTATTTAAATATTTATTATTTGGCTGTTCTGGGTCTTAGTTATGGCATGTGGAGTATTCTAGTTGCAGCACATGGGATCTAGTTCCCTGACTAAGGATTGAATCTGGGCCCCCTGCATTGGGAGCACAGAGTCTTAACCACCTGACCACCAGGGAAGTCCTGAGAATTCCATTAGTGTGAAATGTTTTACTGGTATCATTTCCTCTGGAATATCTTCATACTTTTGGTCACACCACTGTACTCGTTTATGTCAATAAGTTTGTCTTCATTAAGTTTCTCTAGCCACATAGCTAGAATCTGTCAAATAGTAGCAGGGTCACCAACCCTAAAGTCAGCTATTTCTTCTATGAATACAGCTGCATTCACATTTAACTTGTCAGTGTTGTCATCTTTTCTTTCTCTGCTGCATTTTCACCTCTTTCAGACAACTCTGTCTTTTAATTATCCGTTTTTTTTTTATTAAAATGGCACACGGGCTTACTGAAAGAAGAGAAGGCAGAACAACTATACTCCTTAATGTCTGTAGGTGAACTGGGTAACAGCTGCACAGTGACCAATCAGCAACAGACTTTGAAAGAAGTGATGTGATTGGTCACTGATCATGAAGTGCGTCTGTTATGTACACAGTGATTTGTGAACTGAAGAGCCAGCAGTGCAATTTTTACTTTAGGCAACTAAATCCAATTAATGTCCCATGGCAACTGAAATTTGAACTGTGTACTTGGGAGACTGGTGTTATTTACTAAACTGTGGTAATTAAAACTCCTGCGTGTGGGGACCATACAAAGGATTGACTGTTTGTACTCCAGATACATTCCCATCTTAGGCTTCCTTTCACATACTACTCCCTCTGTCCCCAACACTCTCCCCACAGCTCTCAAGGTCTCTTTCTCATCCTTAAATACCACCTCCTATGAGATTCCTTCCCTGATTGTACCAAGTAATCTCTGCTTTGCCTTCATTTTCCTCAAAACACCTATCATAGTTTTTTGTCCAGAAAGTTTGTTCAGGTTGGAAAAAAAGAAGGAACTTTCTGGCCAACCCAATATATTTGTGTCTGTGCACTGCTTACTTTTTTTTTAAGGTCTTTTTAAAAAATCATTTATTTATTTATTTTTGGCTGCATCGAGTTTTAGTCACAGCACATGGGATCTGTTGTGGCATGCAGGCTTCTCTCTAGTTGTGGCACTTGGGCTCAGGAGTTGTGGTGCCTGGGCTTAGTTGCCCTGCAGCACACGGAATCTTAGTTCCTCAACCAGGGACTAAACCCAAGTTCCCTGCGTTGGAAGGCGGATTCTCAACCACTGGGCCACCCTGTTCACTGGTTACTTTTAATCTTCCCATTAAATTACATGATCCATGATGTCAGAGGTCCTGCCTGTTTTATTCATTAATATATCCCAGTGTTGCTTGCAATGCCTGGACTACAGTAGGCATTCAATAAATATTTCTTAAGTAAATTAATGATTGAATGAGGTAGAAGCAAATCAATTTGTTTAAGAAATTCAGCAGATTTCTGGGCATGAATTTAGAAAGATTTGCCATGATGGATTTTTAAGGCCCTGACTGAAGTCTGATGACCGAAAAAGATACCCAAAGTGCCCCACCCCAAAAAGAATTAATGTTGAGGCAAGAGCAAGTGTGGGCTGTGGTCCAGGCTGAACACAAGGCCTAAGATTCATGGAGGAGAATTGATTGTGGCCTGGTATGTTGCTAAAGTTGAAATTCCCTAAGGTTCTACAGTATTTGCACTGCTGGGAAGAATAGTTGGACATATACACATGAAACAAACAAAAAAAAAGCATTATAACCTTGAATCCTACAGATAGTAGCCTGAGACAAGTGCAGAAACTAGAAAACTGGTGAGAGTGCCTGGTGGATGAGTTTTTGTCCTTAGCACCATGAGGGTCAAATTCAAAATATATTAATAATGAACTATACCAATATTTTGGTTACCTCTCTCCATGAACCCCTTTTGTACAGAATAAGTTCCCAGGGTTCTTGGGGACAAAAAGATTGGAGCTGTAGATCCTGTCCATCTGTCATACCAGCCTGAGAGGATTTGAGTGATTAACTGGAAAAACTTTTTAAGTTCTATCTCACCTGGTTATGGGGGTCATAATGTTCACACCATTGAAAAACCATTAGAGCAGCCACCACCTTTCTCAGTTCTATCCAAGAGGTGGGGCAGGAAATGTTGGCTTGGGAAAAAGAACTGTTTTTCATAGATATCAAGAGCTAACCAGGACAGTTTATCACTGGAAGGAAAGCAAACACAATGGTTCCAGTTTAAATTCCTATCCTGTTTACTGTCTCCTCATAGACCTCCCCTTGGCTCCAAAATGGAGTTACCACACCTCTTTCCTAAGCTACTTAAAAATTAGAGGAGAATTGAAAACCTCCACAATTGTACCATGTTAAAATGCATCCATTACAGGCACCCTCCTTTTTTTCTCTTGTTCATGTTAAGCATTTCTTGCTTTCTGGTGATAAACCCACATTCTAGTTAGCCAGATAAAACTGCTGACTTAAATGGCTTCCAAGTTCTCATACAGACTCTGTGCTTCAGTTGGAAGCAGCCCAGTCTGGTTCATGAGCACCCAAACCAAAGCCAGAATCACTATTTCAGTGTTCCCATAAAATGCTTGGTCTCTTTGTACTTGAGTGTGTCTCCTCAGTAAACCAGAGCTAAACCACATTATCATTCTTCAGCCAACACATAACAGGGAGGATATAGTATTGGAGAAAACAATGAGAAGCATGTATAAATTTTTCCATCAAAACTGTCATGACAATTGGGTTAAAGCCAGAGCTTTTGAAAAAAGGCAAGATTCATTCATTACATTAATTTTATCCCTTCGAAAAATAATTACAGAGGTTTTTCAGCCCTAGATCACTGAATGCTAAGAAGTTAGGCCAAGGTAATAGTAGACCCTTGAGTTAGCTTTACCCAAATATCTTCCTAGCTAAAAAATGGAAGAGAATTCTCTATTGGCAGAATGAAACCTTTCATTGCTAGAGTGCATTTTCCAACTCTAGTAAATTGTTTGGAGTATGGGGGAAGACCTGGATGTGTTCCCCTGTATAATTGTATTTTGTTGGAAGAGAAAGTGCTTAATTTGAGTAAAATGTGGTCAGTCATAAACATACTTTGCCAGAGAAGGAAAAAACTCAGTGTTAAATGATATTTTGATCCCCATGGAGAATTTGAGAAAAAGACTTTAGCTTCTGGAGGCATAAGAGAGGGCCAGTGGACGATATGGCAGAGAGTTTGGGGTTTCTTTAACATTATAGACTGATACAAAAGGCAAACTTTCTTGGTGTTTTTTTCCTTCTTTACTGAAAAATTTTGGCTTATCTTTAAAAAGTTGGGGGAATATTGAATAAGGGTAAATTGGCCAATTTGATCAGTTTAGAAGGATCAAGGTCATCAAGCAATGGAATGAAAAGAGCAGTGGTTTTAAATACTCAAATTCGAGTCCTAGTTTGACTATGACCTTGGGATGATCATTTTCCATTTTTGGCCTTAAATTCTCATTTGAAAAAGTAAGAAAATGAACTACAAATCAGTGATCCTTCATGTCTTTGTCTTCCACAACACTCATGAAGTTCATTTATACAAGATTTCCCACAGGCCACACTGGAGCCATCTGAATGCTCAGTGGCTGAACTTTCATTTCATCCTGTTGGTTCCATCTCAGTAAAACAAAATGCATTGCATATTGCAATGCATGCCAGGTAGAGTGGCTCTTTTTTCACAAAACCCTTGAATATGATCCTGTTGATCTGGAAAATCAAAGCACAAATTGTTTCCAAATTCCTTTATTATTAAACATAATGATAATCTATTAATAAAAATATACTTGCAGCCTTTCTCACTGTTGCCACATGCTCGTATGCAGCAACAATTACTACTGATAACTGGGTGACTAAAGGATATTAAAGCTAACTTAAATTGTCAATATTCTAAAACTGCAAAACTTAGCCCTCATCTGAAAATTGAAATAAGGATTAGCTTCATGTAGACTTACTATTAAAGGGCTGTAAACCAGAAACTGTTGAAAATCGGTGGCCACCTCTCCTTCCTTTATCCTGGTTAAATCACTAAATTACTAAAAATAACAAACTAGAAATAAAACCCCAATTCTACTCTTGGCCAAGGGAAACATCACGACCCCATTCCTTTCTTGGTCTCTTGCCTTGCAGAGTTTTCTGAAGTCAAGAAATATGGTTTTAAAAAGGCATTTATTTTCAGTTATGAAGGAAAATGTGAATAATCAAAGAGGACTGTTTTCTCTCTATGACATGAGAGCATGGATGGCCTGTAATGGCTGTGACTGTGTCTGTGTGTCCACGTGTGTGTAGATGGGCATGTGTGTGAGATGAAGGGAACTTAATGAGTTCTGTAAGCTCTTAGAGAGGTCCAGAATGAAATACCTGAAAACCAGTCACCTCCGGCTCCAATCCATAACCTCCACAGAATTGGGTGGCTTAGCTCAATATTCTCTGAAGAAATTTCTATTTGTGAGATGAAATTGAACTGCACTTACAAATGGGTCTTCTCTGATAAAGAAAGATTTTTTTAGTGGTTTCTTTAAAAGCTGTGTTGCCCATAATAGGCAACAAATCATAGAATACTGTCTATTATCCAAACACAGCCAGGCTCTCGAGCCTTGTTTGTGAGATGAAAAGCCTGTGGATTTGGGTGTTTTTGGCAGTCTTGGTGTCTGATCCTATTGATTTTGTAAAAAAAAAAAAAAGAAGAAGAAAATTAACTAAAAATGATTGATCTGGGAGTCTGTGTAGATGGCTTCAGCCTCAGTCAAGTGGTTATTTTATCACATCCATGGCACATTCACTTCAAAACTGTGAAGCCCCTACTTTGCGGCATTACAAACCCTAACCATGTATTTCCTGCTACTCTCTAGTGCTAAACTCATGTGGTATATTTCATAACAGGAACCCTCTACCATTCTGAGAGAGATGGGTGGGAGGTGGGTGGGGGGTTTAAAAAGAACCTGAATCTCTGAAGAAGGCTGAAAATCAAAGTAAAAAGGCCATATAGGTGGAGATGACAGGAAGATTTTCTCTGTTGTTAATGGGTCATCGAAGACTGTAGATATTATTGAGTGCTTGCTAAGTCGTTTCAGTTTTGTCCAACTCTTTGCAACCCTATGGATTGTAGACCATCAGGTTCCTCTGTCCATCAATTCTCCAGGCAAGAACACTGGAATGGGTTACCATGCCCACCTCCAGGGGATCTTCCCGACCCAGGGATTGAAACTGTGTCTCTTAAATCTTCTGCAGTGACAAGAGGGTTCTTCACTATTAGTGCCACCTGGGAAGCCCCAGTAGGTATTACTGGAGATCAGCAAGTCTGAATTCATCTAACTGGTAGCATGGCTCATTAAAAGAGTAGGAAAGAAAAATACTCATGCCACATGAAAATGACAGCATTTCTATGTTAAGTCATTTTTAAACAGAGACTCATTCTCTATAGTTTCTAATAACATGGGTGATCTGAGGCTTTCATATTTTCAAATAGCCAGTATGGATTTGAGCTGATTTAGTCTTACTTTTGCCTCAGCCCCTACTCACTGTGAGAGACAGCGAGCCAGGATTTTCAGAGTCATAGTCTAGCTACTGGATATAGAAAATAGAATGTTAGTAGTAAATACCCAAAAGTGCCTAAATATTTGTTTCTTATTTTTGGTTTTGGCTGTGCTGTGTGGCATGTGGTATCTTAGTTCCCCAACCAGGGATCAAACCTGTGCCCCCTGCAATGGAAGTGTGGAGTCTTAACCATTGGACCACCAGGAAATTTCCTGCCTAAATACATGGGAGACGTTTTACTAGCAAAAATTTACCTGTAACAATGTTAAAAGGGGGGCTTCCTTGGTGGCTCAGATGGCAAAGAACCCAACTGCCAATGCAAGAGATATAACAGACATGGGTTCTATCCCTGGGTCAGGAAGATCTCCTGGAGAAGGGCATGGCAACCCACTCCAGTATCTTGCCTGGAGAATTGCATGGACAGAGGAGCCTGGTGGGCTACAGTCCACGAGGTCACAAAGAGTCAGACACGACTGAGTGACTAACACTTTCACTTTCAATGGTAAAAAAAAATCATCACTGTGATTTTCAAAGAAAAATATAAATTTAAGCTCCAAGCTTTGGTTATTCATTCAGTTGATTATTTCTAGTTCAGTGATGAGTCTTTGTTAAAAAAAGTATGGAATAAAATTTCATCACACTCTTAATAGATGTAACTCAGTGGGACGGAATGATAAAATAATGAACACTTGCCTATCACTTTACAGTTTCCACACAAATTATCTTACAGATTACTGTTAGACTGTGAATTCATGTGTCTGGAATGAAATAACTTTTTATCTTATTTACCACTGTATCTCCAACACCTTACTTAGGGCATGGCACAAAGTAGGTGCTCAATAACTATTTATTAAATAAATAATTGAACCACCCTGTGATGTAGGCAGAACATGTATTACACTTTCTCTCATTTTGTAAGTGAAGCAACATCAAAGAAAAGTTTAGTACCTTGATTAGGGTCATATAGCCAATGAGTGGTGGTGATAGGCCTTGAATGCGGTTCTTTAGACTCTAAACCTGTGCTTTCCTCTGGCTTCTATTGTCTAGCTCTGGCACTAACTAGTAAACCTCGTTATCTCTCTGGACCTCATTTGCCTTATCTATAAAATAAGAGAAGGCATTATTCTGTAGCTCTGAGGTCCCAACTTCATCTAATTCTATGGGTGTAATTTACAATATCATTTACTATGTCGTTCTGGCTTCTGAGTGGTGCTAAAGGTAGAGTCCAAAGTGTCTGGAGCTGTCAGGTGGCCCAGAGGAGGGAGGCCCAGGGCCACTTCTTAACAGTTGGAGAAAACTTCAGACTAGAAGCTTATAACTTTAGGAAGTCATTGAAGTCATTTTGAGGTTGGTTTAGGTTGTCAAGAGGCACTGGGAAAATTCTGATTGTTAACAGGCAACTACTCCAGAAGTCTTCTCGGAACAAAGTCCAAATTTGATAGCATTGCTTCCCTAATTAACCCATCACCTCTGTCTCCTTGACCTGGGGACAGGCTCCACAATGTCTGCGACTGTGTGCATGGCGAATTGACTAAGTCTGAGCATAATGTAGCTTTTTTTCCCTTAAATATTTATTTTTATTTGTTTGGCTGCACCATGTCTTAGTTGAGGTACTCAGGATCTTAGTTCCCTGACCAGGGATGAACCTGGACCCCCTGCATTGCAAGTGCAGAGTCTTAGCCACTGGACCTCCAGGGAAGTCCCAGGATGTAGTTTCTAATGAATTCATTGAAGACAGCCTCCTTTCACATGCTAACAAAAAATTCAGAAATCGATTTCAAATTTAGATTTTCTTTTAAAAATATCATTATCATCATCACATACAAGGCTTCTTTCCAACAGCTTACAAGTATTTATCTGGTCATTCTTTTGGGGTCTGTTTTTTTTAAAGAATGAATCAATCCCCATGCTCTAGAATGATATATTGTTTTCAGGCAAACCTAAATACAAGTGGAAGGCCCAGTGGAAATTAGTTTCTCTCATTTCCTTCAGCCACTTGCTCCCTTAGAATGTATACAAATGGAAGATGTCAAGAACATTTAGTCTGTTAAACCTGCCACAGTCCCCCCATCCCAACCCCACCCTCTAGCACCCCGTGAAATCTGATTACAGGGGATTGAGAAATGAAAGCTTGGCTGGAATTAGAGACAGCTGTCTCCAATAAGGATAGAACCTGCCACTATAACAGAAACACTATAGCAGAAAGCGGCTTTAGGAGTTGGCACTCCTCTGCAGAATAGAACTTCATTTATCACCACTAAATTAGACTCTAATCTCTGGCCATCACTTACCGAAAATTTCGAACCACGAAATTGTGACCATTTCTAAGAGCTGCATTGTTCAACAGGATCCTTAAATTAGACAGCATCTTCTTTTGATCGTGTAAAGGGTGATTCTGTGCTGTTGAAAACGCTGCACCAAGGTGGCTAGTAGGGTCCACCTGAAAGCTAAGTGTGCTTTCGATCACAGTGAGAGAGCAAAGGTAATACTGCCCTTCAACTACCTTATCAAGTTCCCCTGGCTAGAGATATTGCAGGGCAGGGTCCAGGAGCATTTGAACTTTAAGCCAAGCTCCACCATTGTGTATTTTTCTTTTGTGGGGAGGATCCTAACACTTTTGGTGCTCAGACTCCTCATTTTTCATAATATATTTATGCTGTCACATACGTGTACCAAGTCAATTGACAAGTACTCATTGAGCGTATAATATATGCAAGAGATTGTAGGGCTGGCTGCTGCGAAGGTACATAGAAATAACTCATTCAGAAAATGTGAATTGGCAATGCAAAACCCCAGATGTAGACATGACATCCCTGAGTATTTCCAGTGATAACACTTTTCTTCCTCTAAGCCTCAGCCTATCCACAAAAGCAAACAGAAAGACGTGCCCTGGAAGGTTTTTTTTTTGTGGCAAAAAAGCTGGAGAGGGGCTGGAGACGGAGTAAAAAGATCTCAAGCCTGGAGCTCCCATTGTGCCTTGCACACAGTAGGTCTTCAATAAATAAGGAGCTGCCTATTAATTCCTGCAGAAACCCATCATCTGCATAAGTGAGGAGATGGAGTATCAAATGTTCCTCCCCTTGCAGCCTCTCTGGACTAGTAAGAGGCCATCCAGAGGTTCATACTCACTCATTCATTCATCCATAGTTGTAGAAGGGATGTTTTCAAAATCTGTTCTGTGGCGGATACTGGGCAAGACTGGAATTTCAGGGAAGGAAGATGATCTCATCTTTGCAGACTTTAGAATTTGGTAAAAGTCATAGATCTGTAAAATAAATACCCGTAATAGATGCCTATAGGGGACGCCTTATTGGAGATGTCCAGGTAAAGTGCAGTCTCATCACAGAGAAGGGAGAACTCTGAGCTGGGGAGGGTGGGAGGCAGAGTAAGAGGGCAAGGTAAATATGTGCTTGATGTTTATGGAATACAAAAAAAAATAGTGTCATTTTAAAACCAACTATGGCCCCTTCAGGGATAGGGAGGGTTGTGATGTGATGTCATAATTAATAGCAGGGAAATTTATTGACACAATTGCCTTCTACTCACAGAGAATGAAGTGGGATAGAGAAGAAAACACTGAAATCTCCAAAGCTCTGCCACATCTTCTGTTCTAGATAGACTATTCCAGGCAGACTGTTTGCAGAGGCAGGGCAGGGAGTGGGTGGTGGTGGTGGTGAGAAAGCAGATAGTGAGTGCACCACGTGGAGACAAGATGGCAGCTCTGTTTGAAAAGATCATTTTAAAAACGTTGTTGAAGTGACAAAACTGGCCTCTTGTTGGAGAGCGTTTAGCAAACAAATTTGATCTACCTACTACAGGGAAAGAAACTGGATGCTTGCGGGGAGACACGAAGAGAAGTGGGCAAACTGCACGCTAATGTAAAGCCCACCTCTTCAGTCAAGGATGCTACACACACAAACAGTTCATCTGAACACAGCTTGGGGAGAAACCACGCAGTCTGCCATGCCACATGGCAGAGAGCATGAGCAGCACTGCCGAGATGCCAAAGTGACTCACAAACCCTTATCCTTCTATGCAGGTAGGAGTTCAGTCTCCCAGAAAGGACTAAGAAAAGCTTGCCCTCCACTTAACTCCCAGAGAGACTGGAAGAGAGGCACTGTACCACAAGTGCGATGAGCATAAAGGTCATTTCACTGAATCCCAAAAGACAAGCTATCTCAATGAACACTTGGGTCACAGGTGGAAAGACAGCATACAGGGTTTGCCATCCATCCTCAGAATTCGTCCAGGTGCTCTTATGGACCACCCCCCTGGCTCCTCTAATTCCACTTCAACTGCCGGCTTTGGCTCCTGACCAAGTTCCTTTGTTCACCCAGCCCTTCATTCACTCCTTCTCCTTTGCCACCACCACCAGTAGGCCGGGGCTCTGTGCTGGGCGGGCTCTGATACAGTGGTAACCAGGAATGATGAGTCCCTTCCCACAGGGAGTTCACCATCTGGAATGACTCCAGAGCACAACTTCTGCTTCTATCCCCTGACCTCATGCATCCTCACCAAGACGGTAGGGCTTATCCCTTGCCCTTGCTTCAAGCCCTTTGGGACCTCCAGCTTGGAGGGTCCCTCATCCAGCTTCCATTACTGGTGGTTGGGGATTAGGTGGGCTTCCTGGAGGAAGTCACACTGATCCTTAATGAATTGGAATGAATTAGGGAATTGTCAAAACTGGAGGGGGGCTACAAAAGATAGACCCAAAGGAACAAATAGGGTGTGTGGGGTAACAAGAATTAGGGGAGTGTATCCACTCTATCCTTGACCATTTAAATGAAGCCCGCCACCACCAGGCCCACTATGAAAAACACAA
Organism: Antilocapra americana; assembly: GCA_007570785.1. NCBI lineage: Eukaryota > Metazoa > Chordata > Mammalia > Artiodactyla > Antilocapridae > Antilocapra > Antilocapra americana. The sequence continues at coordinate 3,019,539 of ML664662.1, forward strand.
AACCCTGAGCATCCATGTCCTGTTTGTATCCCCTTGGTATTTGGTCTCCCCGTACATACCTGCCGATTCTTTTTAAAATTTCCTGACATAATATTTCATTCAAAATGAAGGAAATAGAGAATAAGTCTGTAATTGGAATACACTATTTTTCTATTGTCTTTTTCCCCATAAATGATTATTATTGTGATTACATTTATTAATGCAGATTATTAATCACATCATAATAATAAGTGATTATTTTTATGGTGATTTCAGGTACAAAATCCTTCCTGACCCCAGAAGTTTTCTTCTTCTACTTGAAATTTTTGTCCACAGTATCATTATTTGGGATTAAGGATTACTTCAGATGAAATTTATTATATAAAATGCATAAAACAGCAACTGGTTAGGATAATACTGGCATACAATTATAATACCGGCATAGAAATAAGCTTAAAGAAATCATTTGTAAGAGTTTCCTAGGACAGAAATCATGGTGAGGGGGTGATGACTTTTGTTGTTGGGGAAGCATACCTGCCACTTTTTTTTAAGTTCTGAATTTATTGTTCAGCATGCAGGTATCTTAGTTTCTAGCCCAAGGACTGAACCTGGGCCTCCTTCAGGGGAAGCACAGAGTCTTAACCACTGGACAACCAGGGAAGTCCCCTGTCACTTCTTAATGCACAGGCCCACAGCTGTCTGGCTGAGGATAAAGTCCTCATATTCATTCCTGTATGGGCAACCATGAGGCATGTTTTACATGCTCTTCCATTGGTCCCCAGTGGGACTAAGCCCTGATTGCCCACAGTAATCACCTGCCTGTTGATTCATCCTCTATTAACTGCCTTCTCTTCCCTGTCATACTTCCCTCCATCCCCTACCAGTGCTTCCTGGGATCATCTCTCAAATTACACCACTTTAACCCAAATCCCTTTCTCAGTATCTGCATCTATGGGAACCCAATCTTTGCCCAGGTCTACCTTCTTAACAGTTTTTCAGTGCTCTGCTTTTTACTCATTTCCCCAGGGCCCTCCTATCTCTGATTTGGGCTTTCAGTGTCAACATCTTTGTATTCTATACCATTTCAAGCACTCTCAGGTCTGGTCCTGGTTACCCTGTACCTGGTGGTATGCTGGTAAATATTTAATAACCAGCTCTTCAAAAAAGAAAAAAAGTTCTGACTTGTGGCATTGACCAATTTGTGTGGTATAAATGTTCCCACCATGGACAGCTTCAAGCTACAAAGTGACATCACTGAACACAGAGCTGGGGAGAGAGGTGTAAGATTGGCTCTTGCAAGCCTTTGTGAGCTGACAACTCCCACCCAGAAAGGAGGAGTCTCTCAAGACTGGAAAGGAATAATGAAACCAGATTTTTGAGAGCCTTGAAATCCAGATTATGGAATTAAGGATTTAACCTATAGTCACAGGAAGATTATTAAAGTTTTAGAGCTGGGGCAGACAGGGGGACATATGCGATTGTCTGCATTGTGTTTTGAAAGCCTTAATCCAGCAGCACTGTGTAAGAAGTACAGTGGGGATAAAATGGAGACAAAGAGAGGTTATTGTGTAGGACTAATTGAGAAAGTAGCATCGGCATTTATACACTACTATGTATAAATAGATAGCTAGTGGGAAGCTGCTGTATAACACAGAGAGCTCAGGCTGGTATTCTGTGATGGCCTAGAGAGATCGGATTGAGGAGGTCGGAGGGAGGCTCAAGACAGACATGATATACATACATACATACATACATATATAGTTATGACTGATTTGCCTTGTTGTACAGCAGAAGCCAACACAACAGTGTAAAGCAAATATCCTCCAAGAAAAGGTAAACAAATAGAATAATAAAGGCCTGAGAACATACTAGGGCTGTGGAAATAGAAAACTAGAGATGGATGCAAGAGAGACTTAGGGTTTAGAATCCACCTATCAAGACAATTGGGTAGATGGTAAGGAAAGAGAGATGGAAAAGTTAAATAGACTCCAGGATTTCAAGTGTATTCTCTCACACTTGGTCTAAAATTCCAAATAGCTAAATGTCACCATTAGGGATATAAAAATCATTTCCTGACATTTAGAGCTTATAAGTATCATATATGAACTTGCAATATTTCTTTGAAATCACTACTCCACTTCCCTAGTGAAATCTAAGCATTGAAGAGGGAATCAATGTTATGTAAAGGAAAGAATTATGGGAAGGACATTTAAAGATCAGATGTGGTCTCTGGGTGAGTCACTAACTAATGGTGAATTTGGCCAAGTCACTTGACTCCTCTAAGACCCTCAGTGTCCTCATCTGATCAACTAAAGGTTTTATTAAAATGGGCTATAACACTGCTTGAGATATTTTAACATGCTAACCAAACATGGACTTCCCTGGTGGCTCAGATTGTAAAGGGTAAAGAATTCACCTGCAATGCAAGAGACCTAGGTTTGATCCCTTGGTCAAGAAGATCCCGTGGAGAAAGGAATGGCTACCCACTCCAGTATTCTGGCCTGGAGAATTCCATGGATAGAGGAGCCTGGCAGGCTACAGTCCATGGGATTGCAAAGAGTCTGACATGACTGAGTGACTTTCATCTTCAGCTTCAGCCAAACATGGGGTGCAGTGTCTAAGAGCGTTGACATAGCTATTTTGCCAAAGATCTATTGCAAATCTGAGCTCTGTACAAATAAGACATATGGCTGTTAATTGCAGTGAGAGGCTCTGTTTATTTCAAAGGGTTGCTATTTACATAAATACTTTTTATGGTGGGTTGTCTAGAGTCTTTAAGATCTTAAGAAACCACAGCATTTGCATGCAGTACACACTTCAGTTACAAGCTCTGTTGGATTGTTGCCAGTAGTCTGTCTTCCACCGGATATGAATAAAGAAGCATGTATCTGTCTGAGATCAGTAGGCGTCTTGTGACGGTGAGGAGAAGCAGCCTTAGAATGAAACTGTGGTTTAGTAGAATGAAAGAAGGAAGGAATCTTGATCATTTATGACATCATTGAGTTTTAAAATCAACCAATCTCACAATTCTCCCTACCACTGGACACCTTGTTATGCATTGCTGTGCTGTCCGTGCTTAGTCGCTCAGTCATGTCTTACCCTTTGCGATACCATGGACCCTTTGCGATACCATGGACTGTAGCCCACCAGGTTTCTCTGTCATGGGATTTCTCAGGCAAGAATACTAGAGTGAGTTGCCATTCCCTCCTCCAGGGGATCTTCCCGACTCAAGGATCGAACCCAGGTCTCCCACATTGCGGGCAGATTCTTTACCATCTGAATATTGTGTTGGCCAAAATGTTTGCTTGGGTTTTTCCATAAGATGTTACAAAAAAACCTGAATGAACTTTTTGGCCAACTCAGTAAAATAATAGGGGCTTTTTTGGTGGCTTAGTAGTAAAGAATCCGCCCACCAACGCAGGAGATGCAAGTTTGATCCCTGGTCCAGGAGCATCCCACAAGCTGAGTGACAGCTAAGCGAGTGCGCTGCAACTGCTGAGCCTGTGCTCTAGAGCCCAGGAGCCAAGTCTACTGAAGGCAGTGCGCCCTAGGGCCCATTCTCTGTGACAGAAGAAGCCATTGCAATGAGAAGCCCAAGCACCGCAGGGAAGCACAGCCCCCACTTGCAGCAACTAGAGAAAGTCTGCACCTAGCACAGCCAAAAAAATTAATAAAAATAAATGATAAAATTATAAATAAAATAGTTAATGATCTTTTTGTTTAAGTCACTCCAAATTGGGATTTTTTTTTACCAACAACCAGGTGGTGCTAGTGGTAAAGAATCTGCCTGCCAATGCAGAAGACATAAGGGACGTGGGTCAGGAAGATCCCCTGGAGGAGGGGAATACCCACGCCAGTATTATTGCCTGGAGAATCCCCATGGACAGAGGAGCCTGGCAGGCTACAGTCCATAGGGTCGCAGAGAGTCAGACATGACTGAAGCAACTTAGCACACACACACATACAACCAAATACATGCTAACTAATACAAAATTTGGCTAGGTTTTTGAAATTTAATACTTGTCTAAAAACAGGAAAAGAATCATGTATTTCATAAGTCCAGGTTCTACTTCAGAACTTATCATTTATTGGTTGAATGACCTTGGACATCATAAGTTAGTTTCCTTATCTGCCAATGAAAACAATATTCTTTTTCTCTATTCTTCTGGTGAAATGAATGTATTTGATATGCTTTGTAATTTTTAAACTTTTAGACTTAGTACAGTAAATAACTTGTGTGTGTGTGGTGCTACGAGTTGTAATATATGTATAGATTGATGTAGCCACCACCACAATCAAGATACAAAACAGTTCCCCTCAAAAACCTTCCTTTAAATCCTTTTGTAGTCACACCCTCCTCTCATCCCTAATTCCTGGCATATTGAGCTTTCTCTCTCCTTATACTTTTGCCATTTGTGGAGTGTACCGTGAGTGGAATTATACATTATGTAATCTTTTGAGACTGGTTTCTTTCATTCAGCCTTTGAGATTCATCTGTATTGCTGTGTTTATCATTAGTTTCTCCCTTTTGGTTGTTGACTAGTATTCCATTGTGTGGGTAGATCACAGTTTATCCATTCTCCATTAAGGGACATTTGGGTTGTTTCCTGGCTTTGGAACTTACACACAGAGCTGCTACAAACATTTATGTATGGGGTTTTGTGTGAACAAAAATTTTATTTCTAGGGTAAATATTTAGGAGAAGAATGACTGGGTTATATGGGAAGTACATGTTTCACTTTTGAAGAAACTGCCAAAATATTTTCCAGAGTTGCTGTGCTATTTTGTGGTTCCCCAGTAAAGCATGAGAGTTCCAGTTGCTCTGTGCTCTTGTCAGCATTTGGCATTATCAGTATGTTTCATAGTTGCCGCCCAGATGGGTATGTAGTGGTTTCTAATTGTGGTTTTAGTTTGTATTTCCCTAAAGGCTAATGATGCTGAGCATCTTTCCACATGCTATCCATGTATCTTCTTTGGTGAAGTGAAGTGAAAGTTGCTCAGTCATGTCTGACTGTTTGCGGCCCCAGAGACTATAGAGTCTATGGAATTCTCCAGGCCAGAATACTGGAGTGGGTAGCCTTTCCCTTCTCCAGGGATCTTCCCAACCCAGGGATGGAACCCAGGTCTCCCGCATTGCAGGCAGATTCTTTACCAGCTGAGCCACAAGGGAAGCCCAAGAATACTGGAGTGGGTAGCCTATCCCTTCTCCAGTGGATCTTCCTGACCCAGGAATCGAATCAGGGTCTCCTTCATTGCAGGCAGATTCTTTACCAACTGAGCTATCTGGGAAGCTTTGGTGAAGTATCTGTTAATAAGTTGGGCTACTTTGTTTATTTACAAAATTTTATTGAAGTATAGTTTATTTACAATGTTGTATTAATTTCTGCTGTTCAGTAAGTGATTCAGTTGTACATATACATATTCTTTTCATATTCTCATATTCTTTTCCATTATGGTTTTATCACAGGATGTTGAATATAGTTCCCTGTCCTATGTTATAGGACCTTGTTTTTTATCCATTCTATACATAAGAACTTACATCTGCTAATCCCAAACTTTCAATCCATCCCTCCCCCACCCCCTTGGCAACCACAAATCTGCTCTCTATATCTGTGAGTCTGTTTCTGTTTCAAAGATATGTTGATTTGTGTCATATTTTAGATTCCACATATAGGTGATATCATATGGTATTCGTCTTTCTCTTTCTGACTTACTTTTGCTTAGTATGATAATCCCCAGGTCCATCCATGTTGCTGCAGATGGCATTATTTCATTCTTTTAATGGTTCAGTAGTATTCCATTGTATATATGTACCACATCTTCTTTATCCATTCATCTGTCAATGGACATTTAGGTTGTTTCCATGTCTTGGCTATTGTAAATAGTGCTGCTGTGAATGTTGGGATGCATGTATCTTTTTGAATTATAGTTTTGTCCAGATATATGCCTAGGAGTAGGATTGCTAGATCATATGGCAACTCTATTTTTAGTTTTTTGAGGAACTGCCATACTGGTGTCCATAGTGGCTACACCAATTTACACTCCACCAACAGTGTAGAAGGGTTCTCTTTTCTCCATACCCTCTCCAGTATTTATTATTTGTAGATTTTTTTTAATAATGGCCACTCAGATCAATGTGAGATAGTTTGGATTTGCATTTCTCTAATAATTAGTGAAACCAGCATCTTTTCACATGCCTATTTGCCCTACTTTATTCTTTAACTGAGCTGTTTATTATTATTATTTTTTTTAGTTTTGAGAGTTCTTTATATATTCTGGATACAAGACCTATATTGGATATTTGACTTACAAATATTTTCTCTCAGACTGTAGCTTGTCTCTTCATTTTCTTGCAGAGTAAGAGTTTTAAATTTTGATCAAGTTCTTTTTGTGGATTACACTGTTACTGCTATATTTACAAACTCTTTGCTAACCCAATGTCACAAAGATTTCCTATGTCTTTTGAAAACTTTATAGCCTTATAAATTACATTTAGATCTATGATCCATTTTGAGATGTCTAAGGTAAAGGGTTTAGGTTTGGGGGGTCAGTTGGGATATAAGGATGTACTGCTTCCTTTTTATGAAGAGCTCTCTATGTCCTTGGTCATATCTAATTTGCTGAAGAATCCAAAAAATCCTTTTATATTAATGTCCCTGGAGTGCTTCATAAACTATAAGTGAAACAAAGTCTCTCAGTCACGTCTGACTCTTTGTGACCCCATGGACCGACCCCATGGACCTTAGCTTACCAGGCTCCTCTGTCCATGGGATTTTCCAGGCAAGCGTACTAGAATGGGATGCCATTTCCTTCTCCAGGGTATCTTCCTGACTCAGGGATTGAACCTAGGTCTCCTGCGTTGCAGGGAGACACTTTATCATCTGAGCCACTATATCATATACTATAAACCTGTGCCCTATTGTAAAAATGTCTTCTTATGAGGTTTGGATCTGCATAGGAATTGGCAAAAGAAAATAAATCAGAATTATGAAGTAAACCACCATCAGCTGGCTACTATTATATTCCTCGCCACTCATGAATATGTCAACCACAGAGCACCTGATAATCTGAAAATTACTTTTTAATTAACAGATGGTAATGGGACTTTGTCAAAATATTGATTTGGGGGTGATTTCTTGCTACCTCACTGCAAAGTATTTGTTCAAGCTTGCAGGCCCTAAGGGAGATTGTGAAATCAGTGAAGATGATCTTTGACCCCCTCTCCACTCCCTTTCCCACCATACCCTTTCAACTGAGGCATATGAAGAAGGTAGACATGGTCCTACATGAAGACCAAAATAGGACCAAAATTCTGAACCAGAGCGTGAAATGCTGATCATCAAATTCAAGTGTAATCTCTCTTCTCTGTTGTCTTATAAACCGTATTTCCACTGAAGTCATTCTTCTGTTAATCATTTACTCTGGCAGTTGTTGATTTTAAGCAGAGCCTAGGGTTTTTCAGAGCTTAGATAGGGATAAAAATCTCAAGTTTTCAAGCCTGGGGCTTTTTATTTTGTGATCTGGTAAATTTCAGCATTAGAAAACAAGATTGGAAAATTCACACGAAATTCAGGAGGTAGAAAAAGGTTAAATAAATCTGATCCAACCTTTATGTCAATGGCAGATGAGATGCAAAAGGTGAGGTTATCTTTCAAGAGTGCACTTTTGTTTACTCAAGCTCCCACCCAGAATCCTACAGCCTTCTCTTCCCCCATAGGCTGATTCCAATTCCTCCCCTTGGAAGCATAGAGGTCAAGCTGCGCATGAAGGAGATTTATTAGCAGTCCAGAGGCTATCAGGCATTAAGAAAACAGAGAAATCACAGAGGTTCAAAGTTTACCACTGTCTCAACAATCATCCGTGATGCTCCCTAGGACAGCCAATTCCTTCTAGAGTTTGAGTGATGTGGGGCCCCTGTGAGGCTATGGGGATCACTTTACTGCTGCTCAGGACTTGGCTTAGAAGCACTTTATTGGATTTCCCCGGAGATCCAGTGGTTAGGACTCTGTGCTTCCACTGCCTGGGGCATGGGTTCGATCCCTGGTCAGGGAACTAAGATCCCATGTGCTTCGAGGTGTGACCAAAAAAAAACAAAGAAAACAACAACAAAACCAAAAGAAGCACTGTCCCAATAATATCCACAGGGATATTCTCTCCTGAGCTTAGGACATATATACTGTATGTTCTCAAAAATTACAGCTTAGTGAATGATTTCCATGCCCATTTCTAGTTCTTGGTGAAAGCTATAATCACCTTTGTGGTTGGTGTCTCCCTCTAGATAGTACTTGGAAAATTCACTTGACCTGATTATCATTGTATTTGGCCACCTCTGCTAAGGAAGGGCTCTGTCCTCGCCTTAAGCCAACAGGAAATTGTAGCCTTCTTCTCTTAAGGCTACTCCACTGGTAATAATTCTGTGGCTTCTAAAGATGGGACCTACCCAGCATCCAGAAGATTAACTATGAGAATCATGCCTCCAAAACAGGAAAGAAACAAGCCCTTTTCCTGGAATTTTTCTGAGTATTTGGCATCTAGGTCGTGGGGATTGGGCATTTACCGATACTGATTTCATTCCTTCTGCATTTTTTTTTACATTTTTGCCTCCTAGCAAGTGGGAGTTCTTAGTTCCAGACCAGGGATTGAACCTATGCCCCCTACGGTGGAAATGAAGAGCCTTAACCATTGGACCACCAGGGAAGTCCCTCATCCTCCAGCATTCATTAACTGGAGTTCATGGATTCCCAGGTCATCCTCAGTTGTTACAGTGTGTTTCTACTAGTGCTCAGTTTCTCAGTGTTGTCCCACTCTTTGTGACCCCATGGACTGTAACCCACCAGGCTCCTCTGTCTATGGGATTTTTCCAGGCAAGAATACTGGAGCAGGTTGCCATTTCCTCCTCCAGGGGATCTTCCCCACCCAGGAATTGAACCCATGTCTCCTGCATTGGCAGGCAGATTCTTTACCACTGCACCACCTGGGAAGCCCATGTTATTACTAAGGAATAAGCAAATCACCTGGGAAACAATAGAAGGAGAATGAATCTAGGGATGTGGGAGTGATTCCGTTTCTGTTGGAGAGCTCTTTGTTGTGAGCAAATTTCTCTCTAAGCCTCAATTTCCCCTTTCTTTAACTGATGGTACCAGCAGCCTCATCCCTTTGTTTTGTTAAGATGAAGTGTGGTAATGGATATAGGGTCCTGTAGTACAGTACCTTGCTCAGTTTTTAATAAATGTTAGCTGTTACTAGTTACTAGCATCAGTAAATGTGGTGAGAGCCCCCACGCCTGCCCTAGTTGTTGCCTCATGATTTTCGCTTTCCTAAATGGAAGTGTGGAGGTGCCCTCCTTTTTTTCATTGCTGTCCTCTAAACTAATCAGAAATAAGAAAGAAACAAAAACAGTGTTTCTCAGTGAGGACCTGTGACGTGTTGTCTTATCTCTTTCCCCTTTCCCCTTAAATGAAGTAAAAACCAGGGACTTATTCACCCACAGTACTTCAACTGCCTAACTATTCAGGTTTCTAATCTTTTATCATCTGATAGTATTTTCCTTCTGAAACCCTACCAGGCTAACCAGTCTATCCCATTTGAGATGGAAGGGAGATAAAGGAATTACTGATTACTAAGTGCTTTGAAGATATGAAGGACTCTCTAAATGCCAAGAGTCATTATTGCCTTCCAGTATAACAAAATGGTATCATAAAAATGGTTCATAAAATCTCTTTGCTACCATGGGTCCTACTCTTTTTTGCCAGTTAAAATTTACAACTATCGCCTGTTTGTTCAAGGCCACGAGGGACATGAAAACAAGCCCGTCATTTTCTAAAGTTGGTGTCAGTGTCCCTAATCAATTGAACATAAAATGACTCTAGAGATGTGAGCAGATTCATTTTGCATCGTCCATATCAGAATAACACATCATGATTATCTTCCATTTCTAATGACATTAGTGACTCTTTCCTCACCTGCTCTTTGTCTGCAATGAATGTGCTGTCCACATTTCTTCGGCAAGTGTTTGTTAGTTTATATCACTACCTGGTGTTTCCTATGCACCCTGCTTCAGAGCAGCAGGGAAGTGGACAGAGAGAGGAAATCATCCAGGTAACCTTGGATTAGGTCAAGGACAGAATAAATGCATTATTGAGTTTAGAAGACACTGATTAATCAACTTATAGAAAAGCTATTTGCTAATTTTCCTATTGTGATACCTATGTGTGTGTGTGTGTGCTTGATTGCTCAGTTGTGTACAGCTCTTTGCAACACCATGGACTGTAGCCTGCCAGGCTTCTCTGTCAATGGGATTCTCCAGGCAAGAATATTGCAATGGATTGCCATTTCCTACTCCAGGGGATCTTCCCGAACCCGCATCTCCTCTGTCTCCTGCATTGGCAAGCAGATTCTTCACCACTGAGCCACCTGGGATAGGACAGCTTTTAAAAAAAAATTTTTATTGAAGTATAGTTGATTTATAATGTTGTGTTAGTTTCAGGTGTATAGAAAAGTGATTCATATATATGTATATAAAATATATATTTTCAGGTTATTAAAAGATATTAAATATAGTTCTCTATGCTTTACAGTAGGTTCTTGTTGGTTATCTATTTTATATAGAGTGGTTTAAACTATCCAAGTATAATTGCCTTACCTGGAAGCCCACCTATTTCTTTGTGTTTGGGGAAGACTAGGGACTTAAGTAGAATTTGACAAATGAATAATACATGTGGCATGATGCAAAGAACTGGGTTTCCATTAGAAGCTCTGAACATATTTACAACCCAGGATACAGGGTTGTTTTGGAACCAAATTCATATAAAAGTATTTAATGATTTTGAAATTGATTACAATTTTCAAATCCTTCTGTGATTCTATTTTTATCCCAACACTGCCCTTTGATTTGACAAAGTAATGTTGGCACCTGACACTATTCCTTAACTTTATTACGTGAGTATAATTAAAAGTTATTTGCATTCAGTTATTTGCTTATCTGCTTCTTTGATTGTGCTTTCTCTTTTCATCAATACCAATTTTAGCTTCATTTAATCAAAGTGGTGAAATAATTAGATAGATAAGAGATTTAAAGTAAAACTGATGATTCAACCTTGATAAGACCCTAAGGCCTCTTGGAATATTAACTTCCTTTATCACTGCTTCCCCTAAGGTTCACCTTGATTTTTATATACATTTTAACTTGGATGGGATTGCGGGGTGGGGGATGGGAGGGAGACGGGTACTGAGGGAGCTGTTGAAATAAAAATGAAATGTCAAAAGGCAAGTAAGGTCAAAATGCTTCAATATCTACTATTATAAGAGGAATTCTATACATATTATGACTTGTTGACATATGTAGAACTTTCATATACAATGAAAAACAGTGTCAAAAATGATCCTCTAAAACTACTCATTAGAGAAAAGGAAAGATGTTCGATTCTGCCTTTATTAAACTTTTAATGTAAGCATAGCACCTTTCTTACTAGATTCTTGAGAGATCTGAGATCATATAGTGTTAGACACAGATGGACCATGAATACCTTAGTCCAGCTCTCTCCTCCAGAGGACCAATGAGGTACACTGATTTTTCTCAAAATCCAGTAATGGAGGGAAAAAGAGAGAAACCAAGTGAGGGAATGAGAAATAGAAAACAGCTTGTGGACTCCTAGTAAAAGCTCTTTCCATGATTGAATAGGAGGAATTTTCACTAAGTAAATCCCCTACATATGAACAAGTTCCCTTCTGAGAGTGCATTCATAAATCCAATTTGTTTGTAAGTCCAACATAGGTACCCAACTAACACAATCAGCTATACCATACTGTACTGTTATAGGTTTGTAATACTTTTCACACAAGTAATACATAAAAAGCAAACATCAAAAATGAGTAATGTCTACCATCTTATCTCCTCACTCCACTCTCTCAATTATTTTCTCTTTCATTTCCATTGTTATCATTTGGCACTTCTTAGCAGTACCAGCTACATCACCACTGCTTATATACTTGCTTCCAGACTTCCTGGGCTTGAAATAAGATACTATACTCTATACCGTAATGTACAGTACACAAAAGCACAACCACGCACATAACAATGTATACCACACACGAACACTAACTTACGTAATTAGACATGAGAAGGCACGTTCACATCTTTGAAAGTTTGCAACTTGAAGGTTCATATGTAGGAGACTTACTGTACTCAGCATCCAAAACCCCTTCCACTTCTCATTGTGTGAGTTTTAGCATAGAGCCTTGGTGTTAAAACATTCTCTCCTTCTCTCCACCCCCTGCAAAGTCAGATCATGAGCACATGATCCAGCAGATTCTCTCACCTGGGGCTTTGAATCTTGAAGGACTAGACTAAAGAAAAGAGCCCGGGAGATGACTCGACAATGCTGTAATCTACCAGCCTTTCTGGCTGTGTCCAGTGACTTGCACACTCTTGCCATGGTGACTAGACCCATCGGTGGCCGTGGACTACAGCACAGTCAGCAGTACCATCCTAACCCCATCTGTTACCTTGCCTACCTTAATCAAGCCTTCCTCTCCAGGCTGTCAATTCTATGAGTTTCCTGATGATTTCCCACTGTTTTTTTTTTAACCCTAAGAACTCTGACTGATTCAGAAATCAGTACCACAAAGTGAACTGCAGGCAACTGACCCTTGGGGAAAAGTGATAAAAAATTTGGAATGATTAAACGACGTTGAAACTCCCCCTTAGAAATACAGTGGCAAAACAGCTGCTTAAGCTATTGCTTTTGGCCACCTGGAATGCTGATAGAGAATATGATTTAAGAATAGTATGAAGGGCATGAAGAGTTCAATGACAGCCAATGAAATGGTTGCTTCTTATAATGTATGGCTTAATGGTGGGGAAAAGTCATCTGCTTCCACTGATCTGAGATGGTCAAAGATAAACTCAGACTTTGGTCTGATCCTGGGTGCTAATGAATTACAGTATCAGTGGTATTCACAACCCTGACAGGTTTCTGGGGTGCATATTTTGGCATTATTTGGGTTAGACCGAATGCTGGGAAATTGACATGGAAATATATGAGAGGATTTAGAGAATCCTAAGAGTGTTGAACCCTTAAGTTTCATTGAATCTCCCTTGTCAGCTCAAGAAATCTCCCTTAGCTTGTCTGATGAAACTGTCCTTTTCTTGATTGAAGACATTCTATTACTTAAGGGAGTTGCCTTGCAAGCTGAAATCAGTTCACTTCATCCTTCTCCACCAACCCCCAAGATTGTCAGATTCCAGCATGGCCCTTGGAGGGGGCTGGCAATGACAAAGTCAAAGCAAGAGAAGGCCAAACAACTCCCGGATTTCTAGTTTATGTTGAAAAACTCTGGGAAGGTGTGTGAGAATAGAGCCCAAGGATGCTTGATCAAGGATCAGAAATGTGATTTTGGATTGTCTGGATACAATAATGAAAGATTCACTGCAGATTGAACAGCTATATTGAATCCAAGGGATGAAGAAGGAAAATGCTCCCAGGTATCAAGCCTTATACCTCCCTGACATTTGACCTGGAGGGAGAGAAGCCCTGAGGCATGGGTCTATTCTGATTCATAAGCACTAGTTAATTTGGCCAGATGATTAGGTGCATGGAAGGAATACGATTCAAGATGGGAGACAAGGAAGTCTCAATAAAATTGAGTGGGCTTCTCAAAGGAAATATTGATGTTCCTTGTGATACACACAAAAAAGCAAAAGTCTCTTATGTCTGTCTCATTTATTACTGTATCTGTTTAAAAAATGCTACACTGCATTTTATGTACATAACTATAAACACTTTCTATATAAATGTTATTTAGTCGCTAAGTTGTGTTTGACTCTTTTGTGACCCCATGGACTGTAGCCCACCATGCTCCTCTGTCCATAGGATTTCCCAGGCAAGAATACTGGGGTGGGTTGTCATTTCCTTCTCCAAGAGATCATCCCAACCCAGGGATTGAACCTGAGTCTCCTACTTGGCAGGCAGATTCTTTATCACTGAGCCACCAGGGAAGCCTTTCTATATAAATAGTAGCTACAAAAAAAATCCTCAACATTGTATTGAGAGAAATACATGCTAAATAAAGTTTAGATATTAACAGCACAACGGGTTTAGGTGTTCTATCAGGAAATCATTGATTCGGGCATTCTATTGGGTGGGCTGATTATATTATTTGGCTGTCCAACAGCTGAACCCCTGATTAGATTTGAGGATCTTAGTCCTGCTTTCTTGTAGAGAGATCTAGAGGGATAAAGGGAACTTCTTAAGATCAGGAAATGGGGAAAGAAGGAAATGAGAGCGAAAAGACAGAGAACTGGGAATAAAAACCAAATCTCTACTTTTGTCTGACAGTCTTACTGCTGCAGATTACAAAGGATATTTAGGAGGTCATTTGTTAATGAAGATTTGTCTTTTTTTAGAGGAGACAGAAAACTGCCTTGTTTTTGAGCCCTTCTGAATATCTAGAAATTCCCAAGTGTGTGAGTCTTAAAAGAAAGTAGCAGTCCAGTTTCCATCAAGGAAGCCAAAGTAAAAGTAAGTGAAGTCGCTCAGTCATGTCCGACTCTTTGCATCCCCATGGACTGTCCGTCCATGGAATTTCCCAGGCAAGAATACTGGAGTGGGTTGCCATTTCCTTCTCCAGGGGATCTCCTCTCCCCAGGGATCGAACCTGGGTCTCCTGCACTGCAGGCAGACGCTTTACTGTCTAAGCCACCAGGAAAGCCTCCGAGGAAGCAAAGGAGGCAATATTTCCTGTCCCCAAGTCTTAGCAAAGAGGGTGAACTAGCAGCTGAGCTAACCTCAGCCAAATGGATGTTCCCATCCAGGATTTTGCTCTCAAGAATGTAACTGAAAGATGAGGGAAGAGATTAGAAGCATAGTAAGAGAAGGTGTCCATGCAGCAGTGGTGTCCTAGTCAGATTGCTCCTGTTGGGTAGCTTTCCTTGATCTCTGCCTTTTTTTATGAGCCTCATTCCCCAATCTTCCTGCTGATTCTCTGCACCAGCTGATAGCCCGTAGTGCGAAGTCTCTACCCAGGAAAGTTGGGAGGGGAAGTAGAGTGAAGTCAGAGTCTCCTGGTTTCCCATGAGATTGCCTTGGGTTGGCTGTTCCTTGATAGAAATGCATGTTCCTATCAAGGTGACCTATTTTACACCACATTCCTTCCAAGTTCCAATGAACTCTCCATCTCTTTGGGCCAAGGGAGAGCAACAATTCCAAGGCCTTTGGCCCTGGGTCCTGGCACTATACCTTGTGGTTGTGCCCCAACCCCCTTCCAACCCTTTGAAATTTGTTCCTTTGTCAATAAACCCATTTCCAATTATTCTAATAAGAAGATTTCACCTGTTTGTCAGAAACCTGACAGACATGCCTTCAAGTATATTTATTTTCTGGTTAGCTTTGTGCCAAAGAAACCCTACAGTCTTAGCAATCTAGGAGGAGGGGAAAGAAGAAACAAAAGCCCAGAGTTGGGGTCAAAGGTGAAATTTTCAGTCACTGGCAGTAAATGAGGCTGAATGTAGCCAAGGGACCCTGTTAGGAAAAAGTTACCGTGTAAAGGCACAGATAAAAATAGTTCAAAATGCTCTTAGAGTCTTCAAGCCCGGTTCCAATCACAAAGGGCAATGGCAAATAGCTCATGTAAAAGGGAACTTTTGTTCGCAGAAGGAAATGGCAACCCACTCCAGTATTCTTGCCTAGAAAATCCTGTAGAGAGAAGCCTGGTGGGCTGCTGTCCGTAGGGTCGCGCAGAGTTGGGCAGGACTGAAGCAACTTAGCAGCAGCAGCAGCATACAATTACTGAACAGTCGGGCCATTCAGTTTTTAATGTCTGGACAGTCATTAAGTCCTCCTTCCCTCCCAGTTCCTATGGTGTTCTGTGCAAATTAAAATGCGCATTGGTTCCTCTCCAAGTCTCGCCCAACAGTTTTCTTTCTGTCAGCGGCACAATGTTTGAAATTATGCAGCACGACAAAGCTATTGATCTAGCGCCACCTAGACACACCAAATCAAACTGCAGAGTTGCCTCCAACTTCATTAATGCAGTAGTGAATTTTAAAAGACTCAGACCATAGAGCAAATAAGGGGAATTTTGTATAATGAGGGAAAAAACTTGCTGAAAGCCAGGCGCTACAGGTTTCTAGCACATTAGGAGTTATTATCCTGGTTTAACAGGTAAAGAATCAGAGGCTAAGAATAAGCAACTTGCCCGAATGACTCAGGTAACAAGTGGTAAAGTCAGAATTCAAAACCATGCAATCGCAAGCCTATTTTCTCAATTGAGGTGTGTGAGCCTCCCCTCCCCCACCGAGGGGATGCTCACGATAATCCATCTTGGTGGAGTGCTTAAACCAATATCTGGCACAAACAAGAGTGTCATAATCTAAGGCATTATCATCGCATCACATAAACCTTAAAAGTAGTCATCTAGGAAATAACCTAGTCATACAACTACTGTCATATACCCCTCATAATTCTTCTTTTGGAATCATCTCTTGAGTTAGTCCATGAGTCACAGGAGATCATCAAGTCACTCTTTGTCACCCCAAAGCATATTTTTTTCTTGAAAATCTTTTATATTTTTCATCCATTTAAGTGCCAATTTGGTCTTCAAAATAAATCTCTTTAATAAATCTAATACAAGTATAGAAATTTAGCCATTTCACTTCCATGGCTTTTTACAAGAACATAACTCAAGCTCCAGAGTCTCTTCCAAAAGAGTCAAAGCACATTCCCAGCAGTTTCAGCAATGCTAGACCAAGTGACTGCCCAGAGAAGGAGAAATTTCATTTGGATATCTAAGTTATGTCTCACATTCCTGCAAAAAAAATAACCATTTTATCAAAGCACAGTGTAATATAGGGAGTCCAGTAACCAGTGTCTAAACTCGGCTTGATTACTGGTTCAATAGTTGCTAATAGAATCACTTACAGATCATTAACACGTGTAGAATGATTTAATGATTCCTTGCTTATGAGTCTGGGATGGGAGATGAGCTCAATGAGGTAAAGAGCCAAACGACGTAGGCTGTTGGCTGGACTTTGCCTTTTATTTTGAATGAGTAGGGAAGCCATTGGAGGGTCTTGAAAAGAGGAAGGCATATCCCTTAAAAGGATCATTCTGACTCCTGGGTTGTGAAAACTGTTAGGATGGAGGCAGGACACTGATTAAGAAGTGATGTGCAGGGTATATTTCTGTTTTGTATCATTGGTATCATTTTATTTTTTAATCCATATATAAGCAATATCATATGATATTTGTCTTTCTATGTCTGGCTTACTTCACCTAGTATGATAATCTCTAGGTTCACAGATAAAGAAAACAAACTTACGGTTGCCAAAGAGGAAAAGGGTGGGGTGGGATAATTAGAAAAATATACACACTACTATATATGAGATAAATAAACAGCAAAGATCCACTATATAGCACAGGGCACACATCTGAAAAAGGATACACACACACACACACACACACACACACACACATACACATACACACACACACACACACACACACACATACACATACACACACACACACACACACACACACACACATATCTGAATCACCTTTCTGTAAACCTGAAACTGATACAACATTGTAGATCAGCTATACCTCAATTTAAAAAAATAATTACAGTGACATTTGACTTTAACAGATAATTGATAATGTATGTTATACTCTAGGGCTACAAATAAAAACTTGGACCATTTAAAAAAAAAAAGAAATGATGGCAGTACTCCAGATGAGAGGTGATGGTATTTTGGAGCAGGGAGGTAATTTTGAAGGTGACAAGATACGAGGAGTTTGCAGGTATATTTTGATATTTTGTAGCCAAAAGGAATAATGTAAGTAAAAGGCCCCAATAAGGTATCTGGTATACATTGAAACCAATAAAAATATACAGTCATTATTACTTTATGCTCACAACTTGTACAGTAGTCAATGGGTAACCAGTTGTGTAAGACTGTTACGAACTAGGATCTTTCAAGACATCCTTTTCCTTCCTAATATATTTTAATTTTTCCTCAGTAGACAAATGGCATAGTCCCCAGAGTTAGGGTATTGTAGACAGACAAGTATGATTTCAAATCTTGACTCATCTATAGGTCATTCCACCCCAAAACAAGGAATTTCACCCTTTTCTCAAGCGCACACGGAACCTTCTCCAGGATATATCACATCCTGGGCCATAAATCTAACCTTGATAAATTCAGAAATATTGAAATCATCCCAAGTATCTTTTCTGACCACAATGCAGTGAGATTAGATATCAACTACAGAAGAAAACCTTTCAAAACTTCCAACATATGGAGGCTCAACAACACACTGCTGAATAACCAACAAATCACAGAAGAAATAAAAAATGAAATTCAGTTATGCATGGAAATGAATGAAAATGAAAACACAACAGCCCAAAACCTAGGGGACACTGTGAAAGCAGTGCTAAGGGGAAAGTTCATAGCAATACAAGCTCACCTCAGGAAACAAGAAAAA
>ML664662.1:3047999-3245182 GCA_007570785.1 Antilocapra americana
TAATCAATCGCCAGCCCAGGATTGATGCTCGGGGCTGGTGCAGCGAGATTTCCCAGGGGGAGGGAGGAGGGAGGGGGGTTCTGGAGGGGGAGCATATGTAAACCCATGGTGATATCATGGCATTGTATGGCAAAAACAATAAAAAAAAATTTAAAAAAATCTTGACTCTACTGCTTAATAGCTGTTTGATCATAAGCAAGTTGCTTAATCTCTCTGTACCTCAGTGTCTTCATCTGTGAAATAAATGGCTTCAATAAAATATACCCAAAGGAGTTTTATGAGGATTCAATAAGTTGATATATGTAAAGTGCTGAGAAATATACCTACCACATCATAAATAATCTTTAATGTTAGCTGTTATGATTGTCAGTTTCTATCAGGTCTTTTATTTATTATTTTTCATTTCAAACCTTTGATTTTCATTGAAGAAGCAAATTGTGTTCATTATTAAAAATTAAAGCC
The DNA here is from genome assembly GCA_007570785.1 of Antilocapra americana. NCBI lineage: Eukaryota > Metazoa > Chordata > Mammalia > Artiodactyla > Antilocapridae > Antilocapra > Antilocapra americana. Next base: position 3,048,462 of record ML664662.1, read on the forward strand.
ATACAGATAGTAATGAATTAGAAATTAGAAGTCCCCTCTAATTCCTCACCCCAGAGGTAACCACTACTGCACAGCATAGTAAAGTTTGGTCCAGATATTTACCTATGTGTTTATCAAACCTATCCATGTAGTTATATCTATTAACTTATTTTTATATAGTAGGATAATATTCTGCATATTATTTTACAACTTGCTTTTATCACTAAAAGTGTGATCTTAGATATCTTCCCATATAAATACACACAAACTCATTATACTGACTATCATGGTTGCTTAGTATTCTGTTGTATGGAAGCCTAATAATTTACTTATTCATTAGCTTATTGACATACTTTATGTGTCTTTAATTTTTCTTAAACAATGCTGTCATATCTTTGTACATATTTTTGGTACAAATTTGTATATTTCTGTAAATTCTGTAAGAAAACAAAGTTTCTGTAAAAAAAACTTCTGGAACCATGTATCTACAGAAGTGATTATGGTGAGTAAGAATTATATGCTTTTAAAAAATATATGTTTAATTTATATTGCCTTTGAAAAGGTCACACCTTTTCAAATTTCTACAAAGTGTGAATAAATATGCTCATTTCTCCTGTTGACTAGGTCCTGGCAATCTTCTTAATCCTTGTCAGTCTAATAGGCAAAATAAATAAATATTATTGCTTTATTTGCACTTTTAATAGTAAATTATTTTTTCAAAAATTTGAATTTTTCAGTACAAGCTTCCTACTTTTCTCCATTGCTAGAGTTCTTTTTATTTCTTTTTTTCTTTTCTTGTTTTTAAAATTTGAAAAAAGGCAAGCCATAGGCTAAGGGAAAATATTTGCAATACATAAATTGGCAAAGGACACTAGATGTTTACCCGAAAGAAGTTTGAGCATTTGTCCACAAAAAACCACTGTGCATATCCATAGCAGCTTGGTTTATTAGAGACCCAAACTGGAAACAACCCAAATGTCCATCAATAGGTAAACAGAGAAATAAAGGTATATCCATAAAAATAAACAAATTACCAATACATACAACATGATATCTTCTCAAAGACATTTTCCTGAGAGAAACCAGACACAAAAGAAATTGTACAAAAGACAGTACTAATCTATGCATGATTAAAAATCAGAATGGTGATTTTTTTCCCCAGAAGGAGGAGGAAAGCACATATCTGGCTTAGGGTGTAGTTAAATGGCATAATGGTATATACATTTGTCAAAGCCCATCAAAGTATACACTTAAAATGGGTGTATCCATTTTTAAGTAAACTATGCCTCAATCATATTGACTTGAAGCGAAATAAATTATTTTGTTCCTGAATCAAAACATTTCACTTGTACATTAAAGTATAGGAAATTAGTACAGAAAATAATATAACAGTCACTCACATATCACCATTCTAATTGAAAAGATGTTAACATTTCATCATATTTGTTTGAGATCTCTGTTCTTTCGAAAGAAGTAAACCATGACTGAAACTTTTAAAGTTTCACTATTCATCTCTCACCATTCCTTCCTGTTCCAGAGGAAATAACTGTTCCTAAAATGATGTTCGTCCTTCCCATGAATGATCATGTTGCATGTCTCTATATAAATATTCCATTTGTCATGTGTTTAAAATTTATAAGATAAAACTGGATGTGAAGTTTTACATGTCTGGATTTGAATTTTTCTCAACAGAGAAATTGTTGAGAATTCCTCATGTCCAGACATGTAAAACTTCATGTCCAGACATTGTAACTGCTATATGATATTCCTCTGTGTGAATAAATAGTATCCATTCCTCAACTGATGGACATTTAGGTTATTTCCACTTTTTTCTAGGATAAACGAAGCTGAGATATATATCCTCATATATGCATCTTTGGGACAAGTTATCTTTTCAACTTCAGTTTTGACAAATTATTTTCTAATGCATTTGTACTAATTTGACTCTCACTAGCAAGTTTCCTATATTCCTAAATACACTTATCAATGTAATCAATGTAATTATATTGTCAGTAATGTGAATATAAAATATCATTTCATTATCACTTATTTTGCATTCTCCTCATTTCCAGTAAGATTAAGCATCTTTTTACATGTTTATTGGCCACTTGAAATTTTGTCTCTGTACATGTAATGCCCTTTGCTCATTTTTTCTTTCTTAAGGTTTTGTCTTTTTCTTATCAGTTTGTTAGTATTCTATACATATTTTAAATACTAGATCCTTTATCCATTAAATGTCCATAATTACATTTACCAGGGACTTCCCTGGTGGCTCAGTGGTAAAGAATCCATCTGCCAGTGCAGGAGATGCAGGTTTGATTCTTGGGTTGGGATGATCCCCTGGAGAAGGAAATGGCATCCTGCTCCAGTATTCTTTCCTGGAAAATCCCATGGACAGAGGAGCTTGGCAGTCCATGGGGTTGTAAAGAGGCAGACACAACTCAGTGATGAACAGCAAAAGTCACGTTTATTAGCCTTTTACTGCTTATATAAACTACTTATGCTCTTCCACAAGTTAATCCCTTGCTACCCCAAGTGTGATCCATGGACCAGTAACATTGATAGCATCTGGCAACTTGTTTATAAATGCAGATTCCTAGGACCCACTCTGATCACTAAATTAGAATCTTAATTTTAACAAGACCAGAAGGTGACCTATATGTGTGTGAATGATTTTTAAATACTAGATTAAATGATTAAGAAACATGCAAATTTTTCCCCTGGGGTAATAGCCCAGTAATCCCCACCTTTCTCTTTCTTCTTTATAAATGAAAGTCTTGCCTTGGACCTGTATGTCCTCAATTCATATATCTTGGAGTGTGTGTGTGTGTGTGTGTGTGTGTGTGTGTGTGCGCGCGCGCGCGCGCGCACAAGCACACTTAGTCTCTCAGTAGTGTCTGACTCTTTGCAACCCCATGGACTGTAGCCCACCAGGCTCCTCTGTCCATGGGGATTCTCCAGCCAAGAATACTGGAGTAGGTTGTCATTCCCTTCTCCAGGGGATCTTCCTGACCCAGGGATCAAACTCGGGTCTCCTGTATTGTAAGTGGATTCTTTATCATCTGAGCTACCAAGGACACTAGAAAATTTCAGAAATCAAAGAAGCTGTTAGAATCTTATTTGTAAATTCACATGTTTATGGGATTTCATAGTGAGGTTCTCAAAGTGGAGACACACCTGTTTATCTGATTCCAAAGAGAGAAATAAGCAGCAATAGTAGCCGAGTTGTGGTAACATTCAAAATGCAGGCTTTGGAGGTTTTGTTGAATGCTGTCAAGAAAGGAACTAGTTTAGCTAGGATGTATAATGCATCAAATGTCTTCCTTGTTCATAGATGTGTCTATTTTTAGTTGACACAAAATGCTCCAGAAATGAGTCACAGCAAGAATTAGTAGGGGAAATTGCCAAGAGTTGTACATATTATCAGATGTGTGATGACTTGTGTATATCAGTGTAATTTGCTAAGGAGCATATGAGTGGTTGGGCTTTCCGGGTAGCTCAGCTGATAAAGAATCCACCTGCAATGCAGGAGACCTGGTTTGATTCCTGGGTCGGGAAATTCCCCTGCAGAAGGGATAGGCTATCCACTCCAGTATTCTTGGGCTTCCCTGGTGGCTCAGACAGTGAAGATCTGCCTACAATTCAGGAGACCTGGGTTCGATCCCTGAGTTTGGAAGATCCCCTGGAGAAGGGCATGGCAATCCACTCCAGTATTCTTCCTGGAGAATCCCCATGGACAGAGGAGCCTGGCGGGCTACAATCCATGGGGTTGAAAAGAGTTGGACACGACTGAGTGACTAGGCACAGCATAGCACAGGACATATGAGTGGTTGGCCATGTACGAAGGGGGCACCAAAAAGCACACGACTGCAGTGGGGAGTCATGAAATTTTACTTTCAAACTCCTTGCCTTCCCCAACATGAAGGCGGTGACTCCACAGGTTGAAAACATCTTACTACAGGGATGTGGCAGAGGTATTTCCTATTCACTGAATGTCAGAAGTCCGCCTACAGTTCCCCACCACCAGGCAATGTTCAGGAGCATAGAACATGGAATCTGGCCAATCGGTGGTAAGAAGGAGAAACTTTTTTGTTTGTGTTAAGCCACTGAGATGTGGGTGGTGTTCGCACTGCAGCATAGCCTGGGTTACACTGATGCAGTGAGAGCATAGCAGACTCTGCCTTATTGCTTGTTACTCTATGCCAGACACCTAGAATAAGTACTACCCAGTACCCCATAACAACTTTCTGAGATAGACCATAGCATTATCCTATTTGAGAGATATCTATATCATATGTATCAATAGCAGTTGATATCATTGCTGTGTAGATACAGATATATGGGCTGTTATTGTTTAGTTGCTAAGTCATGTCTCTTTTGCATCCCCATGGACTATAGCCCACCAGGATCCTCTGTCCATGAGATTTCTCAGGCAAGAATACTGGAGTGGGCTGCCATTTCATTTTTCAGGGGATCTTCCTGCCCCAGGGATCAAACCCCTGTCTCCTGCATTGCAAGTGGATTCGTTAAGACTGACCTGAGAAGCCCAAATCAGGCAAGAATACTGGAGTGGGTTGCCATTCCTTTTGCCAGGGGATCTTCCAGACCCAGGGATTGAACCTGAGTCTCCTGCACTGCAGGCAGATTCTTTACCTGAGCCAACAAGGGATGGTACATGCATGTATAGCTGTAGTATATTGTGAAAGGATGTGTTCTTCCTTTCCTCTTGTTATGCTGGAAGTAGTGTCTCTTCTTTTCAGTAAGGCAGTCCCTCCACATGAGATCTGGATGCTGTCTCTTCCTTCCATTAGTGATTATTCCTTCACTCTCCTGAATCTGTGTTTTCCCCTCTTCTATTCGGTTTGTCTGATTTTGGTGTCAGCCATCTGGTGATGTCCATGTGTAGAGTCTTCTCTTGTGCTGTTGGAAGAGGATGCTTGCTACGACAAGTGCGATTGACTAGATTCTTTGAGCCAAAGATGGAGAAGCTCTACACAGTCAGCAAAAACAAGACCGGGAGCTGACTGTGGCTCAGATCATGAACTCCTTATTGCCAAATTCAGACTTAAATTGAAGAAAGTGGAGAAGACCACTAGACCATTCAGGTATGACCTAATCAAATCCCTTATGACTATACAGTGGAAGTGAGAAATAGATTTAAGGGACTAGATTTGATAGACAGAGTACCTGATGAACTATGGACAGAGATTCGTGACATTGTACAGGAGACAGGAATCAAGACCATTTCCAAGAAAAAGATATGCAAAAAAGCAAAAGGTCTGTCTGAGGAGGCAGTATGGATGTGAGAGTTGGACCATTAAGAAGGCTGAGCACTGAAGAATTGATGCTTTTGAACTGTGGTGTTGGAGAAGACTCCTGAGAGTCCCTTGGACTGCAAGGAGATCCATTCAGTCCATCCTAGAGGAGATCAGTCCTGGGTGTTCATTGGAAAGACTGATGTTGCAACTGAAACTCCGATATTTACCCACCTCATGCAAAGAGTTGACTCATTAGAAAAAACCCTGATGCTGGGAAAGATTGAGGGCAGGAGGTGAGGGGGACGACAGAAGATGAGACAGCTGGATGGCATCACCAACTTGATGGACATGGGTTTGGGTGGACTCAGGAAGTTGGTGATGGACAGGGAGGCCTGGTGTGCTGCGGTTTATGGGGTCGCAAAGAGTCAGACACAACTGAGTGACTGAACTGAACAAGATCCTGCCACTTTGCCATTGGCCAGTGTCACCTCTTTGAGCTCCTGGAAAAAGCCAAGCTCCTTATACATCTTTGTAGCTGATTTACTCTTTGCTCTGCAGCTCTCTCACCCCTCCAAGCTTCTCCTTCCTCAGTTCTTAGATTCAATGTCCTTTCTTCAAATAAGTTTTTCTTAACTTCTTACTCCAGGTCAGTGCTCCTAGTTTAAACACTTTCTTAGTAACTCCCACTTTGCTTTTTAAGTAAACCATTATTTGTATATTGGATAGTTTAATCTCCTCTCCTAATCTACAAACTCCAGAAAACTCAGGCAAACTCCCTGAGAAAGTCAGTGCCCACTGTGGTACACACTGGAAGTCCAGGATCCTTGAATCCAATTTTGTCTGATTTTAGAGCTCATGCCTTAAAGTTGAGAATTTGGCTTTATTTGGTGGACAAACCTGAGGACTTAAGCCCAGAAGACAGCCTCTCAGCTCTGAAGGACTGTTCCAAAGAGGTAAGGGAGGAGCCAGGATTATATAGGAGTTTTATAACAAAAGCCAGATAGTCAAAAGTTTACTGTTAGATAGCTCCAATTAATGTGTGTGTGTGCTTAATCCCTCAGTCATGTCCAACTCTCTGCAGCCCCATAGACTGTAACCCACCAGTCTCCTCTGTCCATGGGATTCTCCAGGCAAGAATGCTGGAGCAGCTTGCCATTTCCTCCTCCAGGGGAGCTTCCCCACCCAGGGGTTGAACCTGCACATTGGCAGGTGGATTCTTTACCACTAGAGCCAACCTGAGAAACCCATATTTACAAATTTAGCTCTTTTCTACGTTTGGGTAGAGGCAGGAGTCTCTGCTCAGGGAAATCATTCCTTTGATATGCACCTTAGCTCTTCAGGGCCAATATCCTGTTTTTCCCCATCCTGAGGCCCCTCAGGGTGCACCTTTGGGGGTGGCTGCAGTGGGGGAGGGCTTAGTTCTGGGCAGCTCCTTTGTATCCATCCTGAATTCCCTCAGGGCTCACCTCTGGGGCTCTGGTAAGTGCAGGATGGCTTAATGGCCATCCTTTGTTTGTTAATACGACTGGCAACATTTCTCCAAACTGGAGAAAAATGTTAGCAGCTCTGGCTAATACTAGAACAGTGGTGTTCTAGTGTGGGTGAATCTCTTTGTGCAAGTTCAAGTCAGTTGTAGATTTCAGGAAACCTCAGCCTTCTGTGTGTGTGTTGAGGGGGGGGCTCTTGGGTGAGGTGGTCAGATTACCAGCAGGACTAGCTAAACTGGATCCCAGTTCTCCCACCGTATAATCTTCACATCTCTAAACGGGGGTAACATTAACCAGCTTGCCCGGCTGTAGTAGGACTCATTCATCAAATACGTATTTAATGAGCATCTAGTATATACCAGGCTTTGGGTTAGATGATGGGGATACAAATATGATTTAGGATGTTGGGCAGAGTGCCTATCTCATTTAGTTATACATGGTCACAGGTACTAGTATTAATACTGCTGTGTGTTGACATTTGCCTGTGTCACGTAGCTTGAGACGGGGTGTGACTTTTGTGACGCTGGTCACCATCCGGACGCGGGCCTGGAGGACCTGGGTCTCACTCTCTATGACGTTACCACACGGCGCGACCACACCTCCGCTCTGGCCACCAGAGGGCACGCGGCCTCTACCTTAACCATCCGCTGCTTCTGCGCCTGCGCCGCGCTGGCTGCCCGCCCTCCACTCCCCTTCCCCCCGGCTCCCACTCTGCCTCGGGCCGGAACGCTCCGCCCCCGTTGCCCCTAGCGGCCGTTTGTTGACTTCCGGGAACGCGGGAGTCGCGGATGTCCGGAGTATCGCTATGGGGGCCCAAGGGGCTTCCGGCGCCCGCTTCGGAGCTGAGGCACTGCCTTAGGCCCAGCCGAGTCGACCCTGCCGACTTTCTGGCCGAGGAGCAGACTTTCCATAGCGCCATTACCATGGGGGAACCCAATGAGATAATGCCCGGTGAGTGGCGCCCGCGGCGGTGGTGGCGGGCCGGGAGGGAGGGTCAGCGGACTGGCGGACGGCCAGGCTCCGCCTCTGGGCCGGCCCCGTCTGGGGACGTGCCTGGGCCGCGGCCACCTGACTAAGCTCGGAGTCTGGCCGCGCCCCTGCGGTTGACTGAGAGGAGAAAGAAGGGGGGGACATAAGGGGAGCTACGGGGAAAGGGGGTGCAGGTCTTTCTTCTAATCCTTTTAAAGTAAGTTTTCGATGAGTTTTCCGAAGGCAGGGGCAGTTTTCACCTCCTTATGGTCTTCCCAAAGTACTTCCTTTAAGGTCCTCAGAACCTGGTGTGTATTGAACGCAGTCAAGAGTGGCTGACCGGGGGACGTGCGGTAAAAGAGGATGGGGAAACGAGTTGGAGAAAGGAGGGAACCACTAGAGTGGTTTCTTGAGACTTTACCCCTGAGCTCCAGAAATAACCTTTGGCATTATGACCGGGTACTACATACGTTCTGTGTAACAGAAATAGACGTTTCATGAAGCAGTACTTATTCTAGCCACTTGGGATGTGCTCAGATCTTTCCTGTAATACTTTCCATTTTTAAAATGGTCATTATGACCCACTGAGTTGATTTGCTGACCTCATAACTCAGTTGGTAAAGAATCTGCCTGCAATGCAGTTCGATTCCTGGGGTCGGGGAGATATGGAGAAGGAATAGGCTACTCTAGTAAAGAATTCTCCCGCAATGCAGGAGACCTGGGTTCGATTCTTGGGTTGGGAAGATCCCCTGGAGAAGGGAAAGGCTATCCACTCCAGTGTTCTGGCTTGGAGAATTCCAGGGACTGTATAGTCCATAGGGTTGGCAAACAATTGGACACCACTGAGCGACTTTCACTTGCATGGGTCATGACCGACCAACAGTTTGAAACCGGTTGAAAGCGGTTAAAACCGTTGAAACCGTTGAAACCGTTTGAAACAGTTGAAACAGTTTGAAACAGTTTGCGTTTCTGCCACGCCCTTGGGTTCAAGCGTGATTCAGTTCCTGCCTCGAGTTCACAAGGTAGTGAGAGATACAAGAAAACTAAACAAAATGAAGGTATTGATTGACAGAAGATGCCACCAGGCCAGCACAGAGCCACTGGCCCCCTGGCTTGGGGTGAGGGTAGCTGAGGGAAGGCTTCTTGGGGAGCCAGAGCAGGACAAAACAGTTGTAAGTATTCATTCTATTAAAAACTCAGAGCCTGTTCTAGAACCTGGCCTCCTAAATCTATTGATATCAGTTTGAACTTGTGCACCTCACAATTGTTCTTAAAAGGTTTTTCCACAGTGGCAAGTCTCTTGAGCATTAGTATTTATTATTAATACTGAAGTTTGCTGTGTCTTTCTTTCTGATATCTGTTTAGTTTCTTTGTGTATAGTCATCCTCCTAGAGGTTTCCTAAAAAGCTGAATCTGGTCTCCTGTGTATGTTTAGATATTAATAGCTTTGGGATCTCATAGAAGTTTTTGGTCTCTCTCCAAAATGGTGCTGGAGTAAACTAGTTTGTGAATACTCCTCTTATCAGGTAGTATTTAATGACTTCGTTTAAAAATGTCCAAATCTCAACATCCTGCGTCCTCACTATATTACTGGTGAAACTCAATGCTGTCCGGTTGCTGTGTGTGGAGAAAAGCCTTCAGTCAGAGGCTAGACTAAGCAGCGTTCACCAGTGAGTGGGGCATCAAGAGTATCAACTATTTCCAAGGAGTGGATGGTCCACCTTGTGGCAGCAGGACTCTTAGTCATTGTGACAGTATATTTTTTACTTTACACCAGTAAACAGATAATACATACTTGATTTATTAGATCTTATAAATAAAACTAGAATGAAGTCTGAGGAGTAAAACTGAGTTAAATTGGAAGGAGGGTGTAGGCTGTGTGGAGCAGATAAAGTACTGGAAAAAATATTTTAGTTAAGAGACAACATAATAAAACTTGTGAAATCAAAACTCATATATTTGTCTCATTTATTTGCAGATTCGGGTGCTGTGTTTACATTTGGAAAAACTAAATTTGCTGAAAATATTCCCAGCAAATTCTGGTTTAAAAATGATATACCTATATCTCTTTCATGTGGAGATGAACATACCGCTATTATTACAGGTTAGTGTTATCGCTTCTCAGCCTTTTGGCTAAGATCAAGTGTACAGGTTAGTGTTAAAATCTTAAATGAAGATAGTAATACTTAGACAATGCAAAGTATTGTAGATGTGTTGTTTGAAACATGTTGAAGATATACAGAAAGTGAGTTTTTTTATTTTGCCAGAGAATTCTTGACAAATTGATTTATCATGGAAGACTTTTAAGTTCCCTTAGTATACTGACACGTGATTTTATATGCATATTGCTTTCTTAGAATAAATCTATTTGAATATATTCATAACATCAAAAAACTGTTACTGTATAATCTTAGAAACTCTTTACAACTAACAGAATACAGCTGTAGGTAGATGGGCAAGGTCAGAGAAGGAAATGTCACCCCACTCCAGTACTCTTGCCTGGAAAATCCCATGGATGGAGGAGCCTGGTGGGCTGCAGTCCTTGGGGTTGCTAGAAGTTGGACACGACTGAGTGACTTTACTTTCCCTTTTCACTTTCATGCATTGGAGAAGGAAATGGCAACCCACTCCAATGTTCTTGCCTGGAGAATCCCAGGGACGGGGGAGCCTGGTGGGCTGCTGTCTATGGGGTCACACAGAGTTGGACACGACTGAGTGACTTAGCAGCGGCAGCAGCAGATGGGCACGGTAACCTGTCAAACCGATGACATTGTTTAAGTACAGCTTGCTTATTGTTTTCTGATTACTTCATCTCACATGTTTAAGATGTTTCAGTTTATTATTTCTATTTCTTTCCCACCAGGAAATAATAAGCTTTTCATGTTTGGGAGTAACAACTGGGGACAGTTAGGACTCGGATCCAAAGCAACCATTAACAAGCCAACATGTATCAAAGGTTTGGGGTCTTTTCTTCTTTATCAATTTATATACTTAAATTATATAAAGTCCTTTTCTGTTGATTGTGTAATTCTTGAATATAAATAATAAAGCCTTTAGTTCTTTATTCACTGAGATTTACTTGAACATTATAGGTATTTAACTTTATTTTTCATATGATTTTCAGAACTACTTGTATATATTAGGATTTAAAAATCGCAAGGATTTTTAAACCCAGAGACCACAAAGGAAATAATGATTCTATATTACTGTGCATTTGAACATTGTTTTTTTTTTGCCTGTTTTGTAAACCTACTTAAATATTACTGTTATTGTATATACAGAGAACAAACAATAGGATAGGATTTTGACCTCTGTCTTGCTTGTTAGAGTTGTGAACATCATGCTTCTGTGTAGTTGCAGGTTTTATAAAACACACTTTACCCTGCTGTATGTAGTTAGCATTTGTGCTGAAGAGAACATCAGGCCTAGAAGTTGATTAGTACTAGTGTTCTTACAAGAACTACAGGACAAAATGTTTCAAATCAGGATTGTCCCAGAAAATATAACACCTTTACAAAGCTTTCTCACGATTATGTGCAAAAGCTTCTGTTTGGTTCTAACCTGTGAACGTCAGCTTTACTTGAATGGTGATAGAGACTCCTTGGGATATGACAGGAGCAGGATTCTTTATCTTTGTAGCCAGATTTTTAATTTGAGCCCAGAATTTCAGTGTAATTTGTCATGTCTGTGCTTCCATGGTGGTTTAAATGGTAAAGAATCTGCCTGCAATGCAGAAGACCCAGGTTCAATCCCTGGGTCAAGATGATCCCCTGGAAAAGGGAATGGCAACTCATTCCAGTATTTCTGCCTGGTGAATTCCATGAACAGAGGAACCTGGTGGGTTCCATGGGGTTGCAAAGAGTCGGACATGACTGGGTGACTAACACACACATGCTATTTGTAGATATTGTTGTGGAACTTTCAAAGTATTCCACTTAGTTAAAAAGTATTTATTGAGCACAGGCTGCTAAATCCTTGGGTTTATTTACAGTGCCTACTATGCTTGCTGTTCAAAATCTAATGAAAGTGAATGTGTTGGTTGCTCAGTTGTGTCTGACTCTTTGTGACCCCATGGACTGTAGCCCACCAGGCTCTTCTGTCCATGGCATTCTCCAGGCAAGATTACTGGACTGGGTTGCCGTTTCCTTCTCCAGGGGCTCTTCCCTACCAGGGGTTGAACCCGGGTCTCCTGCATTGAAGGCAGATTCTTTACCATCTGAGCCACCAGGAAAGTCTAATATCTAATAGACAAGCTAACAAGATTGTCTAGTCTATGAGATCTTTGAGCCGGGGACTCTGTCTTAGTGATATTTGCAGCTCCTATGCTGAGCACTTAGGAGATGTTCTGTAAATGTTTTTAACATGTAAATGAATGAAGACCTTTACCACAGGTGTATGACTAAACAACAACAACAGATGCCTATGAATGTTGAACTTAGTGTTTTGTTGTGTGAGGTAGAAAGTAAACTTGATGATGGTAATGCCAAATTAAGGAATAGATCAGGTTGGAGAAAAGGGAGCATAACAATGCAGTGGATCTCAGCACATACTAATTACTTGTGGAGTTTTAAATAATATATAGATGCCTAGGTCTTACCTCAGACCTACTGACTCAGATTCTCCAGGGGTCAGGCTAAGCTATCTGTATTTTTTTTTCCAAATCACCATTGGTTATTATTATGCACAACTACCTCTAAAAACTTTTGATTTATTAGTTATGAAAATCAACTTAGAAGTCAGACAGGCCTGGGTTTAAATCTTTTCTACAACTTGGTCATAATTTGACCTGGATTATTTATCATTTCCATATAATCATAAAATATCTTACTTGTCGTATTTTTATATTTTTAGCTTTAAAACCAGAAAAAGTGAAATTCGTTGCTTGTGGAAGGAACCACACCCTAGTTTTAACAGGTATAGTATTCAATCTGTGGGCTTCCCTGGTGACTTAGCTGGTAAAGAATCCGACTGCAATGCAGGAGACCTGGGTTTGATCCTTGGGTTGGGAAGATCCCCTGGAGAAGGGAAGGGCTCCCCACTCCACTATTCTGGTCTGGAGAATTCCATGGACTGTATAGTCCATGGGATCACAAAGAGTCAGACACAACTGAGCACCTTTCACTTCACTTCACTTCATCCATTCTGTATGACTTCCTGTCCAGTCTGAGGACTGAGGTCTCACTCCAGTAACATTTGTGACTTTGTAAAATTAATAGAAATGGTACCTTGGTGACACCAAGATTAGGATTTTTTAAAAATGTAAACGGATAGTACACTTGTTTGCCTATGAAAATATGCAGATAAATGTTAAGTGGATGAAGAAAAAGCTTCTTTTCTTGGATGACGTCAAGGGACAGCATCTCCTTACCTGTGTGCATACCTTCAGGGACTGCTTGCTCTCCCCTCATTCCAGAGGGTGAGTGGAAGCCCTCCCTAAAAGGCTTTTGATGTGAGTTAGCACAATTCCAGTCAAAATCCAAATAAGCCGTATGTATGTAGAAATTCACAAGGTTATTCTGAAGTTTATATGGAAAAGCCAAGGACCTTGAATAGCCAAAACAGTTTTGAAAAGATCAGAATGGAGAACTAGCACTACCTGATTTTAAGACCTACTGTAAAGCTACAGTGGGGCTTCCCTGGTGGCTTAGACAGTAAGGAATCTGCCTGCAGCGTGGGAGACCTGGGTTCAGTCCCTGGGTTGGGAAGATCCCCTGGAGAAGGGCATGGCAACCCACTCCAGTATTCTTGCCTGGGGAATTCCATGGACAGTAGAGCCTGGTGGGCTGCAGACCATGGGGTCGCAGAGAGTCAGACACGACTGAGCAACTAACACACACAAAACTACAATGATCAAGACAGTGTCCTATTTAGTAAGTAGATAGACAAAGATTAATGGAATAGAGTCCAGATATAAAGCCACATGTTTATGTCCAACTACTATTTGACAAAGGTGGCAAGGCAATTCCATGAGGAAAGGTAGTCTTCCAACAAATGCTGCTGGAGCAATTAGATATCCAGGCCCTGACCACCCAGCAGTCTTTCCCACCTTCGTCCTCCACACACAGCTTCTTCTGTCTTCAGGCTGCTCTCACTGCTTCTGCCCTCACCTCACCTCTCTGCCCTCACTCAATACTTTCCCTTTGCTAAAGTGTCTTTTCTCTGTTTCTTATTCAGATTTTTGTATTTTAAGACCCAGTGTAAGTCTTCCTTCTTCCATAGAGCTTTTTGTGACTATTCAACTTTTTCCTTGTGTCATTCTCTGAACTGCTTCAGCATTCCACCAACTCTGATATGCTCCATATGTTTTAAATTGTGTGGTTCAATTTCATATGGCCTTGGAACATCTTCCATTTGAAAGCTAATCTTATTTCCTCAATTAGGTTTCATTTCTTTCTAAAATAGTATCTAATTTAAAATTTTTACGATACAGAATGATTTTGTCCTCAGTTTCCCCTATAATTTAGTGAGGCTTTACTGCCATGTGCATTTTTATGACAGATATAAGTCATTTGAATATGTACATCTTTATGTTTCATTACTTTAGTGCTTACTGACAGTGTTTATTATCTAGGAATGATACACTATGTGATTAAGAAAATTACTAGCATTTATGCAGTGCTTATAGTGTCCCGAATTCTATTCTAAGAATTTCATAAATGTTAAATTCATTTAGTCTTCATAACACCTCTATGAAGTAGACACTATTATTTTATTTTACAGATGAGGGAAATGAGACACGGAGACATTAAGGGTAACTTGCCCAAAGTTACACAGCTGATATGCGGCAAGCCAGAATTTGCATCCAGGAAGTCTGGTTCTGTGTCCTCTTGCCTAGACACAATGCTGAACTCCTTTCCTATTTAGGAAGGCAGCAAATTAAATACAGAAATTTGAAATAGTTATGCAACATAGAGTTTCCACATTTCTAATTAGATTCTTCTTGTATTTACCCCATTTTATTGAATACTTATTTGTTACCTATTATATCTTACCCTTAATGAGTATGGAAGTTAAAATTAATGAACCACATCTCTTTTTAAATGGTTTGATTTGGATTATAAATTAATTTGGAAATTACTTTTCTTTTTTTTTTTTGCTCTGAATTAATAGTTCTGCATTTTGATTGCTACTTGAACCCTAGAATAATTTATTAAAATCTGACAGAAATGTAGAGCCTTGGTTTTTTTGCTGTATTTTTGACACCAAAAGGAAGCTGCTCACCAAATTGTAGGATCATGCCAGCTTTCAGCTTTCTTCACTGGTAATAGTGAGACTGTCTAGTATACACTGAACTGTCTCCTAAAGATGACGACTGTGGTATACTGATATTTTCTTTTCCATATGCAGGAGGAGGCAAAGTATATGCCACTGGAGGAAATAATGAAGGACAGCTTGGACTTGGTGATACTGACGAAAGAAGTGCCTTCCATCTAATTAGTTTCTTTACATCCCACCATAAGATTAAACAGCTGTCTGCTGGGTCTAACACTTCAGCTGCACTGACTGGTAAGACTCTTTCCATTTCAAACTGGGACACAGCCCTTTTTTTCAGACCAGCATATACAAAAATCAGTAAACTGAAGACATCAGTCCTGTTTCATTTTCTTTCATTGACCATGTGTTTTCAGAAGACATTTAAAATGGAACTGTAAATCATGACAAATATTACAACTTTATGCTTACTTACATTTAGAAGGTAATTGTTAAGTAACTTCTAAGTTGTACTTCCCATCTGTTTCTTTAGATATTCTTAAGCAGTACCTTCGTTGCATGTTCTGAAAGTTCTGTTTCAGCTTTAGTGAAGTTGCTGTCAGAAACATCCCAGAACTCTGCGGGATATATGTTACTAACATACAGTTTGTAATGGTCATTGCGTTGCTCTGCCCTGCCTATCAAAAGCCCATATGAGAAATTTCTTTAAAATTTGGAGCCGAGGTTGACCTGTCCCACTGAAGAAGCTGCCCGTGTACTTCTCGGCTGCAGGCTAGAGAAGTGTGTGAGGTGTGCTGTTGCTCTGGCCAGCAGGGGAGCCAGAGTTGGATCTGCACTTCAATCCCTTCAGTTCTCTCACCCACACAGTTAGCATTTAGACCTCCTCCTTTCGGTTCTTATTTTCATATTTCCTTTCATTTGCTTTATCATTTAACACTTCAGATTTAAAAACTTTTCATTAAAAGATACAAGTAAATCAGTCTTGATCACTCTTTTCCAGAATATTTCTCATAGTTTCCCCCCCCCCCACCCAGACAACACAATCAGTATGTACTACACCCACCTTATACTCTTTTTTTGAGACTTTGTGTGTTCTTATATCTCTCTTGTTCTTGAAGTTAGATTGTGTATTTTCAACTGTAAAAAAAAAAAAGTTAGCAAAATTTATTTAATTTTTTTTCTTCCTCTAAAGCGTCATTCCCACAGTGTTCTCAGAGCAAAGTAGCCCCAGTCCTTCTGACCGGGGACTTGTCTGGAAGATGTCCAGTGTGACTAGTGCCAGCATTCAGTTCAGTTACAGGTAGACTGCTTGAACGGAGGGAACCATCTTCTGTTTAGAGACTTTAGAATAAGGAAAAGGTATTATAGGAAAGGACCTTCTGTCTTTGCTATTGAGGTAGAAATATGGGCCTGACTAAAGTGATATACTTTAGGTTATTCTCTATCCTTTATCATTATAGAAACATTTCATAATAGAAATAGTACTATTAAGTAGTTCCCTGGTATAAATGTCTTTAGTACTTTTCTTTCAAGATACAGCACTTTTCTAAATTAAAAAATAAATGTTCTGTTGGGAATATAATAACTTGCTATCCCTGCTACCTCTTAAAATGTTTTTTCCTCTTTATGTTTTTATCTATAGAGGATGGTGAGCTTTTCATGTGGGGTGACAATTCCGAAGGGCAAATTGGTTTACAAAATATAACTAATATATGTGTCCCACATCAAGTGACCATTGGAAAACCTATCTCTTGGATCTCTTGCGGATATTACCATTCAGCTTTTGTAACAAGTAAGATAGAACAGTTGAATTTCTTATGTTATCTCCCATGTCTAAGTTATTGGTAAATTAACAATAAAATGACATAACATTCTACTTTTCTATAGAACTGTTGCCATGGTACTCCATGTAATGAAATTATTTTGGTCTGTTTTAGGTCACAGTGTTTCTTCCATTTCAATAATGAGTGTTTATAATTTCAAATGATCTGACATGTTAACTGATTTTAATGAATTAAGTCTATTAGAAAAACAAATTTTATATATAAAAAACCCTTCTAAATGTTGGTTCTCAAATTTCTTTGGCATTAAAAACAAGACTGATGAGCCTCTTTGCTCTGGATCTGCTTGGTTCTGTACTTTGACCTACTCTGATCTTGTCCTGATAATTTGCTTTTATCATTTCAGCACATAAATCATAGGTTTTCATTGTAGGAATAGGGTTGAAAATTTGATGGAAAAGGAAGAGAGTTCAGTATGGGATATGCTTTCCTTCATTGGGACATTTCTTAGGATCCCCAATTTCTCCTTTTCCTGGCCTCATTGGCAATCTTCTCTAACTTAATTAAAGTATTTTAAATGCTGGACTCTGTTATAGCCTACATCTACTCTAGTAGTAACAGCAAAAGTATGATCTTGGTTTTCCATCCTATTTATGGTTTTTCTAACAATAAAAACACCTAGCGGAAAATAGTTTTATGGACCCTCGTAGATATCTCTCTAAGTATTTGTTGTACATTTACTTCTTATTTTGTGCACCTCAGATTCAGGTTTAGAAAATGCTTATTGTTGCATCTTAGTGCCCCCCAGGTTTACCAGTGACTTGGTGGTAGTTTATTCTAAGAAAGGGCAAACTCTGACTTGGCTAGTTTTGTTCACTACTGTGTCAGTTTGTGTCTGGAAGAAACTGACAATCAATAAATCTTGTTGACGAGGAGGTAAGTGAATGAATGATAAATTGTTTTCCTTGGGCCAATACCACATACCAACTTATTTCCAACTTTAGGGCTCCTGGGGTTGGTATAGTCTGTGCTCACTTTGTTTACAAAACAAAAAATAGAAAAAAACAAATGGAAAAACATATAAAGCATTGTCTTATATTTATGCCTTAATAAAATTGCCAGTATCAATTTTTATTTACTACTGCTTTAGCCAGTAGAGAAACAAGTGCAATTAATTGTTTTAACAGATAGGCATTACATTGAACTTTTTTGTTTTGTTTTCTGTTTTATGCCTTTAAAAAAATTGTTATATTGATGTATACTTCACATACCATGCAATTCATACGTTGAAGGTGTGGGGAGCAGCAGGAATTTACAGACAGTAGTAGAACGAGACTTGTGTGGACTTAGAAATTCCTTTCATATAAGAAGCAAGAAGCAAAGGGGGAAGAGTGCTGACTTACTGAGTACTTCTGTGCTGAGTACTTCAGAAAAAATTGTGGTACAGAAAACTTCACTTTTGTGCAAATCAGTCTAGAAAATGAGTTTGGCTGTGTTTGCAGTATTTGACCAAGTTTTAAGTGGCACCTACCATGTGTGTTAGATGTCACACAACTTCCTTAAGTTCTGATTTTCTAGAAGGGCTCTGTCTTCAACAGCTGGTTATACTCATGGCTAAGATTTATTACAGCAAAGGAAAGATCTGTATCCTTCAGAGAGGTCCCATATGCACTTCCCAGTCCTTCCTCTTCCAGGGCCACATGAGATGTATTTTCCCTTTGGCATTGAACTACAGGGATGTGTGTGTGATGTCTCTGCCCAGGGAAGCCCTGTTCTATTCTCAGGGTCTGAGGCTTTTCTGTGGGTGGCTGGTCATGTAGGCACATCCTGCTAGCAACTCATCATGGCACCTGGCCTTTCAACTCACTCAGGCCTTTCAACAGTGAAACCAGATGTACATCATCAGTGTTGATATTTGTGCAAAGCAACCCTTTCTTAGCTTCTGGCTAAGCTGGCAGAATTCATTTCTCCAGGTGTGCATAACAGAATCACCAATCACCAGCTTAAAGAACACTCCCAAGGGCCGCATTCCCAGAGGTTAGTCAGCAGTCAGTCGTGGCGTGGTTCTCTTGGAGACATGCAAGTAATATAGCAAGACGTGCTGTGTTACTTCTACATGAGTGATGTAGAAGCTTATGATTAGATTATGTATTTACCCCACTTTTGTTTTTGCCTTAAACAGAGTGAGGTTTTAGTTTATTTTTAATTTAATTAATTTATTTTAATTTTGGTTACATTATCGTATTGGTTTTGCCATACATTGACATGAATATGCCATGGGTATACATGTGTTCCCCTTCCAGAACCCCCCTCCCACCTCCCTCCCGATTCCCTCTCTCTGGGTCATCCCAGTGCACCAGCCCCGAGCATCAGACCTGGGCTGGCGATTGATTTCACATATGATTAACATGTTTCAATGCCGTTCTCCCATATCATCCCACCCTTGCCCTCTCCCATAGAGTCCAAAAGACTGTTCTATGTATCTGCGTTTCTTTTGCTGTCTCACATACAGGGTTCTTGTTACCATCTTTCTAAATTCCATATATATGCGTTAATATACTGTATTTTTGTTTTTCCTTCTGGCTTACTTCACTCTGTATAATAGGCTCCAGTTTCATGAACCTCAGTATTTTTTTAAATTCCTGCTCTGTAGGACTCATTTCAGTTCATAGAAATGAAGAAAATAGTTCCAGATTTCATGACGCTCGTAGTATAGTGTGCTAAGTGTGATAGCAGAAGGAAATCAATAGTATTGGTATGGACAAGGCAGCAATTAAATGACATGAGTTGCTTAGTAAGAGCGTCTGTCTGGAAAAAGTGCCGTCTGAGTAAAACCTCCCATCTTTAGGCTCACTCACCATATTTGCTTCACACATAAATGAGTTTTCTACAGAAAGTTTCATGAAAAGCAATTATTTATGCAGTAAATATTATATTTAATGTACTAGACACACCGCTAGGTTCTTGCAAATACCATAGTGAGCAAGACAAAATCCACATCCTTTTGGGGGTTTAATGTGTAGTCATTTTGCTTTATTAAAAGTAGGTGGAAAAAGTAAGATCATCTTGTCTGTGTATTGTGAAACAGATAAAATAATTTTCTAGTTGTTACTGGTAATGATAGTCATGAATTCTTCATGAAGGTTTTGGATTAGAATAATCAAGAGGAAGGGAAAATCTACCTTTATTCCTTCCTATTAAGTTAAGGTATCTCAGGAAAGGTCAGATTTACTAAGTTGATGTTTTCTAAATTTTTTATCAAACGTAAGAACATGTACCAAAAAGATCAGTATTTTGTTCATGTCTCTGTCATCATCGATCTCTCTTTTTTTCCTTGAATAGCTGAGGGAAAACTGTACACCTTTGGAGAACCAGAGAGTGGGAAGTTAGGTCTTCCCCAAAATCTCCTGGTCAATCACAAAGTGCCCCAGCTGGTGCCTGGAATTTCTGAGAAGGTGATCCAAGTTGCTTGCGGTGGAGGGCACACAGTTGTTCTTACAGGTATGGGTGCGGCTCCATTCCTTGCTTTCTGTTGTACCTAACGAAAACCTTTTTTTAACATTCGCTTATTTTTATTGTGGTAAGAACACTTAACATCTGATTCACCATCTTAACAGAATTTTAAGTGTATAATACAGTAATGTTATCTATAGGCACAATCTGGTATGACAGGTCTGTAGAACTTTCACCTTTACATAGCTGAAATCCATTTATCATCAGCTCCCCTCTCTACCACTCTAGTCACTGGCAACCACCATTCAAGTCTCTGCTTCAGTGAGTTTGTATGTTTCAGATACTTCATGTAAGTTGACTTTGCATCTTTTTCCATTAAGATCTCTACCTTTTGTTCCTATAGTTAGTAAACATTTCTGGCCTATGGAAGATATTCTTAAGTAGAAAAAAAGTGAATCTTGTTGAATCGTTTTTGCTTACATAATTGACATTTTCATGACCTTAACACCTTTAATGGCAGCAAATAACTTTTTTAGCTCATTTTCAAGAACACATTGTTTTCCTCATGTATATGTATTGCATATTTATTTAAAATTGACATTAAGTTTTCTAAAATACTTTATTTTGAAGAAGCTCCTTGTTAATAGTCTTTTGTACTTGTCACTGGCAATTCTTTTCTTTGGTATTCACAATATCTAACTTGGTGATTTATTTGATTTTTATGTCTGTTTTAGTAATTCATTAAAGGGGTTAAGATTTTAAATTACAGATAAGAATACAGAGTTAGAACCTTAATGATAATGTCCCTTTTGTCTTCTGAATTTTGTTTTTGGTATGACATGTGACTTCTTAGGATGCTAGTCAATATAATTAAAATATAGTACCTATTAATATACTTACATTGATGCTCCCAGATTTGTTCAGCATTAGATTTATTTTAGATGAGTAGTGTAGAGGTTATGCAGTTAGGTAGTGAATAATTATAATACTTTTTAGTAAAAAGAAACAGTTTTTGAAGTCATCAGTTAATCTTCAGTAACCCAAAGCTAGAAATGTTCTAGATAAATTTTTAAATAATATCCAATTCTTAGATGATAATGCTTAAATGTTGCAAGGTGATTAAGCAGTATATTATCTTTAGATTTTCCTCTCTTACATCACTTTTCCTTGACTTCCTATTCTAGTCCTAGTCATGCTTATAAAGTTATGGTTTCCCAGAATTTCAATTTCCAGATGGAATATTTTCAAAGTGAGAAATATTTTTTTCCAGGTCCTCCACTCTAAACTTGGAATAATTCTGAAGTTTAAGATTTTTTTTAAACTTCTGCTGATAAAGTGAATTTTTATATAATTTCTGAAAGATTTATTCTAGGAATTAAACTTTAATCTTTATAAATTATCTGAAAACTTATTCTGTGGGCAGAAATGCAATTTATTCTTGTGTCATGTATTTTCTCTGGTTTATACAAAGATTATAGAAGGAATTTATTAGGTGATTGAAGGTTATTCTGAAGGACGCAATGTTGACTATATAATAATGTATCATTAAACTATATATTATAAAATATTTTCATATAAAATGTTTTCAGATATTTCCAAGATAATCTTTTAATTATACTTAAAATTTAAAAAGTGCACTTAAGTGTGATATTTTCTTATAGTATAATAGACATTTAGCTTTCTGTAAACTTTGTTTTGAAGTTAAAAACCATCTTGCCAGAAACTGATTGTTTTCTCCAGATTTTTGGAAACTTTTGAATCTCACAGACCAGTAAAATTTTTATATTTTAAGTTTCTTATTTTATAAGAGAATATGAGGACCTACAGACGATTGCCAACTTCCAGTTTGCATTTGGCTAAATATGGACATTGTAAGAAAAATGTGATCTGTTTTCACCATTATCTCATAAAATAAGGGTCATTTTCAAAACAAAAATTTAAAAGCCCTTAATTTTATAATAAAAGACATCCCCTTAAATTGTACAAATTTATCTGTATGGAAAATTCACAACCTTGCCTATTTTTTAAAATTTATCCATGGACCTTTGAAGGCTTTATTATGAGCCAGTCCTGGTGAGAAACTATGTTCTAAAGCAGTATGGATAGAAATATTAAATATTTAGTCCTAATTGATAAAGAAATGGACCTAAAGAGTATATGATCATCAGTTTGAGTAAGTACTGAGTTAAATACCTAAGAGTTATCGAATACTTTGGAGGACCATAAAGCCAAGAATAGCTAATCATCTGTTATAAATGGTTCCCTTAACTAAAGGAAAGGGCTTGGATTAGATGATTCTCTGGGGGCCCTCCCCAGCTTTGTTTTTTCTTGTGTCTGTAATTCTGATCTTAAAGTTTATTTAGGTATTGCTCAATAAAATACTTTAAAGATAATTTTAATTAGTTCACTGTTGATAAATTTATTTAAAACTTGATATTTTGATATAACCACGATGGATTACACAATACAGCTACTGGTTGTAGCGATAGTCAGGAAAACGATGGATTGCTGTTGAGAAAGTATCAGACTGGAACTGGGACAAACTAAGAGAGACCAAGTGATCCATGTCATTTTGTATGTCATCCACAGCAATTATCAGAAGACAGGAAAGGCTTGGTTATTAGATTGGGTCCACAGTGAAGTCTGGGCCCCAAAGAAAATAAGAACTTAACTTCTCCAGATTATATTTAGAAAAAACGTATGATCTCTACAGGGCTATACAAGTATCTAGTTGTGAAATGAAATGTATTCTGTGAAATTAGAGTAATATTTATCTGAAGCCAAGTAATCAAATCTGTTTTCCTAAGACGGTATTATTTATTAACATTGAATTACATTGTTAAAAAGTTACAAAGGTGGGATGACTAAAAATTATATTGATTTTTGTATATAATGTCCTTAGGTAAGAGTCTTCAGTCATTTAAAAATAATAGAAACTATTGTCATTGCTAATCATTCAAGCACACAAGGGAACAGCATAAGGACAAAACTTTTGTAACTTGATTCAGGCTGCTTGAACAGCCTAATTTCACAGGCTACTGTCAGACAGCCCAAGAAACTTGGATTAATTGTTGGCCAGCTCAAGATAGACAGTTTTTTCACTTACCCAACACCTCCTATTAAGCTGAACATTCAGAATTGAAGATATGCTGTATGATTATTAGTTTTACTAGAAATAGTGTTTTTTACATTAAAATAAAGGTCTATTTGCTGTTACCTCAGTGTGGCTTCATATCCTTGACACACTGTGTTGTCTTTAAGAAATAATATCTTTGTGTCTTATTCATGAAGTAAACATTAGAAAGAAAAATGTAAAACTATATGACAATAGTTATGTGCTCATCATTATCCTGTGTTGTCACAATAAGGTGAGTTGGTTAGATAATTACTTTCTAGAAAAATGTTCTTTTACAGCTGACTGTCCCATTGTGCTTTTAAACTTCCCTGTATGTTTTCTCATTTAATCCTCGCAGCAGCTCTTTTAGATAGGGATTATAGCATTAGGGAATTTAAGTAGCTTGTCTGCTTGCCACAGCTAGTAGTAATGAAGGTTTGGGCTTCTACCTGATTCTGAAGCTCTTGCTCCTATAATTGCAGCAGGAGAGGCAATGTGTTGCACTGCAGAGAAGCACACAAATGAAGTAGACACTGTGCTTCCTAAGGCAGGGGCCCGGAAGCATTGTGTGTCTAATTTAGACACTTAAATCACCACTTGTTTATCCTGTTCTTGTGCTTTGCCATTTCTCAAGACTATATGAGCTATAAATTATTGGAGTTCATTTGGAATCACTTCAGAACTACTAGTATCGCATAGGATGGGTAAACAGCAAGGTTGTATTTTCTATTCAGTATCCTATGATAAACCATAATTGAAAATAATATGAAAAGAATATATATGTATAACTGAGTCACTTGGCTGTATAGCAGTAATTAGCACAACATTATAAATCAACTATACTTTAATAATTTTTTTATTTAAATAATATAGAGGAAAGGCTTTTCCCCTCCTCTGATTATTATTGTACTTCCTAATAAATGAGCTTTGTGCTGTGCTGTGCTTAGCAGCTCAGTCGTGTCCAAGTCTTTGCAACCCCATGGACTGTAGCCCACGAGGCTCCTCTGTCCATGGGGATTCTCCAGGCAAGAATACTGGAGTGGGTGGTGATGCCCTCCTCCAGGGGATCTTCCCAACCCAAGAATCAAACCGGGGTCTCCTGCATGCAGGTGGATTCTTTACCAGCTGAGCTACCAGGGAAGCCCTAATTGAGCTTTACCTGTGAATAAATGTAGCATATCTGCTGTAAATTTGAATTCTCATGCAAATTCTCCTCTGAGATTGTTTTCTAAAATAGGTTATTCCATTAAACTACTGTTAAAAGTAAGGACTTTTTCTGTTGGAAACACTGTTCGTTTAAGTCAGTGAAAGGAATTGGCTTAATGACAATTGATGCTTTTTGACTGAGTGGTAATTATAGGGATTTTTTTGGTTTCACTGACTTTTGTGGATTTAGCAGTTCCTTCTATCATTATATGTAAGAGATAGAATTAGGCCCATGACATAATTGTTACAACTGTGTACCTTGTCATTTTTCTCTTCCTTTATCGAATGTATAGGTAAGTATTAGGTATTCTTACATGAGTGTTTCTTTTAGAGACCCTGAACGTACTTTATATAAGAAGGAATATCACCATTTTTCCAGATATAATGATGACAGTATCTGTATCTCTGAAATCCTTTTCTTGTATTTGCCTCTTCCCTTTCAGAGAAAGCCGTGTACACCTTTGGGTTGGGACAGTTTGGTCAACTGGGTCTTGGCACTTTTATTTTTGAAACTTCAGAACCCAGAGTCATTAAGAGTGTGAAGGATAAGAAAATAAGTCATGTTTGCTGTGGAGAAAATCACACAGCTTTGATAACAGGTACAGTTCAAATTTCTGTTAATATACTTAATGGAACTGGGTATATTTTATTACAAAATAAATGCTATATAGAATGAATGTATCTAACTTACACAAAGGAATTAATAATTGAGAAAATGTAATTCCTTGTTTAATATGCCAATGTATAAAGTTGTAAACTCCTTTCTCATATTTTAGTTCAATTTAAAATCAGTGTAAAAAAAATCAGTGTAAATGATCCAAAGATTTAGAGCCTCAAAATATGTCAGTGCTGTCAGAGGTGAGACCATAGTATTATACTTTGACAGAAAGCTGGAGTCATTTTGAAACTATTGATTTGAAGGCTCTGAACTCTGCTCTGCCAAGGGGAGAAATCTCCTAAGAAGGAACTTATTTTAAAATATTCTCCGTGTTCAATCTGACAGTACTATTCAGGCTGAGTAAATTCTTAGAATGCCTCTGCCACTAGGAGGTGTTTTCAGGAGTAACTTTCATCCTTTCTCCACAGTGCTAGCAGTGCTCGCTCTTCTGCTCTGTAGTTTCTGCTTTTATCTGGGAAGATGCTGCTTTGGGCCTACTTCTCAACCTCAGAAACTAGGTGCTGCCAGTGTAGGACTCAGTAAAGGTGCTTCCCTAAAATGACTGACTCACCCATAGATAATTAATACACTGCATAATTTTAATTGCTTTGGAACAAAAGGCTCTATAATTTTTGTATTTGTAGCTCACATTTCTATCAAAAAAGCAAAGCATTAAAAAATCATAACTCATATAATATTTTGAAATAATCCAGATACTGGTATTTCTGTGTTTTCCTCCTTTTACAAAAGTTTCTGCTACGATGTAGCTCATTTAATGGTATCTGGTTAGGGGAAGTAGGGATCAGCAAATATAAGGTGCTACCACTTACTGGCCCTTCTTCCCCAAAGAGCCTTTCAGAGAGAACTGGTTGCCCATTTTCTAGTATCAGTGTCCTTGATAAAAGTATAGTTGAAAGTGTCTTCGCTCAGTCGTGTCGACTCTTTGTGACCCCATGGACTGTAGCCCACCAGGCTCCTCTGTCTATGGAATTCTCTAGGCAAGAATACTGGAGAGGATTGCCATTTCCTTCTCCAGGGGATCTTCCCAACCCAGGGATCAAACCTGGGTCTTTTGTATTGCAGGCAGATTCTTTACCATCTGAGCCACTAGGGAAGCCCATTCCATTTAAGTCCTTGTTAATGTACATCCTTGTATGTTAATGTACATCCTTGTTACTACACTAAAGCCCTTGTTACTGTAGCATGAATTGAACTATATAGAATGTAAAGACTTATTCATTCACAGTGCCAGAAAAGTTGTTGATATGTATGCCTTACTGCTGGGCCCTTAAGCTCAGTTTCTCTGTCCTTACTCCATTGTCCATCAACTCTAAATTGCCACTGATAGTTGTCGTGGTCCCGGTGCAGGTTGGAAAAGAATTTCCAGACATGAGACAGAATGAGGAAAATAAAGTTTATTAGAGTGGGAGACATTGTTAGAACAGTGGGCCAGCTCAAGGAAGAACCGATGTTGAACAGGGGTCCTCAGTCCACTTTTATACCCAGGGTACAAGGAGTGGGATAAGGGTCTTGTGGGTGATTTGCTGATTGGATGAGGCGTGTATACTGGGTGGGGGAAGTGTATGGGTGTGAGAGTTGGACTATAAAGAAGGCTGAGGGCTGAAGAATTGATGCATTTGAACTGTGGTGTTGGAGAAGACTCTTGAGAGTCCCTTGGACTGCAAGGAGATCCAACCAGTCCATCCTAAAGGAAATCAGTCCTGAATATTCATTGGAAGGACTGATGCTGAAGCTGAAACTCCAGCACTTTGACCATCTGATGCGAAGAACTGACTCATTTGAAAAGACCCTGATGCTGGGAAACATTGAAGGGGGAGGAGAAGGGGACGACAAAGGATGAGATGGTTGAATGGCATCACCAACTCAATGGACGTGAGTTTGAGTAAGCTCCAGGAGTTGGTGATGGACAGGGAGGCCTGGCATGCTGCAGTCCATGGGGTCGCAAAGAGTCGGACATGACTGAGTGACTGAACTGAACTGAATGGGGTAGTAGGGGAGACAGATTATACTGTTCTATTAATGGTTACAACATGGGGGAGGGAAGGATGGTAAGGGTCTGTTTTTTCCATTCCTGCATTACAAGACCCTCCTTGGTTTTATCTGCTGTTTCACCCTTGGGTCACCACAATAGTAAATATACAACTTTTACAGATCCTCTAACATATAATTAGGTTATTTGGTTAAAATTTTGTAATACCTTTTCTCCTAATTAAAGGAGTTATATCACAAATAATTGAATATTAATTTTGTTTGACTATTTTGGTCATGAATCCTCTGCAGGGGTAGGTGTTATGAATTTTTTTATTGTTGTTGTTTAGGACTAATGAGAGGTATGTAGTGAGTTATCAGTAAGTTCTTACCAGTTCCCCATTATTACCAGTGGTTCATGGTTTTAAAAGCTCTCTGAGGTTGAAAGTGTGATCAGGCAGCTTGATCAGAGCTTATTTTTTCTGGCTAAAGATACTCAAGTTTAAAATAAAAAAAACCTTAACATTTTGAATAAGGAAAGTGGAAGTCGCTCAGTCGTGACCAACTCTTTGCAACCCCATGGACTACAAAGTCCATGGAATTCTCCAGGTCAGAATACTGGAGTGGGTAGCCGTTCCCTTCTCCAGGGGATCTTCCCAACCCAGGGTTCAAACCAAGGCCCCCCCCCCCCCCGCCCCGCATTGCAGGTGGATTCTTTACCAGCCGAGCCGCCAGAGAAGCCCTGTCGAATAAGGAAATCAGGGTCAAAAAGAGGAGGAAAGCAACAAAACTAGGAAGTACACATAAAGAAAGGAAACAAATACCTAGTAGTAAGAATTATAACAATCTAAATTGAGAATCCAAATGCTGGTTTATTGGTTATTTATAGGGAATCTATTTGTTTTTAATATATTAAGTTTTGAACTTGCCACTTCAGTGAACTATGGTTATTTTTTTCAGATAATTCTCTTCTTAGTATACAATTACTTTGCCATCTTAAAGTGCAAGTTCCCAAATATGATCTTGTCATTTCCCAGCTTAAAACCATTCATTTAAGTTATTGGTGTTCTTAATATCTGCCTTAGAACCCACCTGCAGTGCAGGAGACCCTGGTTCGATTCCTGGGTTGGAAAGATCCCCCGGAAAAGGGAAAGGCTACCCACTCCAGTATTCTGGCCTGGAGAATTCCATGGATTGTATATAGTTCCATGGGGTCACAAAGAGTTGGACATGAGTGAGCGACTTTCACTTGTTCTTAATATAGAGTTCAAAAATGCTTAATATGAGCTAATAAGATACTCTGCAGTGTGGCTCCTTCTTACCTCTTCAGACTCATCCCATACTACTCTCCCCTTTGTGCTCCAGACACATTGATTGCCTCTCGGCTTCTTGACTGTGTTATGCTTTCTCTGCTTGATATGTACTGCTAGCTTCTACCTAAAAAATTCTTTACTCCTTCCTTCTTGTAGCTAAACCCTAATCCTTTCAGCTTCAGTTTGAAAGCCTTTCCTAATCACTGGATTAGAGGGAGAGCCCCTCGGTACCTGTACTGATACCATTTCCTTTATTTCTGCTTCCATGATGCTTATCTTACTTGAGATGGAGAGTATGAAGGAAAGGCTTGAGGAGTGAAGGTTCAGACTAGCTGCTATGGCCACAGACAAAAAGATTAACTGGCGAGATGATGATGATGACAAAATTACTCATCGTTATCTTAGGTCCAGGTGTACGGTGGACCCCCACCCCCCAATATTGGTATCCGCAACAAGCAGCATGGTTGATTTATGGCATTTCCTTCAGGAGCTTTCCACAACCCTGAAGCAAAAGTAAGAGAGGATTGATCTAGTCCAGTGGTGTTTTGGTCTCCCCAGGGGACACATGGCAATATCGAAGATATTTTTGATTTGTCACAGTTGCAGAGGTGGGGTATTGTATGGCCATTTAGTAGATAGAAGGCACAGATAATGCTGAACATTCCACAAGACACAGGACAAACCCATACAGTTGGAAATTATCCAGCCTCAATGTCTGTAGTGCCAGAGTTGATAAACCCTCACGTAATCAATGACCTGAGGAGAAAAGAAAATAAATTGGGATGTAGAAGGTCAAATTACAAAAATCTCCTTCTCTTTGAGAAGGTGGTATTTATCATGAGAGCTCATGATGGATTGTTGCTGCTCCATACAACACCTCGCAGGACTGGGTCTCAACTTCACAAGCCACCAAGGGCTTAGTGATTTATTCTTACAGTATCTATTGCCTAATGTTATGTGTGGACAACAGAAACCATAGAGTGTGTGGAAACATCAATGGACCAGAGTAAATTCAATGCAGAATATGAGGGGAAAATTGAAATATCAGTTAATATATTTGCTGTTTACAAATAGATCCATCAAAGTAACACTTTAATATTCTCTCTTTTTTTTTCATTTTAGAATCAGGCCTTTTGTATACTTTTGGAGATGGTCGACATGGAAAACTAGGACTCGGAATGGAGAATTTTACCAATCAGTTCATTCCTACTTTGTGTTGTAATTTTTTGAAGTATACAGTACATTTGGTAAGGGCTTCACATTTCCCTGTTTACATGTTCATATTACTATATTTGATTATCTGGGGATGAGTCCTTTTACGTTTGGATGAAATAATATCATGGCTCTATCTAGTGAAGATGCTTGTGTCCTAAAGGCCAAATGTCAGACATCACAACACTCTGGAAATCTGTTCTTTTCCTAGTGTTTCTCCTCACTCATAGTGGTCATCTGTAAACGTTTTTTGGATTAGATACCATTCAGACACTCAGATCCTGCTGGTAATAAATGATGAGTTTTGAAAATACTTTTATTTAGCTAAGTGCTATTTGGATTAAGTGTTGTTTCAGTATTGTCCACATCAGACACCATATCTCTCTTGTTTCTAACACTGGCCAATTAAGAACTATAGATGAAAATTTTGTTTAGTGATGATGATAAGGGCTTCCCAGGTGGCACCGTGGTAAAGAATCCACCTGCAATGCAGGAGATGCAAGAGACTTGAGTTCAATCCCTAAGTCAGGAATATCCTCTGGAAGAGGAAATGGCAACCCACTCCAGTATTTTTACCTAGAAAATCCCACAGATAGAGGAACCTGGCAGGCTACAGTCCATGGGGTTGCAAAGAGTCAGACACAACTGAGCAACTGAGTGCACGCACACCACAGGCACACACACATACACACACACACTGATGATGATATAGTTGTAGGAAGGGGGACCCCTTCTACGACCTGAAACTGGGCTCTTGTCTAACACTCTGAAATGAATTGTCTGAGGAGACACATTGCTGACAAAGCAAGAGGTTTTATTGGGAGAGGGTGCCCAGGCAGAGAGCAGTAGGGTAAGGGAACCCAGGAGAACTGCTCTGCCATGTGCCTCGCAGTCTTGGGTTTTATGGATAGGATTAGTTTCTGGGTTGTCTTTAGCCAATCATTCTGACTCAGAGTCCTTCCTGGTGGTGTACACCTTATTCAGCCAAGATGGATGCCAGAGAGAAGGATTCTGGGAGGTGGTTGGACATGTGGTGTCTCCTTTTGACCTTTCCCGAACTCTTCCAGTTGGTGGAGGCTTATTAGTTCCCTGTTCCTTACCAGGACCTCCTGTCGTAAAACAACTCATGCAAATGGTTACTGTGGTGCCTGGCCAGGGTGGGCGGTTTCAGTCAGTGTGCTTCCCCTAACAATATCACTTGGAATTTGTTCTCCAAAGGCTCAGAGCCTCATACTGTGGAACACTTGCCATTCCTTGATTTGACACCTGTTTGATGAATACCTTTTTGGTACAAGATACTGGACTGAGGATGAGAAATACAGAGCATGCAATGATAAAACACTGAGACCAGATTCTCACTCACTGAGCTTATAATCTTGTGTGTGTGTGCTGGTTGCTTAGTTGTGTCCGACTCTTTGCAACCCCATGGACTGTAGTCCACCAGGCTCCTCTGTCCATGGGACTCTCTAGGCAAGGCTGCTGGTGTGGGTTGCCATTCCTTTCTCCAGGGGATCTTCCTGACCCAGGGATCAAATCCGGGTCTCCTGCATTTCAGACAGATTCTTTACAATCTAGCCACCAGGGAAGCCCCTTTGTAATCTTATGGGGAATATAATTTTTTTTAAATGCTATACATAAAACAGATCAATTTTAACTTTGGAAATAATGAAGGAAAGGTTCAGAGTATGCTATTCTATGCTGCAATGTAGAACCCTATGAAGATACCAGAAGTCTCTATATTGTAAACACTACACAATGTTTTTTAAGCATTTTATTGAAAATTACTTATTTCTTAAAGTCCTTAAGATGTTGATTACAGTTTTCGTTCTTTCACCATTGTGCATGCTTGCATTTTGCTCTTGGAACTTTTAAGCATTAAACTTAAGAAACCTTCATGTAAAGAGAAAGGCTTGAATACTTGTTTATCCCAAGAGACTGATGTATTCTTGGGCCCATTACTTCTTTTTTTAATTTTTTAATGTATTTATTTTAATTGGAGGATAATTACAATATTGTGATGGGTTTTGCCATACATTGACATGACCCATGGGTCCCTTATTTTTAAGTAGAACTTCTCTGATTTTTTTCAAGTTGTTAGTGTTGCTCCCTGGAGAAGGCAACGGCACCCCACTCCAGTGCTCTTGCCTGGAAAATCCCATGGGTGGAGGAGCCTGGTAGGCTGCAGTCCATGGGGTCACTGGGAGTCGGGCACGACTGAGCAACTTCATTTTACTCTTCACTTTCATGCATTGGAGAAGGCAATGGCAACCCACTCCAGTACCCTTGCCTGGAGAATCCCAGGGCCGGGGAGCCTGGTGGGCTGCCGTCTGTGGGGTCGCACAGAGTCGGACACGACTGAGCGACTTAGCAGCAGCAGCGGCAGTGTTGCTCCCAGATTAAAATAGCATTTTCTAACTTGTAAAGAGAAATACAATGTGCCAGATAGTTTTTTCTCTATACTGTATATTCAGTTGAAAGTAAAATGATGTATTAAATTTGGTCTAATTTTCAGTAATAGTTTTTAAAGAATATATATTGTAATTCATGTGTTTTGTGTGTATGTATGTGTGTGTATATGGAGCAAGAGAGGAAGAAAGAGAGATTCAGTCATTCAGTCTAGGAAGTCTACTGCTAAGTTAATGTTTTGTAGCTAAAAACTGTTAAAAACCCATTTGTGTTTGAAGCCAGTGTCAATTAATTTATCCATGAATTTATGCTGCAGGTTGCTTGTGGTGGATGTCACATGCTAGTTTTTGCCACTCCACGACTTGGTATGGCAGAAGACGTTAAGTCAGAAGAAATAAATGATTCTTGCTTCTCTTCACCTATATCTGTGCCCTTCAGTGATCTACCTTTAGAAAACATACTGAAGAGATCTTTATCCGCACGTGTGCGCCGTAGAGAGAGGGTACGTTTGTGACCTGTTCTCTATAATAACACTGTCTAGTGCTGCAAAGAAAACTGGAAGAAAACAAATTTATTTTCTTTTTGAACCAAAGAAGGATCTTCTTAGATAAATTTACTATATAAAATGATGAGAATGAATGGCTTACAAATTTTTAAAGATAACTCAGAATTAAACTGTTAAACAAAGAAATTAGAAAATTGAAATGATCATAGATAACCTTTGTAGACAATGGTACTGCTAAATTGTTGTCTCAACTGTATGTGAATTGACTTCTATTTTGCTTTTTTCTTTTAAAGCTAATACGTCATGCTCAGTGAAAGGTTATATATTATAAATAATGAAAGGTAGAAAACAAAAAATAAGGGCTTTGGGTTGAGAGAGGGAATGTTCTTTCTCAAATTTAGGGATTCTCATTCTGTGCTTTAAAATGATCGTTGCAATGACACTTACATTTTAAAAAATAAAATCCCAAGTACTTTTTAAAGGAGCCATTCCTTTTTAAATAAAAATTACTTTAAATTCCCCTATGTATGCCTTTAGAGGTAAAAAGTTACATTTGGCTCTTTATTATGAAAAAGTATATATGCAAAAATTAAGAAATATCCCGTCAGTATTTTGTAATTGGTCTGTGTTTCCTGAGTAACTTTTTTTTTCAGGGAAGGCAGAGAAAACACACATAAACTTTTCCCCATCTTGTGAAAAACATCCTTCCAGATTGATGATTTAGAGCAACTTAGACACAGGCAACAAAACAAAACATTTTTGAGCCCTCGGGGATTATTAAAGAGTGAACATTGTAGGACGTTGGCCAATTTGAAGTCTCTCTCTTCAATAGTTTTTGCAACCTCAGAGTAGTTTACATCAATATTAAATATATAACATCATCTAACAGTTTATTTAACCTGTTTGCTTTAAAGGAGAAATCCCCAGACTCTATTCGAAGGATGGGAGCACTGCCTCCATTTGAAGGGAGTTCCCCAAGACACACTTGTTTTTTGCCTCGTGTATTTCCTTTCTCTGTGCCTGCAAGAAACCCGCTAGAGAAAATGAGGCCTGAAAATAAGAACTCTATGCCCGCAATGGAACCAGGTAACATTTGATGCTCTGCTTGCTCTCAGAAGAAATGTACCATTTATTCCTACTGTTTTTATGTTCATCTTCAGATGTTTTCTCCACTTAAATTGTTTTCTTCCTAGTTAGAGACTGACATCTCATTTGAACTCAAATCCAGGAATACTCTGACTAATAGAAAGCATCTCTGGTGACCTTAAAAAATCCCATGTGATGACAGCAGCATATCTTTATACAGCAGTGTATAATATACATATCACCTTCTCTTACATTATCACCTTTAAACCCAGAAGCAACCCAAAATAGGTGGGAGTTAGATTCTTCATTTTTATATATGAGAAAAACAAGGCTTGAAGAGATTGAGTGACCTGCCCAAGGTTATTCAGTTTTATAAATGAAATGAACAGGATTTGCATACAGGACTTCTGGCACTATGTGAAGTTATGTATTTAGGCAATATAGCATCCTGGTTAGGAGTATGGGATGTAGAGTCTAGTTGATCTGGGAGCAGATGCCAGCTCCAACATTTATTAACTATATGTATCTTAGGAATGTGTTTATGTTGCCGCATGGCATGTGCTCAGATGATAGGGGCAGGGCTGGAAGCCAGGAGTAGGAAACCAAAGTAAGCAGTAGGTTTGAAATTAAGAAGATAATCTGGGCGTCTGGGATTAAAAAGTGGGACAGATCATTTTAATACCTTTGGGCTCAGGAACCTATAGAAAAGGTTGAGGTAACAAAGGATCAGGAACTCAGGCAAGAACTGTGGACCATGGGAATGGAATATTCCCTGCATCTAGGATCTTGATAAGGAGCAGGGTTTCTTACATCTCACCACAACTTTTGTGTTTCCTTGGGAGATAAGAATCACTGGTACTCTTCAGCCCTGTACATGGGAAAAGTAGATTCTGACAACAGTGTGTGCAAGGTTAAGAGAAGTTTATGGTTTGGGGCAAGTTGTTTGCCACTTCCAGAGATTAGAATGTGAAGATAGAATTTTTTAGTTAGAGTAAAAGGAAAATCCATCCCTTACCTTCTTGTGACTGTTTTCTGAAGCAAACTTAATAAGAAGTATTTTGAAAGTTGTATCCCTGGAGGAGGGAATGGCAACCCACTCCAGTATTCTTGCTTACAAAATTCCAGAGGAGTCTGACAGTCTACAGTCCTTGGGGTCACATTGAGTCAGACATGACTGACTGAGCACTCATCCAACATATAATGTGACTTTTTCTAAATTATTTGCAGACTTCAGTGTTTCTTATGGAGATGAGGAGGTTAGGGAAGACATGGATGAGAAGGTGACATTTAAGCAAAAACAAAGGGTAAGAAAATAACCACACAAAGAGAGAGAATGTGTCTATTCCAGGCAAAGAAAATAATGTAGTTAAAAAGGTTTGGAGGCAGTCTATAGAAAAGGAAAGAAGATCACTGGGGTTGAAGAGAAAGTGAGTGAAGGAAAATCAAGAGTGAAGGAAAAGACAGGACAAGATGATGTTGGAAAAAGAGACAGCAAAAAATATTCATGGTTTTATAGGCCATGAGAGGCCTAAGTGATTTGGATGTTTTTCTTAAGTGTAATAGAAAGTCATTAAAGGATTTTAAACAGTGAAGTAATGTGCTCCAATCCCATTTATGTTTTAAGATGATCATTTTTGCCTACATGTGGATGCAGGGATACCAGACTAGAGGTGGGAAGAAAACTTCAGAGCCTTTTGCAAGAGATGATGGTGTACAGACCTAAGGTGTTCACAGTGGATATAGAAGGGAGCTCATGTAGAAATACATTTTAGACATAGAACCAGGTGAACTTGTTAAACTTATTAATAAATTGCACATAGTTGTGTAGGCAGGAGGATGGTTGATTGCTTTGAAGGAAAAAGGTTAAAAACTGAGTTTGAGATCCCCATGAGGCATCCAAGCAGAAATATCAAGCAGGCTGTCGAAAATAAAAGTGTAACATTCAGAATAGAGGTCTGAACAAGAGGTAGAAATTTGGAAACCATCAACATGGAGGTGGTATTTATAATTCATGGAAATTGGTGAAATCACTATAGAGAGTAGAGCAGGAAGAAAAGAGGGCTCAGCATTTTGCCTCAAGACTGTCTGATGCTTAGAGGGTAGGAGAGGGAGGACCAGCAAAGCCACTTTTCTCAACCTTATCAGCCCGTAGGGCAGGAGGAGGGAAATGAGGAGAGAGTAGGGTCACAAGCTCAAAGTACTGCTCAAAGCTCAAGAAAAAGGAGTGCAAAGAAGCATCCCATGGATCTGTCATCATGGACGTTTTTGGTGATCCTGACAAGAGTAGTTCCAGGGAAAGATCAGGGCAGAAGGCAGTGTTAAAAGTTGAAGCATGAAGGGGAAAGAGGAAATGAAGGGGAGATAAAGTGTGTAGATAGTTGTTTTGCCTATTTTGGTCATGAAAAGGAGCAGAGAAATGGGCCGCCTAGAGGAAGCTAGAGGGAGATGTGGAGGGAGTGGGAAATATTAGAGCGTATTTGTATGCTAATAGACATGAACCAGTAGTTCTAGAGAGATTGGCAGCATATGAGAGAGTAACCAAAGGTGCAAAGCTCTTACGAAGACAGGAGGGGCTGGCATCCAGAACAGTCTTTGTTAAGAGGAAAGACCCATCCTACATTTTAACAGGAAAAAATAGGTGAATGTGTACGTTTGTTGGTGAGAAGATAAAACAGATCAGGTCTGATGTCTTCTGTTTTCTCAGTCAAGCATAAGGCCAAGACCATAAGCTTAAACAATGTACTATTTTCTAAATTTCCTCTCTGCCATCTCCAGTCTGTCCTGGTTCATCCTTTTCTATGTTAATCTCCTTCTGGTGCCATTTAGTTCCCGTCTGCTCCAGTGTCTTCAGAGGATCCCTAATATTTTTTTTGTAATAAATCTAAATTTCCCATATAACTCCCACCTGCTTTTCCAGCTTCATCTCTCAGTAGCCTTTTTCTTAAAACCATTTATTTATATATTGTCTGTGGCTACTTTCACACTTCAGTGGCAGAGTTTTAGTATTAGGACAGAGAACATATGGCCACAAAGCTTAAAACGTTTGCTGTGTGGCCTTTTAGAGAAAAAGTTTACTGAGGCCTGATGTTGATCAAACTGAAACTCTTCACAGTCAGACCCAGTGGAAAACCTGTAAAGTCCAGGCAGACTTGAAATTGATACTTGACACCAAGAGTCACTGAACCTTAATGCATTCATTTGTGAAATGGGGATATAACACTTACCTCTCTTATTATCATGGAGTTAACCTGATATGTATAAAAGCCTTTGTTCCAAGCACATGGTAAGCTTTCAGGAAAGCTGTTCCACAGCTTCTGTTAGCAACTAGACTTATTTTCTTCCCCATTTACCTCCATCCCTACCTCTCAGAGTTCTACTCATCCATCATTCCCTGTAAATCCTTAGTGAAAAATTTCCTGATCTCCCACATTTGGATGGGATTTCTCATTCTACTATATCACATATTTTGTTTTCCCTTCTAGACTATAAGTTCATTAAGATTTAGCAGTTACTTGAGTTAATATTCCCCTGCCTAATACCTCACATGGAATGAAGACAAACTGATTATGTGTTCATTGGAGTTGAACAAATTTATTATAAGGGAGAGAGCACTGTGGACTGGCATTTTCAGTGAAGGCTTCATTAAGGAGCTCATCTCAAATGAGTATATATGTGCTAAATGGGGATATAGTAGTTATTCCAATGTACGGTCAGATGAAGCTTGTAACTTTTCATTATCCACTTTATGATATAATAATCTTATGGTTTTTCATGAAAGTTTCTAGGTCTTTGTACTATTTTTTCTGTTGCTACATAAACAATGACCCTAAAACATAGGCCCAAACAACAAACATTTACTATCTCACACAGTTTCTAAGCGTCAAGAATCCAGGGCCAGTCTAGCTGAGTGTTTCTGCTTCAGGATGTTTCAGGCTCCTCTTGGAAGCTCACTCATGTAGCTGTTGGCAACAGGCTGGACGTCTTCATCACATGGGCTTCTCCTTGGGTATACTTATAGCATGGCTTCCCCCAGAGCAAGTGATCCGAGAGACAGAGAGAGAGGACTGAGACATAAGCCACAGTAACATCAAATTGATCTGCTTATTTTATTGGCCATACAGACCAACCTGGTAAAATGTGGAAGGGAACTATACAAGTGTATGCATAGCAGGAGGGTATAAGTTGATGGGGATCTTTTGGGCACTGGCTATCATAGTGCTTGATACCTGGGTAGTATTTACCCCAAAGGAATAATGTTTCTCTGTTCATATGAATGAAGTGGTGGTTATCTTATCAGTGTCAGGATCTTTAAATTTTCAGAACGTTTTTAAAACCTGCTATCACTGTGAATGAATTCTGTTCAGTTCCCTTAATATGAGGTTAAAGGACCTTTGAAACTGAAAGAAAGTGAAAGTCACTCAGTTGTGTCTGACTCTTTGCAACCCCATGGACAATATAGTCCATGGACTTCTCCAGGCCAGAATACCAGAGTGAGTAGCCTATCCCTTCTCCAGCGGATCTTCCACACCCAGGAATCGAACCAGGGGCTCCTGCATTGCAAGCGGATTCTTTACCAACTGACCTATTAGTAAAATTATAACTGTACTTTTATATCGCAGAATAATTTCTGTTTATTGTCTAGTTGTCTTTCACTTTTCTGTTGAAACCTGGTTCTATTCTTTTCTCTGTTAATCATTCAGATTATTTTCAACATAAAATGACCAAAGAGAAAGAGACAGACAATTTTTCAGCTGAGGATTCAGAAAGCCTTGGAGAAACTGCTGATGTCTTAAATATGGTACTGGTTTTCCTATTTGTGCAATATAGATACTAATTTGAGTTTTAGTTCCTCATATGTTTGTATGTATGTGTCTGTGTATATGTATACTTCCTAAGCCATTATATACATAGAAAAAAAGCTTTTTGTTTTTGTCTTCGTTTCATTCATTATTTTAAACTCAGATTTAGTGAAGTATAGATTAAGTACAGTAAAATTAATTTCAGCCCTCACATTATTAGTATGCAGTTTGAAGTTGATTATATGATTATCTGAACTGTTTTGTATTAATTTTATTTATATGTATTTTAAATCAACATAAAATTATAAATACATAATCATATGTGTACATATATAATCAGTTATATAGTCTTTATTTTTTTAGAACATATTTTTAAAATTTATTTCAGACACACATGTTGCAGCTGAATTCCAATGAAAAGCTAAAATTACCGCCAATTCAAAAGCAAAAGGTATGATATAGAGAGTTATTTTCACTGTGGTGGGAAGAACAATTTAAATTGTTTTTATTTTTCTTGAAAGGTTTCTGGAAAGAACTCAAGAAAGGTAAGTATTCACTTTAGGATTTAAAAGATGGGGATACAGTATGTATAGTCTCCATTTGGGCTTATTCTGTTGGTATGTATTTTCTGTGATACAACAAGATTGGCAGAATTTCACTGCTGAAATTTGCTCTTTGGAGTCATTAATAAGTGACAATATCCATACTTTGTTACTGTCAAGGCAAAGGATATTTATTACAGTTCTTAAGTGTTGCAAGAGGCTATAGTTGTTTATGAGTGCCCCTCACACTTTGTTTGAGTGTGACTTTGGGTGAGTTACCTTGCTGACCTTACAGGATGATATTAACCTCTTTTCCAGTTCTGAAGTTTTGTGGGTTTTAGTTAAAATATTTGGTAATTGCTTTTACAATGTTTGGAATAGGCTTTAATTTATCAAGGAATCGGTAACATAAGAACAAGATTAAACATTTGGAAATTAGTCATAAACAATGCATGAGTAATAGAAACTTAATGAATAACAAATGAATAGAAGAGGAGGGAATATTCTAGTTTTTCACAACCGTGGAGATATAAAAGCCTGTCCTGAAATCATTTGCTTTTTCTGGCTTGAAAGACCAATGAGGTGAAATGATGAAGGGTTCAGGATTTAGAAACACAAATTGGAGAAATGCAAATTGGAGGACAAAGGCTACAGAAAGCATTTCATTTATATTTCTAGTACCTTTGCCACACTGTTAAACTAAAATTCTTAGAATCAAAGTCACTGAAATGCAAGAGAATCTGGGTAAATTATTAAAATTTAGTACCAATCCTCATTACTCATACCTATATCTTATTGAGAGGCATATTGAGTAACAGCATTCCTTTTGAATATGCGAGAGCTTTTTTCCTAACACAGTTGTCGAAGCTCCATGACTAACTGATTTGTTGACTTCACTGTACTTCCAAGCAGACATCTTTTGTGTGTCTTTCCTTCCTGTTAGACTCTGGGCTCTGCCTCTTCTGTGCTGCTTTATTGTGCTAAGGAAATAAAGGCATATGCATTTAGAAATCATTTCTGGCATCTAGGCCTCTGTCTGTCTTAGGGCTATTGAAAGAATTGTGACTTTTTAAAGAAGAGACCTAGAGCAAACAAAAGGAAAGCACTTTCTTTTAAACTAATATACATTTTAT
This sequence comes from Antilocapra americana, assembly GCA_007570785.1. Classification (NCBI taxonomy): domain Eukaryota; kingdom Metazoa; phylum Chordata; class Mammalia; order Artiodactyla; family Antilocapridae; genus Antilocapra; species Antilocapra americana. The sequence goes on from ML664662.1 coordinate 3,088,565, forward strand.
ATTTCACATAGTCCTTTTACGTAGAGGCCCTACCAAGCCTACTTTAGTGAGTAAAAAAAGATTTATTGTAGCGTAGTATTTCTATATATTTTTAACTTGTGCTGTTTTAATCATTTGTTTAGCAAAAAATGACCTCTTCCTAGGTCTAGCACTCTTCACAATTTATAAAACTTGATTTAGTGAGCTTTTACTAGCTAGAGACTCAAATTCATCAACTATTTCAGTCCATTAGCTTATAGAATTTAGATCAACAGTTTGATTTGCTTTATTTTGTCCAGCAAGAAATTAATTTCATATTCTTAATGTATCATTAAAACCTCAATGGTTTATTATAGAAGTTTACAAAATTTAAATAAAATTTTATACTTTACCTTAAGTATTTTTCTCATAGTTTTTTAATGTATGCAAATTATTATAATTAAAGAATATAGTAAATAAAAGTAAGAGGGTCAAAAATTTGAAAACTCAGAAAAATATATTCATTATTATGTAGTGTATTGGTAAAAAACATTTCAGATTTTTTCTTCTAGAAATAAGCTTTTTCTTCAAGTTTTTTAAAAATTCATATTTTCATTTAGTTTCTTTCATTCTAAGAATTTTGTGGAATCAAAAGACCAATCAAAATTTGACAAAACAATAGGGAAAGTAGAAAAGTGTGCATTTTTAACAGTATTTTTCAAAATTAGTCTGGAAACATATTTAAGAATTGATTCAGATTAAGAAAAGGGGAAGAGAATAAATATTGGTACTCTGAGTAATGGCAAAGGTAAGGCAGATGGTAAATTTGAAAGTTAAACACAGATTCATGTTACTGATCAAAATTAGATGCTCCACAGACAGAGAATGGCATAAATTATCCCCCTCCAAAAAAAAAAAAAAAGAAAAACCAAAATCTGAGGGAAGTGTCTGGTAAAATTGAGCATTTTAATTTTCCAAGTGAAATTTATGATAATGGAAAATCTTGGCAGTATTTTGTAATAGATAAGTTACCTTTATCAACTAATAGTAGTATGACGATTACTTCAAAAATTTACAGAAACAAGAAATAATTGAGAAACCGAAGCAGCATACAACTGATACTGAAAGTGATGATAGTAATGAATATGAAAATGAAGAGATGTCCCCAAAAGTGACAGAAGGGAGAGTATATAAACAACTTTTGGCACAAGGAATGTATGCGATACCAGCATATATATCTATGGAAGCATTTTCAGATGAGAACGTAGGTAATGACTCAGACGAGCCAAGTCCTCAGGCCAGCACCCCTGCAGAGAATTTGCAAAAAGGGACCTTTAGACCTAAAAATAACCATGGTGTCTATACACTTAATAGTGAAGAAATAGAAAAGAAAAGTGATGAAGAACAAAGTCAGAAGGATTTAGAAGCAAAAGAAATGGTCCCTGAGATGGAAACTGATCTGGTGAAAATGACAGATCTGAAGGATATAAGAAAAATTGAAGAGAATAGAAAAAAGATTGATACATTTTTTGATGACTTACCAAATAGAGACATGAATATTGAGGATGAAGAAGATAAAGATTTTGTTAAGGAAATTAAAGGGAACAAGCAAGATAAGATCTTTGGCAGTGAACAAGGATCTATAGAGGAGGAAGACAGTTATTTGGAAGGTGAAAGCGAAAGTCAGCAAAGTATAGCTGATGGTTTCAAGCAGCCTGAGTCAATAGAATTTAGCAATGGCGAGAAAGAGGATGATGAAGTGGAAACTGGTCAAAACTCGTGGTATAGCAGAAAATTTATTGAACAGGGACATGAAGAGGCCGAACAGAGGCTATCCAGAATCATGGCAAAATTTGAGTTTAAGTGTGATCGCTTATCAAGGATCCCAGAGGAACAGGAAGAAGATGACTCAGAAGGAAGTGGAATAGAGGAGCAAGAGATAGAGGCAAATGTGGAGGAGTGTGGAGAAAAAGAGGAGGAAGCAGAGTTCCTGTCAGATGACCTTACAGACAGAGCTGAGGTGAGTGAAGGCAAGGGAAGGCTAGGGGGAGAGGCAGAACATGTGCCTGAAGGTGGAGGTGAGGGAATTAAGAAGGAAGGTAATTCAGGAGTGGAACAGAGAAGTAGAACAGGAAGCGAGGAAGGAGAAGAGGGGGAAGACATGGGAGAGGGAGTAATAGAGAGCCTGGGTAAGGGAGAGAGTGACCTAGAGGAGGAGGAACGACAGCAAAAGGAGAAGGAACAGGGCCACCAGGAGGAAAGAAGCACAGGGAGGAAAGAAGCAGAAAAGAGGGAGCAAGGAGGCGGGGAGGGAGAGGAGGAGGTAGGTGAGGAAGAAGAGGAAGAAGAGAAAGACAAGGAGAAAGAAGAAGGGAAAGAGAAAGAAGAGGAGGAAGAGCAGGAGGGGAAGGGGGAGGAGTTAGAAGAGGGGAGATGGCAGGAAGGAGAGGGGAAAGGAAATGAGAGGCAGGGAAGAGTGGGGGGAGAGGAGGAAGGAGATGAGGAGGGGCAGGAGGGAGAGGAGGGAGGGGAGGAAGGGGAAGGAGAGAAGGGAAGGGAGGGAGAGGGGCAGGAAGGAGAGGAAGAAGAGGAGGAAGGGGAGGGAGAGGGGCAGGAGGAAGGGGAGGGAGAGGGGCAGGAAGAAGAGGAGGATGAAGGGGAGGGAGAGGAGGAAGGGGATGGGGAGGAGCAGGAAGGAGAGGTGGGAGAGGATAAAGGAGATGGGGAGGAAGAGGAGGAAGGGGATGGGGAGGAACAGGAAGTAGAAGAGGGAGAGGAGGAAGGAGATGGGGGGATACAGGAGGTAGAGGGTGAGGAGGAGAAGGAAGGAGAGGGGGGTGAGGAGGAAGGAGATGGGGAGGGAGAAGGGGGAGGAAGTAAAGGGGATGGAGAGGAACAGGAAGGAGAGGAAGAAGAGGGGAAAGGGAATGGGGAGAGAGGGGAGGAAGGGGATGGGGAGGAGCAGGAAGAAGAGGGGGGAGAAGAGGAAGGGGATGGGGAGGGGCAGGAAGAAGAGGGGGGAGAGGAGGAAGGGGATGAGGAGGAGCAGGAAGAAGAGGGGGGAGAGGAGGAAGGGGATGGGGAGGAGCAGGAAGAAGAGGGGGGAGAGGAGGAAGGGGATGGGGAAGGAGAGGAGGAAGGGGATGGGGAGGAGCAGGAAGGAGAGGAGGAAGAGGAGGGGGGAGGGGATGAGGGAGAGGAAGAAGAAGGAGAGGGGGGAGAAGAGTTAGAAGAGGGAGAAGGAGAGGAGGAGGGAGAGGTGGAAGGGGAAGAGGGGGAAGGAGAGGAAGAGGAGGGAGAAGAGGAGGAAGGAGAAGGGGAGAAAGCGGAGGGGCTGGGAGGAGAGGGAGAGGGAGAAGAAGAGGGGGAAGAAGGAGTGGAGGAAGAAGGAGAGGAAGAGAGAGAGAGGGAAAGCAAGGAAAGGGAAGAGAAGAAGGGGACAGTGGGTAAGAGGAAAGAGAAAGAGAATGGGAGAGAAGAGAAGGAAGAAGATGAGAATTGTGAGGAAGAGAAGGGAAGGTGCCAGGAGACGGGCGATGAAAAAAGTGGAAGGCAAGGAAGAAAGGGTGGGGGAAGGGAATCCAAAGTGAGCCAAATCAGAGGATCTGGGAAATATGACAAAGATAGAACACATCCAAGAAAGTTCACTGCTAACAGGGAGGGAAAGGGGAAAGGGCATGAAATACAGAGGTTCAAAATGCCAGTGCAGTCAAAACAGCTTTTAGAAAATGGGCCACCAGGTTCCAAAAAATTTTGGAATAATGTATTACCACATTATTTGGAATTGAAGTAACAGATTTTAAATTTGACCTGATTATGTCCAGCCCAACATTTTAACATCTTATGTATAATAGGCACTCTTTCTATTACATTGATTTTGTGTCTTAGTTACTTTACATGTGGTACAGTATAAACTCATAAAGATAACTTGAGGCACTGGTAAATTTTGGCTTCTCTTAAACTAATATTTTGGTGTCCCCCAAATTATAAATATATAGCTAAAAATATCAAAAGGTCATAGCATATAGTTAATATTCTAATTCCTCACTAAAGACAGTGTTAGGAAGGAGTATATTATAAAAGTATTGTTTGTATATATAAGTAAGTCCCTTTAAAAATGGCACAGATCTTTAAGGGTTATAAAATTGTCTGATCTCTTTAAATTATCTATGTTAGCATAATTTTTTTCAGTCTATGACTACAGTTTGCCCACCATATAGAATAATTTTATACGGAATGGCTGTTATTTTAAAGCTAAATGAGGAATTCACATTTTTTTAAAAAGTAGTGCTTTTTACCTGTAATGTGTCCCTTTTGCAACAATCTACAAAGTGACAGCTGGGTTCAGAGTTTAGACTCTAAGGTCTCTTTTAGTTACTGTTTGGTAAATGACAGAATATAATGAAATGAAAGTGAACATATATTCTAGAAGTATGAAACTCTTTTAAGTGGTTACTGGCCAGGCAAAGCTACTCACTGAGCTTTGGCTTCCTTATCTGTAAAATAGAATGGATTAGATGGTATGATAATTAAAGCCCTTTGTAACTCTTAGATTCTTTCATTCTAACATGTTTGTTATTTGCTTAAGAAAATTTTTAAGGAAGAAAAATCACGCTTTACAATTAATCCAGTTTTCTATAAAATGTTATTTACCCTTAAATTGTGACAGCTTTAATATCTTTTGTCTTCTGTAATTCTGTATTTCCATCTCCTCTAATTTCTGAGCTTTCACTGTACTGTCAGACCTTCGCTCCCAGTACTGCCATTCCCAATGTCTATTACTTACTTTTGATGTATTCTTCATTCAGTATTCTGTAGTTCTCTGTTTGCTGTTTGTCAGAATGTTTCAAGTAAAATAAAAGTTAAATGTATACAGTCAGTAGTTTTTTGTGAAAAGAGAAACTTTTAGATATTGAATTTTAGAGAGTCTAGATTTCCACTAGAGTAATTCCATTGTATATAACGCAGCCAATTTGTTTCTTCATAGCTTTCCTTCCCCAGCCCCTTCAATGTCTTAGACATAATGGATTTCTTATACTTTCCTTTTATCAAGGAGGATTGTGATGGTAGACATCCTGTGAATTTTGTGTAGTTGAATTCTTTACACATTTGATTTTCCATGAGGAGAAAGACTCAGATAGAAAGTGGAAAAATTCCTAAAGGTAGTTGTAAATCTTCTTTAGCTGTGGTAGCTTTCACTAACTAACCAAATATGTGGGTTTGGCATTGCAGTGTTCTACCACACTCATTAGTGTTAGAATTGAATTAATACCTAGGTTAAAATGTGTGTGTTGTATTGATTCTAGTGCCAAACGTGGTTGTTTTAGAAGTAGATTTAGGATTAAATAGGATGGATGACAGAAGTGGAGTTCATAGAGGAAAAATCTCCAAGGAGATGAGAAACTCTTAAGCTCAAATTACATTGGTAAAGGTCTGGGTGTTCGTCTTCCACTCAAGAGGTAATCAGCCCTCAATACTGAAATGATGCTCTTAAAATATATTCATCTCAGTATTTGGACCAGTTGAGATAACCATTTGTAAACAGCATTTCTTACCCTTTACTTTTCTCTAGCCAAAAACAAACAAAAAAAATTGTGCTCTTTTAGAAGCAGTCATTCATTCAGGCCTAGGGCTCCGGTTAAAAGAGCACTGGCCTAGTCATCTTCAGACCTGAATTAATACTTGGCTAAGGAGAATGGAATAACTAGTTCCCTCTTTATTGTCCACATCTGCTGGTTGATCAGGCTTTTACTGTACTTTATCAGTGATCATTTCTGAGGCAAGTGTGAGTTGTGTATGTAGAATCCATTGAATTACAGTTTCAAATGAGGACTCTGGCAGAAAAATAAGGTAAGATACAAAGGCGGACCACAGAAACTGCTGCTGCTGCGGACCAGCAGCACTCCAGGTGAGTGTAATTGAAATGTTCTCTATTATTTTACTATAGAAATCATTGATTTCTATACTGTATTTATATTACTGTATACATGTAGATTAAAAATAGAATGCTACCATGGAGGAAGGTGCTGTAATTCCGTCCTTTCCTTCTTTCCATTGTGAAAGTTAAGTGTGATATTATATGCCCAGTACCTGACACATAACTTATATTTGGTGCGTATTATTCAGTCAACAAATATTTATGTGCCAAGCACCAAAAAATGGACAGAAGCTACCCCAAATCAGGTAGGTCTCAAGAAGTGAGGGCTGCTCTCACTTAACCTCCTGTGGCCCTCCAAACTATCAGTGACTTTAGGTAGGTATAGATTTCTTGAAAGAACTCCAGGGAGAAAGAGTTTCTGTAACTCTGCCTGAGCTGTTGCTTAACAGTGCCTTTGTATTTGCCGAAACCCCTGTGTTCTTGGGCAGATAGTTTTATCTGCCCAGTGATAAAAATACGATTTGAAGATGAATCTCTGGCTTGCCTCCATTAAATCCTTAATTAATAAGAAGAACATGGTTTTTATACTCTAAGCTATTTCTACAGATTGAACAGAAAACTTACCAGCATAATAGAGCGCTTCAGGTGTGGCACTTTAGTGCCACCTAGAAAGACAAGGCAAGGGCTTCCTGGGAGAGACAGTGAAATAGGAAATGAGTCATGAAAAGTAAAACCTATCCAGGCAAAGAGTGGGCTGGGCGATGGAAGCCAGGAGAGTATGTCAGTGTGACTGCAGCCTAGGGTACCCTTGGACTGGGTAGAGAGGCATGAGACCTTCTTTGTTTGTAAAAGATGTTAAACAGGAGTAAGGTTGATCACACTTGGGCTTTTGTGGCATCCTTCTGTCACCAGGATGGAGGGTGGAATAGAAAGGGAGAGGACCAGAGTCAGGGATAGCAGTCAGACGGCAGTTACAGTTGAACAGGCAGAGACTGAAGGGGGGCTGGACTAGGACAGTAGGATGGAGAGTTGGAAATGTGTCATTACGAGAGATTTAGGGATAAGCTTGGAGGGCTTAGTAAAGATACGGAGCTTGGAGGGAGGGAAAAGGCCAAGTTTTTCCTGTTTCTGGCTTGGAGAATTGGGAAGAAAGACTGCCATGCATGGAGGCTGAGAACTGAGAAGTAGGGGCAAATTGAGGAGACTGCTTGGGGCTTTTTCATCCAGGAGATGTTCAGTAGATGAATACACATGTGGGTCTGGCACCAGGGAAGATGCTGAGTATCACTAGCTTATGCATGTAGTTAAAACTGTGGATTTCAATGAGAGGCAGCATTCAGAATGTGAAAAGAAAAGAGAACTGCAGAGAGAATTCAGGGAAACATGAGTAGGTAAGGGCAGGTTGAGAAAGGGAAGTCTGAGAAGGACCAAGGGTGAGAACACTTTCTAGGAGACAGGGGTCCCCAAAGCCAAGGAAGAAGGAGCAATGGAGGGCCACAGGGCTGGGGCAGAGCCCACGTTGCATCAAAGAGTGAACTCCAAGATGTCTGCCTTGCAGAGACATAGAATCAGAACTAGATTTTGAGAAATAAACATCAAAGAGCTCTGTTGGCATATTTCTCAATTTAGGAAGGGAGATGTATATTCAAGAGACTTTGGAGCTCTGCGGTGAAAACTTCTCAATTTTTATTTGCTATTATTATATATGATGATACATAAGAATAGGATATTATGTAAGTGTTTTTTAAAAACAAAAATAACTCTGAGGGAAGCCATTACAGTCTGCAAATTATTTGGGCAGAGTTGGTTTAGAGCAACTGGGCTCTGTAGTCCAGTAGGCCTGAATTCCTGTCCCAACCCTTTCTGATTAGCTGAGTGGACACCTGGAAAAGTTTTTTTTTAACCTTTCTGAGTTTTCCTTCTTTTAGTAAAGAAAGGGAGACCTTTTAATAGTTAAGTTAGTTAACACATGGAACATGTTAGGGATACTCAGCAAATGCTAATCTGTATCACCCTAATGATCCTCTCTGATCACATCAGGTTAGGTACAATGCTATCGTCATGAATCTCCAAGTCACTGGCCGATGTGCATGAGTATAGTTTCATGTGCCTGTAAACCTTACTTTTATTTAAATCCAATATAGCAAGCCCTCAAAAATTAGCTTATGGAGGTAGATCCATGGGAATGAAATAAATTACAATAATCATGACCCTTAACTATGGGGTGTAGTGAAACTCCTGTTACATGCCATACCTGAGTCAAATGTTACCCCTCAGCATTTGAACCATGATGAAAGGCTGATAGCATTCACATGGTTAGCCTCGGCCTAAAATTTAGATATTAGTGCTGTCAGGGGCGGAGAAGTCAGTGGCAACCCACTGCAGTGTTCTTGCCTGGAGAATCCCAGGGTCAGAGGAGCCTGGTGGCTCCTGGTGGCTGTCTATGGGGTTACACAGAGTCAGACATGACTGAAGCGACTTAGCAGCAGCAGCAGCAGCTGTCAAGGGACCAGAGTTCCTTCTGTATCCTAATTTTTAAATAAGACATAAATTACAATCATGGATCATGTGTTTGTCTAAGATAAAGAGGAAAAATGGGGGAAGTAGTAGAGTAAAGCTGAGAACAAGAATAAGACTACATTCCTTTTTTCAGGCCTCTTTTCAGAGTCTTACTGTAATGTATTTGCTGCTGAAAATATAGGATTAGCAATGAGGTAACAGATTGGCACATAGAAAGAAGGAGAAGTTTAGAGATTATGGTGTCCTTAGAAGCAAAGAATTGGGAAGGCACAACTGGCAGCCTGTGGGCGCACTCCAGCCTATAGATTTGTTTGGTATACATAGTGATTTTATAAACATTTGAATCAGATGCCAACATTGAAATATCAGATTTTACATTGAAAACAGTGTTTTGTGGGCTTCTCTTGGAAAACCTGAGTGTCTAAGAGTATCACGCCCGGTGGCAACACAGGCCTATAGCCCAGTGGAGGCCTCCCTGACAGGCCTTCTTCCCTGTCTTCTCTGGCTGCCAGGCACCTGGCAGGGAATAAAGGGATGTGTGTACAAGAGGGTAGAACAGAAAATTGTACACTTTAAATGAACTACTTTCTATTGATAAGATCTGGGACATGGCAAAAAGTGTCCAGGCTTCTTGTTTTGTGACAATCCTCCATGCACACTTGGATTCTATCTTACTTTTTATAGAATGGACTTCACAAAATCACTTCTGTTTACATACAAATACTTATTTGCTTATGTTATTTTCTCTGTAAACAGTCTTTTTCATCTTGATACAGACCCTCCTAGGTAGGTGCTAATAAATGTCATTTTTCCATTTTATAGACAGACGTTAAGTAGGTGCCTTGCTTAGGCCAAGAGTGGTGGAGCAAGGCTTAGAAAACAGTGTTTAGATATTTGTATTTAGTGCTCTTCCCACTCTCCACTCCAGCCTCAGTTATTTCTAGTGTAGTTAAAACATGCACTTATATGTCAGCTCTTCTTGTCCAAAAAAAAATACCTTGAAACTGAGATTTTAAAATATGTACTTTCCCACCTGATGACTTAGGTATAAAGTTCTATGCTGTATTTTATTTTGTTGCTTGGAAGATATTTTCTGTCCTCTGTGACACTGAGGCAAGTCATGAATCCAGAATTGTAGAGCAAAATTTTACACGTTATAGTCTTTTTTTTAACTTAAAAAATACTCTTTTGAAATTAATACATAGGCAAGTATATATCTCATGCATGTATAGTTCAATGTATTTTCTACAAACTCCACACACCTATATAGTCAACATCCAGATCAAGGAAAAGCACAGTGCCCGTTCCCTAGAAGCACCTCTTCAATCCCCTCCCATCCACCACCCCCTCCAGGGTGACCACTTGGCCAACTTCTGATTACAATCTCTAGTTATTAAAGCATACAATATATTCATTTCTTAAGGAAACTGAAACCTTTTGAGAAACATTTGGTTTCTTAGTATTTCCCCTAAGAAATGTAAAAACTATTGCCCTGGTCTAGACCAAAGACTGCAGGTACCCTCGCTGTGTCTGACCAATGAAACAAGGATTCTTTTGTGGGAGACAGGCCCAGTCACTTTTTCGCTTGGGTCCTAGCACACAGATGATTTCCCCTGATCACTCCAGAATACCTCTTTACATCTAATGTGGTTCTGGTGACAAGAATGTATTTAAACTTTATCCTTTCTTTTTATAAAATGACAGTATTCTGCCAGTCTCTCCTAAATTGTTTCAGTTTGAAGGTAAGTGCTATATGTGACTTAAAGTAGTTGTCAAGATGTGTATAGATTAATTTTAAATGTGCTTAATTAAGTGCCAAGTGCTACAATTGATGATGTGATTTCTATCACAAATGCATTTTCTAAGAGGTTTCTCAAACTTAGAAAATGAAATAGTTCCAACAGTTCTTCATTGTTATAGATTTAGATAAAGTTAATGAGTAAAATTGTATTGGGTTGGCCCAAAAGTTCTTTTGGTTTTTAAGGTGTAAATAAAAGACACATTTTTCATTTTCACCAAGAACTTTACTGAACAGCATGTTCACTGTTTTGTTCCACTACCTTCTGCCATTTTCCAGGCAGCTTAATAATTCCATCTTCCCCAAATTTTTGTATCTTTTTGAGCAAAAAACTGTTCTAGGTGCCTTTTATAGTTTTTCAGGGAATTGAAATATTTTCCATTAAGAGAAATTTGTAAAGACCAAAAGGGCATCTGAGGGTGCAATGTCTGCTGAATACAATGGATGAATCAGAACTTCCCAGCCAAGCTGAACAGTTTTTGTGTGGTCATCAAAGAAATATGTGGTCTTGCATTATCCTCATAGAAGATTATGCATTCTATGTTGACTGATTCCAGATGCTTTTCATAGAGTACTGTTTTCAGTTGGTCTAATTGAGAGCAGTACTTACTGGAATTAATCATTCAGTTTTCCAGAAGGAGCTCATAATAGAGGACTCGCTTCCAGTCCCACCACATAACACAACATCACTTTCTTTGGATGAAAATCAGCCTTTGGTGTGGTTGGTGGTCTCTTCCATTCCACATTATCATACAGTATCCACTTTTAATTGTTTACAATTTGTTTTAAAAAACGGAATGTCTTTGTTTTTTGTTGAGAATTGGATGCAGAAATACAGTCAAGAAGGTTTTTTTCCCCACTGATGTGCAACCCAAACATCTAAGCAATGAACATAACCAAATGGGTGCAAATGATTTTCAACACTTGGTTTGATTATTTTGAGTATGTCAGCTATCTCTCACATGATATAACATTGATTGTTTCCAATGTTTTTATTTGATCACTGTCAACTTCAACTGATCTACCTGAATGGGAAGCATCATCCAGCAAGAAATCTCCAGTATGAAACTTCGCAAACCAATTTTGACACATTCAGTCAATCACTCCTCCATACACTTCCCCATACCTTCTCCATACACTGCACAAATCTTTCTCTTTTTTTACATTTTTATTGTATTTTTACCTTTCTTGAAATAATACAGCATAATATGTTGCTTTTTTCTTCCATCTTCAATATCAAAATGGCTACACAAAAGTTCACCAATTTTGATAAGGTTTTTTAATGTATGCTGATATGATAGCCATCACAGTAGAATCTAACAAAATTGTTTTGAATGAAGTTAAAGAAGACTAAGTCCTACTAGAGCCGTCTTATGGGGGAAAAAAGAGCTTTTGGCCAACCCAGTAGTTTATTATAAAAAAAAGCAAGATGTCTTGCTTCTAAAATCAGGTAAAACTCCATGTTTCTTTTCATAATAGCATGATATCCTATGGTTACATTAATACTTTAGTAGGCTAGCACAGTTACAATTGACCCAGGTCCTAGATTATCCAAACTGTACAAGAAATGGGGACTTTGATGGGACACAGCTCACTGTCCTCTGGGAGATAAGTGGTCTGAAGTTCAGACTCCGGCAGAGTGTGAAGTTCTCTGTCTCTGTTCCTTTCTAGTTGTCCTTCAGATAATGTACATTTATGAATACATCTACTTATCAGACCTAAGTCTTAACTCTAGTAATCTTGTTTCCCATTCTATTCCAAGGTTAAGTGATCTCTGATTATTTTATTTACTGTCATGTGCATTTGGCTAGCCATAATATGTAAGTCACTTAGAGGGGAAACCATGCAGAAGAAAAATAAAGCTTTAGGAGTCCTTGGTAAAGGGTAGCTACCCTGTCATGAACCCTACGTGACCTAAACATGTAGCACATCCTTCAATGTAACTCTCTACCCTGTTGCCTTCTTCTGTATTCCCCTCCTGAGTGTACTACCTCATGACCTTGAGTAACCTTAAGCCCTCCCACAGTAACTTCTGAAACTCTTTCTTACAATCTCAAGGCTTCACTTCTGGATTGCTTGTTCTCAGTGGGAGTGCTATCAGGCCATACCCTTAGTGCTACTGGCCTGAGGATGCCACTTATATGTGTTACTGAGGTGTGAAATACATTCTTTCCCTAGCCTGAACTCTCACAATTTCTATTTTTTGCCAGGAAAAAAAAAGGCGAGTTAATTATTATAGACATTCTTTTCTAACCACCCAATAAAGATTCTGTTGGGTGTCAGGCCTCTCCTTAGCCAAATAGCCACTAGGAAGGTGACCATGAGCAGCTAGTTACAATGTTGAAGGGATATAAAGGATCTATATGGTCTCAGGCAAATATGGCTAAGGTGAACTTGTAAAAACATTCTTCAAAGGGGTGAATGGCACAGATTACTTACTGTATCACCTGTTTTAGGGGCCATTTTGCCTTTGGTGAAGTGCATAAATGAAAAGCGTAGGTAAAAATGTCCAATAAAGAGTCCAGTCTCTTAGTGACAATAGCAGTTTTCCACCCAACATATGAAATGGCAAAAAATATATAATCAATACAGAAGAAAGGGTAAAACTAATATTTTCTGCCTTTAACAAGCATTACATGATTTATTATCAGTCTACCAAATCCATAGAGAGGCTATTTTATAATTTGGATTAACTGGACAGGAGCCAGATGGACAAAGTTCTGCCTCTGCTTGGTTTTCCATCTGCTTCAGATAACCAAGAGCAAACCACTTAAACTGCCTATGTCCCTTTGTCTTTTTCCCAGAATGTAAGTAATTATAGTTACCTCTCTCTTAGATACTGGTGAATTGTACTTTTGAAGTGATTTTAAATTCCTATGTTTTGGGAAATGAACATAGTATACACATATGATTATGTTATAATGCTACAGTAGCTAGAAAGCTTTTGAACTTCTGATATTTAACAAATATCAAAATATCAAAATTTTGAACTTCTGATAATAAAGAGCATTCCTTTGAGACAGCCCAGAAAGCATTTTGCTTTTCCATTTTAACCTTACTGTAGGTATGGGAAAAAACTTTGGGAACCCTCGTCATTGAAAATGTTGAAATAGAGTAACTAACATGTATAAAATCCTTGGTAATATAGTAACTTGATACGGGACATGGATTATTCAGTATTTTACTTCTTTGACTTTCATATTTGAATTCATAGTCTGTGTGTTCTTTGAAATGGTATAAATTATTTATGACAGCAATATCACATCTCTTCTTTTTTTAAAAAAGAAAATTTTAACTCTTCCTTGATTATCAATTTTATCACAGGATCATGAACTTTCTGAAAAGGAAGACCTGTTTGAAGAAACTGACAAAAATACAGAAGGCAAGGAGAAAGATACAGGAGACAATAAAAGTGTTCCTAAAGACAATTACAGTGACACTGACAACTCAGTTAAAAAGGTATTGACAGCCATTGAAAATGTATGATGACATGTGTTTAAATCCTGAGATCCTGCTCAAGAAAAAGCGTATAGGTCTCCTGGTCTTTGCAGAGGGCAGATTCCAACTTCCATGGAGAACAGAAATACTTCTGTGAATGACTTTTGTTCATGTGCTATAGGACAAAACTTAGGCAGATTTATGAATCAGGCACTTTTTTTTTCCCTCTAGCATTCTTTCCACACTTCTTGGTAGCATTCTGTTCTTCAGATGAGTGAAAGTAAATTAATATGGGCCAGTATAGTACACTCTTGAGAAATTAACCAAGAGATTCAGCACCAGGTCCTTGAAATGTACAACATTAGCAGCCCAGTACTAGTGGCAGAAATGGGATGTGTATGTGCACACATACACGTGTATTTTTACATGGCCATAGACAAATGAAAGTTGTTCACAGCAGTGTTTGAAGTTGTGATTGGTTCGGCGCAGATGTGGTCTGGGAGGAAGTATTTATAGAAGGAATGGGAGGAGGTCTCCATGAGGTAAAGAAAGTCATCCTGAAAGTGGAGCTAGAGATGCCGAAACCATCTCTTCCAATTGGCAGGTTTCCCTGAGTGACCCTGCTAGGAGACAGGTGGTAGGTTTGAAATCATTCATTTTCTAGCATTACTCTGGATTCATTTCAGAGGTATGGAATTCAGAAATCCAAACCAAATGATACTGTATTGATTCATTTTCATTTCATTTTTTAGATCGGTTGCAAAGAGCTCTGAGTTAATCATGCCATCTCATTAATGAAACACTACCATCACTTGCCTGTGTGAGGCTCTTCTCTCTTTATTTAAGTTGATTCCCTTTGAGCCCCACATTCCCCTTTTCCTTGATGTAGACAACCATTAAAACATGCTTTCCTTTTATTTGAAGGTGTACTTGTAAAACATGTATTGTTTTGTATGTATGTATTTTTAACTTAGAAATGGTATTGTGCTCTAGAGATCATTCTTTCCCTTACTTCCTTCTTTTTCCAAGACTCCTTTCACTGAGGGAAAAATACATTCTAGCAGTTGTTGTTTTCTTTCAGAATAAGGGGAAAATTCTGTTTCATAAGGAATATTTATGAGTTCTAGTTATGGTGGGCCCTGAAATTATTTGGCATAGAATTCATTAAACTCCAATTTGACATTATAAAATGTTGAGCTATTTCACATACCAATCAATATTCCTGAATCTTCTTTGAGTAGAATTCTTGAATATACAGTTCTTGTTAATCATACAGTTTTGTGCTAGTAAAGGACATTAAGCAATTATCTAAGGCAGGAGTCCAGAAAAGATAAGTAATTGTCACACATTTATGTTATTAGCTAGAGACTGACTCTAGAACTCTGCTTAAAACAAAGACTAGGTTTTCTAGCCCAGCACAAATATGTTTTTTTATTATATTGTCTCTTTATAGGATGAAAAAGCCAACCGAGAGGAACAAACCATTTGTGAATACAATGAAAATCCAAAAGGTGTGAGCATATTTGACTTCAAAAGCATAGTTTTAAAAAGGCTAGGTACATAGCATACTGTATTCATATGTACCTACAGATATATATGCATATATGTGCTATAACTAAGCATATAGCTTACACACATGTATTCTATTGTACACTTTTCATTGTCATATGACCCTCATAAGCTATGAATAGTGGCACAGTATTATGTGTTCTCATTGATCACCGCCATAGCTTCTTTACATAGAAATACCCCCATCGCTCATGGCTGCTCATGTGTCAATGTAAGTGATTTAAAACAGCCTTTTTACTACTTGTTTTTTTTCAATCAGTACTATGAGATAGGGCATTTGTCCCAGATCCCCATTTATATGTCTGGTGAGCACTGCCAGACCCTGTCACCAATGACCATGCTGGCCTAGAGCCACAGCAGGCCATCCAGTTATTTCCGCCAGAGCCTAGACCTGAGTCTTTGATGGTATCACAGGCGTTTCAGAGGAATCCTTTCCCAAGCCTTGCTGCTGGCGTCAGAGAACAGGTGCCGCAGAACAGAAGAGACTGTGACTGCCCTTGAGACGTACAGTTTCTACACCCAAACCACTGGTGTTTTTGCTCTATGAGCCCTGTATTATTTTCCACACCATAACATCACAGTGTGCTTTTGCTGCAATGTCATTACAAATAGCTCTCCATAGTAGTGCATATCTCATCTGAATTTAAGCAAAAGAAGGAATAGTTCCCCTAATCCTTTTTTCCTTATAACTTCTGCAAAAAGATAGTAAGCTTTAGAATATTTTAAGCAAAGTGTTAAAACATTTGTCATCGCTGAATATTCTACACCGTATAACCTAAAACGTTAAAAAGAAACTAAATTTAAGATCTAGGCTGTTGATAATGTAAAATTAGAAGAATGCACGTGCCTCGTGAGTATACTTGCAAGAGTATACTTGCAGCTATGTAGCATATGGATTAGTTTGAAACACCAAAAGATATAGCATGTCCATTTGGGTGCAGATAATTTCATTACATCTAAGTTTATTATTTTAAAAGATACTTCATATTTTACAGAAGTCTTCCCTAACATCAGTTATATAAACATAAATATTTATATTTGGGTACTGATCATCTAAACATTTACAGCACTGGTTAGGTCATTCTGATCATTTTGCCTTAACTTTTCAGGAAATAGGCAGTTGTCCACTACTCTTTAATATTACCCCATAATTCACGATTGATAGCGTTTCACAGAAAGAAGCAGGACTTTTCTTTTTCTCATTAGTTAGAAAAAAATATTTCATAATATATCCTATCATAGGAAATAAGTGTGATCGTGCAAAGAGTAGTTCTTCAGAAATCCTGGAAGATAGTGAATCAACACCACCTAAAGACACAAAAAAATCGAAGGTAAGTGAAATGAATTTTTCATTTAATGTTAAGGCCAAAGTATTGAATTGGTTCTTCTACTTTTATATAATGATCCACATAATTTAACTCCCTTAATGTGAGTTTTGGTGGCCCAAGAACATGTGATGAATTACAGGTGATGTTTCACAGTTTTAACGTGCCTATTTACTTTTGGACGTTAGATTATGATTCAGGTTGCTCTGAAAAAATTAATAGCATGTTCCTGTGAATCATCCCATGCATACTGATTTATCACACAGGAAAAGATACATTAAAGAACTCTCTTGCTTAATTATAAGAGTATAATATCCTGAGCGTCTAGAAGAGAGTAACGCCAAGTAAGACAAGAAATAGGATGGATTATAAAAATTGATGATTGTGCTTACAAGACAACATGCTACTTCAGTGTCTCCTGACTGATACTTGTTTTTTACAAGGCTGATAGATACGTTTCTTCTTGGAAGTAAATTAGTCTTTCCACTTGAAGAAGAACTTTATTTAATCATGAGACCACATTTCCAGGTAGAAGTGTTAGAAGGAAACATGGAAGACAAGAAACATGAAAAGCTTTGTTAAATTCTTATTCTACCTTAGGTCTCAGCTTAAATGTTGTTTCCACAGAGGCCTTTTGTGACCAACAGCACTTACATAAATTATGTCTCATTATTATTCTCTTAAATAGAACCCTTATCTCCCCAATGGCCTTCAGTTCCTTGGGGAGAGAATCTATTTTCTGTTTTGCTTTCTAGTAGTGCACATCACAGTAAATGCTCACTAAATATTTTTCATTGACAATGAATTGTAAAATGTAAGGGGGTAAGAAAGAGGAAAGAATGAAGGTAAAGCCAGGAGCCATCCTTAGGATAGTAAACAGTCATCTTTTGCCATCTTTGTGGATAATATGCCACTCTGAAATTTCTTTCAGAATTACTTCAGAAATGTCAACAGTTATTTTAGCCCAAATACCATATTGTTATCTTTTACTAAAAATTTCTTCATGACTGTTTTTATCTTTCTGAAAGTATCTTGTAAGTTTGGGTTACTGTACCTAAAGATGTCTTTGACCTGGCTCAAAGGACACTTCAGATTTATTGTCCATTTTAGAATCATAATGAGCATTGCTAGACTATTTCATCAGGATTTAGGAACTTTCTAGATTCTCTGTCTAGTAGAACAGAACATTTAACAGATACTCCACCACTACACTTTGTAGCTTTCCTGTGAAAACTTTTTTCAATTATAAAGAGCTCAAGGAGAGAGTCTGGCAAACAAAATCAAATATGAGGGAGAAGGATGAAAAGTAAAGGAGTCAGGAGACATGAGAACCCAAGGAGAAGAAAAGGGAAACAAAGCAGCAGCAGCAAAAAAAAATAACTGAAACACACCTCTGACCAAATGAAAATGCTTATTCTAGAATACGTGGTCGAGTTTAGGGAACGTTTCAGGCTCTCCAGTCTCCAGCATTGTCGATAGATGGTAGTATTTGAACACACAGGACAGGGGAGGCCTGAGCCAGAGAAGGAACACTGTGTGGCAGGCACCTGTAACAGCAGGCCAGGTAGGGAGCCCCTCCAGCCCACTCGACAAAGGTGAGGCCGGGCCAGGATACAGAGTGCCAGGCTGACAAATTCAGTCTCAAATTTGATTCTGCTTAATTTCTCATTTATACCTAATGGAAAAATATAATTCAGTAGGTACACTTGTCCTTGGTTAAAGAAAAGAAAAAAAGTAATGAAAATTATGTTTTAAAAGTCAAGCAGTAATAAATATACTTCCAACTTAAAGAACAGGCTGTTATTCTATATATTTTAAACAGGAAATAGATGATTTGGACGAGATTTTTTCCAACCCTTCCCACATGATATATTTTAATTTACAATGTCTCTAACCTATTTATACCATTTAAGCCAAACAAATCAAACTGTTTTTAAAACTTGGGAAATAAATGATGCATTAACTCATATCAAAATAATTATGTCTTTGAAATTTTACATCCCTTCCCTTAATTAGACAGCCACTCCAAAGATAATCTAAAAAACAAAAAAGAAATAATTACACTCTTGGTGTCTGCAAGACAGAATTCACCTTTGAATTTTGTTTTGATGATTTTGAATGTTTCAGATAGCCAGGTTAGGACCCATGATTTTAATTGGTGGCAGAGATTTTTGATGATTGTTATATCTGGAAATTGCCAAATACTGCTTTTCCAAACTGTAGCAAATTTGGATCCCCAGTTAGCCACTAAGAAAAATGTGTTATTGGCTTAATTTCCACCTAAGTAAGCTAATGAAAAAAGCAGGAAGCTTCTTAGCCATTAATAATAATTTCTTCCCATCATGAACTTAGTTTATTCATGTGTTTATTTAGCATATTTTACTGGAAGCCTCTTGTGTGCCAGGCACAAGGCTGAAAGCTGCAGCTATACAGAGGTTAAAAAAATACTGCTGTCCCTCAGAAACTAGCTAGAGCATGGCAGATTCCTGGATAGTTCCCCATGCCAGTGCACAATTGATTTCTTATTCATTGTCATGACCATAAATACAAGAAGCTGAGATGAGAATTTCTCCACCAGAAATTATGTATGTGGGGTCTTACCTTTCCTGATGGCTTCCTTTTCTCTGATACTATGCTTTATTTACCATGGCCACACAACTCAGCACTTTTGCCCTAAGTACACAGCTTTACTATGTTGTGAAGAAAATCTTAGGTCAATTACACTTACAGTTTCCTGCTGCTATCAGTTTTCTTAGGCTTAATACATGAGAGGATCTCTTTCATACCCACCCAATAATTACACCCCTGCTTTTTAAAAATAGCTTTATTTAGATAGAATTGACCTAAAATGAACTATGCATTTTTGAAGTATGTAGTATGATTAATTTTAACATAATATACACCCATGGAAGCATAATCACCATCAAGAGTGTGAACAGTGCCATTATGAGGAGATGATTCTTTGTGCCTCTTTGTAATCTCTGTCTACACCCCACATCCCCATGCCATAGTCAGCAAATCACTGATAACTGTTTTGAGATTCATCCGTGCATGTATCAATAGTTCATTCCTTTATATTGCTGAGCGGTGTTCCATTTTGAGTTAATTTCTTATTGTGGTAAAGGTATGAATTGAAGTTCTGTTTTTTTTTTGCATATGGACAATTGTTCTAGCATCATCTATTGAAAAAAAGAAACCTATCCCTTCTCTACTGAATTACCTTCATACCTTTGTCAGAAAACAATTGATTTTTTATGTGTGAACCAATTTCTGGACTCTGTACTGTTCCTTTGATCTATTTATCTTGTGCCAGTACCACACTGTCTGGATGACTATAGCTTTAATAGAAGTCTTGAAATCAGAAAGTTAGTCCTCCAATTTTGTGCCTTTTCAGACATATTTTGGCTATTCTAGACCCTTTGTACTTAAAAATGTGAATTTTTACAATCAGTTTGTCAATGACTGAAAAAAAATACCTGCTGAGATTTTGATTTGAAATTATTTTCGAATCTATAGATAAATTTGGGGAGAATTAATATTTGAACAGTGTTAAGTCTCCTAATTCTTGAACATGACATTTCTCTTATTGATGTCTTTTCAAATTTCCTTTTCCAATATTTTGTTGAATTTTTCTTAACATGGAAGTTGAGGTCACTGATTTGAGACCTTTCTTCTTTTCTCTTTTAGGCCTTTTGTGTTGTAAATTTCCCCTGAAGTACTTGATATGTTGTGTTTTCATTTTTATCCAGTTCAAAATACTTTCTGAGTTCCCTGTTGATTTCTTCTTTGACTCATGGGTTATTTAATTTCAATGTATTTAGGAATTTTTCTGGGCTTCCCAGGTGGTGCTAGTGATAAAGAACCTGCCTGCTAATGCAGGAGGTATAAGAGACTAAGGTTCAGTCCCTGAGTGGAGAAGATCCCCTGGAGGAGGAAGTGCCAACCCACTCCAGTGTTCTTGACTGGAGAATCCCATGCACCAAGGAGCCTGGTGGGCTACAGTCCATGGGGTTGCAAAGAGTTGGACATGACTGAAGTGTCTTAGCAAGGCAGGGGATTTTTCTAGCCATCTTTTTGTCATTAATTTCTAATTACATTGTGACTGGGGAAATAGTATAAATTGATTCCTTCTAAATTGTTTGAGACATATTTTATCACCCAGAATCAGGTTTATCTTGGTAATTGTTCATTTGAGAAGAAAGTTGAGAAGAATACTGTTGTTGGGAGGAGACTCCTATCAGTGGCAATTAGGTCAAGTTGGTCAATAGTGTTGTTCAAGTTTCTTTCCTTCCTGATTTCCTGTCTACTTGTTCTATTATTGAAAGAAAAGTATTAAAATGCTTCACTACAGTTGTGGATTTATCTAGTTTTCCTTGTGCTTCTATTAATTTTTACTTGATGTATCTTAAATCTGTTATTTGGATATATTCTATATAATGTTTAGAATTGTTACATCCTCTGAATTGACTCCTTCATCATCATGAAATGACTTTTTTTATCCCTAATAATATTCTTTGCTCTAAAATCTACTTGATTTGATATTACATAGCTACTTTATAGCTTTCTTGGAATTAGAGTTAACTTTTAACATACTTTACTTTTAAACCATTTGTGATTTAACATTTGAAGTACATTTGATTTCGGCAACATGTAGATGGGTCTTGCTTTTTAATTTAATCTGAAAATCTCTGAGCATTTAGACCCCAGTGACACTAGTGGTAAAGAACTGTCTGCCAATGCAGGAGACATAAGAAGTGGTAAAGAACCCACTTGGCAGTGCAGTGGACGTAAGAGATGCTGGTTTGATCTCTAGGTTGAGAAGATCCCGTGGAAGAGGGCATGACAACCCACTCCAGTATTCTTGCCTGGAGAATCCCATGGACAGAGGAGCCTGGAGGGCTGCAGTCCATAGGGTAGCAATGAGTCAGACATGACTGAAGCAACTTAGCACACATGCACGCAGATGGGTCCTGCTCTTTTATCTTATCTAAAAGTCTCTACCTTTAAATTGGAGTATTTAGGCCATTTATATTTAATCTTTATTTAATATTTAATCTGATTATTTGATGCCATTAGGTTTAAGTCTATTTTCTTACCATTGGTAGTATTTTTCTTTGTCCCTAAAAAAATGCTACTTTATTTTATCAGATATATCCTTTTTCGTTCTTATATTTTTATTTGTAGTTTAGATGTGTCTTGTAAATGCCTATAAGCTGGATTCTGACTTTAAAAATGTTAACATATACAGTACCTAAAATCTAATACTAATGAATGTTCCTTTTCCCCAAATATTACCAGGATCTTAGAAGAGTTTTCTATCACCCCTTTCTTCCCATTTTACTTATTATTGTATCAAGTATTTTAATTTTTTAACCTCATCAATCAAATAACGTTATTGTTATACCACTTTCTTTATTCACCACTCCTTTTCACATCTCACATGTCCTTTCAGTAATGTTGTTTTTATTCTTCTTGAAGATACCTTTTGGAAGTTACTGTCATAAATTCCTTTCTGTAGTTAACTTTTTCAGTTTCTTTCACTTGAAAATTAATGGTAGTATGGCTGATTGACAGTTACTTTCTTTTAGTGTCTGCTCCCATTGTGGCTGTTAAGACATTTGCTTGAGTATAATTGCTGATAATTTCACATATACTCTGCTATTTCTCTCTGGCTGGTTTTTACGTTGTCTTTGATGTGCTTCATTTCACTATACAATGCCTAGATGTGAGTTTTTTTTTTTACTTTCTTTTAATTTATTATGATCCATGAATCTGAAAATTCATGTCATTCATCATTTTAAGAAAATTCTCATCCATTATATTTTTGAATATTTCCTCTCTCTGCAAGTCAAGTATAAGAAAACTTTTCATTCTGTTATCTGTGTCTTTTAAATATTACTTTAATATTTTCTATATTTAAGTGATATTTGAATTTCAGGGTTTGTCTTTTTCATAGTATCTTTTCATCTAAAGACTAATCTGCTATTTAACTTCTCCCTATTGAGTTTTAATTTCAGTTATCTTTCACATTTTGAAGTGAAATATTCTATTTTTGACTCTTTTTCAAATCTATCTGATATTGTAAAAACTAGTACCTTGTTATATGTTTGTGTTTTTTATTATAGTCCTTTAAGTAATGTAAACATACCTATTTTATATTCTGTATGTAGTTATTCCACTGTCAGACATCCTCCAGAGTCTAAATATGTTTGTTGCTTTGGCTCACTTGCCAATGGTGTCTTGTTTCCTTCTGTATTTTGAAATTTGGATTGTGAGTTCATGTTTAACCAGGACTTTTTGTAGAAATTCTTTAAAGCTTAGATTAGGGTAAGTCAATCCAAAGAGAATTTGTATAAAATTCTGTTAGCTCCCCTTGTTGTTACTGTTTCAGGACCATTTTCAATTAATGTTTCAGTTAACCGTGCCCCATGATTACTGTACATGTGAACCCCAAACTCACATTAGGAAAACACTATTAAGCTGAGAAAGATGTTATTTTGTTATCTTCCAATATTTGTAGATAGACTTACATTAAAGGCCCCCACTTTACATAGGAGTCTGAGTTCTAGTTCTCCACATTGTGGGAGATCAAATAATTAAAATTCAAGAGTTATGAGATCAATAAATACCATTTCAATACTCAACTTATCTCTGAGGCTTCCTGCTCCCTCTTCATTTTATGGCCCATGGGAATTTCCCTTCATTTTTATGTGAGCTTGCCTACACATTATAAAATTATATTTTGTATACTTCTTCAGCATTTCTTAGTTATATTGTAGTGGCAGAACTTTTCAAGACGTGTATTCCTACACAATAACAGGAACAGAGGTTATTGCATTTTAGTTCGTAGACTCTTTTTCTAGACTCTTGACTTTTTGGGTTAGAACTTTTCATTTTCGTTCCTCCATTCTTTAAGACTAAAAGTAAGCTATTATTTGTTGTTGATCAGTCACTCAGTTGTGTCTGACTCTACGACCCCATAGACTGCAGCACACCAGGCTTCCCTGTCCTTCACCATCTCCCAGAGTTTGCTCAAACTCACATCCATTGAGTCAGTGATGCCATCCAGCCATCTCATGCTCTGTTTCTGCCTTCTCCTCCTGCTGTCAATCTTTCCTAGCATCAGAATCTTTTCCAGTGAGTCAGCTCTTTGCATCAGGTGGTGAAAGGATTGGAGCTTCAGCTTTAAGCATCAGTCCTAAAATGAATATTCAGGGTTGGTTTCCTTTAGGACTGACTGGTTTGATGTCCTTGCTGTCCAAGGGATTCTTAAGAGTCTTCCCCAGCACCACCATTTAAAAGCATCAATTCTTTGGCACTCAGCCTTCTTTATGGTCTGGAAACAGTGATAGAAATAGACTTTATTTTCTTGGGCTCCAAAATCACTGCAGACAATGACTGGAGCTATGAAATTAAAAGGCACTTGCTCCTTGGAAGAAAAGCTATGAAAAGCCTAGACAGCATACTTAAAAGCAGAAATAGCACTTTGCCAACAAAGGTCTGTATAATCAAAGCTATGATTTTTCCAGTAGTCATGTACAGATGTGAGATTTGGACCATAAAGAAGGCTGAGCTATTATTTTTAACACCATTTTAATTTCTGAAAGAGCCAGATCTTCAGGTACTTTTTTGGTTTTGGCATCATGTCAAAATCATTATTTGGATTGCCATTCTTTAGGAATCCTGTTTTCTCAGTGGCTAAATCCTCAAAGACCTTGAATCACTTGGCACTTGTCAGTTACCATCTTCCTTGATGTGTCTTGCGTGTACCTTGATGGCCACTCTCTGTCCTTTGAAGAAAAATGACATATAACAAATAGCAAATACCAATACTACTGATAGTGTTGAAGGGTAAGCCTCAAAAGGTCTTGTTTTAGGGAAGTATCATGATAGCAACTGGTAAAAGAAAAAAGGCTGGCGAATGCTGAGAATGTTCCACTGTGATGCCTCATAAAAATGTGATGAAATAATGTTAAGACTTATTGAAAATTATACCCTCTGAATACTATTAAGTGACTGTTTCATTTACTGAAGTGAATTCTCTGCGTGTGTTTATTTCCTAGATTTTCCTCTTTAAAAGAATGTCATTGACGAGTCACAAAACTGTGCAGATTAATAATGAGCCACTCCCAGAGATAAAACCAATAGGAGACCAAATAGCTTTTAAAAGCAATAAGAAAGATGCCAACCAGAACCACATGGGGCAAAACCATCAGGATACCTCACCCCCCAATATGGAGAGAAGGTCAAAATCTTGTACAATACTTTGAATATATGTTTATGTGTTCATGGTCACCAAGCACATTGTAATTTATACTTGAAAAACTTTTTGAGTTCTGAAAGAAAGTTTCTGATAACAAACTTTTAAAGATATTACTTAATAATATGTTTCATCTGGTTTGAATAATATGACCAGTTTTGATGTTTATTTAAATACTGACAGTTTTGACAATTTCAGAATATGTTTATGTCAAGCTCTCCTTCAAGTGTTGTGGCCTTAATTGTTCAGTGTTGCAATATAAAATATATTTTTATATGTGAAAGTTAAATTATAATATTTCATAGTTTTGCTAAACAACTTTGTTATAATTTCATAATATTTGCAACCTCATGACACTGTAACAGTTTTGAATGTATTTGTAGTTTTCAAAACCTGAGTCAAAATTGTTTTGAATGAACATATTTTAATAAACTACATATGGTCAGTTCCACTGTTTAAATGGATGAATATGAATAAAATTTGGGGGTACTTGGAGGTATCAGTATACAAAACAGGGGAAAAATATTAATTTGAAAGTATTGAAAGACATAAAATGCATTTACCTTTGAGTAAAGAAAATAGGAGGGCAACTGTGTAAACAGGACATCTTTGTGGAGAAACTGTTGAGGTTTGACATGAAAACACTGCAGGTTATGTGGTGTGATCAGCACTGTTTGACCATGTTATAGATCACCAACCTAGGAGAACAAGACAGAGCCCAGCCGGCTCATTCCAGCTGTCTCTAGCACTGACAGTGGTACCTAGGGTTGGCTCTGCCACAAGGAATAAGAAGGGTAAAGCTGCTAAGTCAGGCCGAATAGAAACATTGCATTCCTGTGCTCACAGATGCTACTTTGAGCAACTAAAAAAAAATTGACCAACTGCCTTCATTTTTCCCATTCTAGCTTCTGACTTCTTATTCAATCACAGCGACCATTGCTCCATATGAACAAATAAACTCCATCTTTGTGTTTCATGCACAAGGGCTAAAAGGATGTTAGTCTAGAATAGACCTGATTTTGAAATCTTGCAAAATAGTCTCATACTAGATTTAGTAGAATTCTAATATTATTAAAGGTAAATTTAATAAAACATGTTTGCCATCGCCACTATAGTACAGTATTGTAAGAATACTTTGCCAAAAATATAAACTGTAGAAACCAAGTGGAAGTGAAACTCACAAATAATACAAAGACATGCCAACTGTGATTGGCAAGATATCCTAAAATGGCCCCTGAGGTTCCCGCCTGCTGGTATATGTGCCCTGAATAATCCCTTCCCCTTGAGTATGGAGGGAAACAGTGAATATGATGAGATAGCACTCCATTGTTTATGTTATATTATGTGGAGAAGGTGAAATATTTTGCAGATATAATTAAAATTCTTAATCAGTTAACGTTAAGCAAAAGAGAATCCTAGGTGGGCCTGACCTAATCAAATTAACCCTTTCAAAAAAGCTCTAGATATCAGAGTTGGACAAAGTCACAGCAATTCAAAGCAGTAGAGATGATCTCCTGTCAGCCTTGAAGAAGCAGCCTTGTGTGTGTGTGTGTGTGTGTATGCATGTGTGTGTGTGTGAAAGTCACTCAGTTGTGTTCGACTCTTTGTGACACCATGAACTGTAGCCTGCCAAGCTCCTCTGTCCATGGAATTCTTCAGGCCAGGACACTGGAGTGAGTAACTGTTCCCTTCTCCAAGGGGTTTTCCCAACCCAGGGATCGAACCCAGGTCTCCCTTATTGCAGGCTAATTGTTTACTGTCTGAGCCACCAGGGAAGCCCTGAAGAAGCAAACTACCATGTTATAGAGAGAAGTCAGTCATGTTGTGGAGTGAGACGCCTCTAGGATCTGAAGGTCCTGTGTATTCTATAACTACACGGCACTGAATTCTTCCAACAACCAGTGAGCCTGGAAGAGGAATTTAATCCTTATATTAGACCATAGCCCTGGCTGATGCTGATTGCAACTTTGAGGCCCTGAACAGAGGACCTAGCTAAGTAGTACCCAGGCTCCTGACCTATGAAAACTATAAGATAATAAATATATGTCATTTTAATCCACTAAGTTTATGGTAAATTGTTATGTAGCAGTGAAAGCTAATATCAGTTTTATTCTGGTAAAGGGCCTCAAATTAGAAAATTGGAAAGTCTATCTCAGGAGTGAAGGAATATTTTATTAAATTGAACAAAAAATGCATTTAAACCAGGGATCACATAACTGAAGTATTTTCAGAGGCTAAACAGATAAGCATATTGGAGCTGCTGCCAATCTGTTCTAGCTGGTAATTGCTATTTCTCAATACTGGGCCCTATATTGCCAGACTCTCAGCTGTTTTCAAAAAAAGCTGGAAATGTGGGATTTTAAAAAATTTTATTTATTTTTATTTATTTATTTTGTATTGTAACAAATTCAAGAAAGACTTTTTTCTTTACAATATTGTATTGGTTTTGCCATACATTGACATGAATCCACCATAGGTATACATGTGTTCCCCTTCCAGAACCCCCCTCCCACCTCCCTCCCGCTTCCATCCCTCTGGGTCATCCCGGTGCACCAGCCCTGAGCACCCTGTATCATGCCTCAAACCTGGGCTGGCGATTCATTTCACATATAATTTACATGTTTCAATGCCGTTCTCCCATATCATCCCACCCTCTCCCTCTCCCATAGAGTCCAAAAGACTGTTCTCTACATCTGCGTCTCTTTTGCTGTCTCACATACAGGGTTATCATTACCATCTTTCTAAATTCCCCTATATCTGCATTAGTATACTGTATTGTTGATTTTCCTCCTGGCTTATTTTTAAATTGAGGGATGATGGCTTTACAGAATTTGTTGGTTTCTGCCAAACATCTACATAAATCAGCCATAGGTGTACATATGTCTCCTCCCTCTCGAACCTCCTTCCACCTCCCACCCCATCCCACTCTAGGTTGTTATAGAGCCCCTGTTTGAGTTCCTTGAGTCATACAGCAAATTCCCATTGATCTCTTTTACATATGGTAATGTAAGTTTCCATGTTACTCTCCATAATCTCACCCTGGAAATACAGGGTTTTATATAGGCAACTCATTCCATGTGCATGTCCATGCGTGCATGCATGTATGTAAACAGGGAGAGCCAAACTGTAGCTGCAGGCCCAACTTTGGCCGCAAAGGACAAATTGTGACCTCAGTTTTAAACAAAGTACATTATTTTGGCAAGAGAATTTTGTTTACAAGGAAAAATATGTTGAAATAATTAATTAGGTCCTGGATTTATCTCAATTGTAATTTTCCCTTGTTTGGCCTCTGGAAATGAGAGTTAAAGAGTTACTTAGAAAAATGATCATTCTGCTAAGAAGGTAATTTTTTGTTGCATACACATGCGTACTAAGCCTTCTTGGGAGTGTGAGAGTTGAGGGAGAATGATGAAATATTATTATCTTGAATATAATGAAGTAAGATATTTCTCCTAGAAGAATCTACATTAAAGTTAAAAGACAACAAACAGGCTTAATAGTAAGCAGTTCCTCCAACAATTGTGATGGATGACTACTTTGGCATAGTGTTAATATACAATCCTAGTCACTGAAATGTCAGGAAATATTATCCTAACCCTAAAAGTATTTACAAAAGCTATAGCAGGAAGTTTTAGACGACCACGCCAAGCTGCATTCCCAAATAGTTCCATTTGCTTTTATTTTCATCTGGTATGTATAAATATGTTATGATAGATGAGATGTCTTAAGGTTAGCAGTGGATTAGAGAGCTATATCTAAATTTAAATGATGGTACTATTGTTTTTATTTTTTTTTAAGAAATTCTTTTTTTTATTGTTTTTGCCATACAATGCCATGATATCACCGTGGGTTTACATATGCTCCCCCTCCAGAACTCCCCTTCCTCCCTCCTCCCTCCCCCCAGGAAATCTCGATGCACCAGCCCCGAACATCAATCCTGGGCTGGCGATTGATTAGACATATGATAATTAACATGTTTCAATGCCATTCTCCCATATCATCCCGCCCTTACCCTCATCCACAGAGTCCACGAGTCTATTCTATACATCTGCGTTCCTTTTGCTGTCTCGCATGTTGGGTTCTTGTTACCATCTTTCTAAATTCCATATATATGCGTTAATATACTGTATTGTTGTTTTTGCTTCTGGCTTACTTCACTCTGGATAATGGGCTCCAGTTGCGTCCAACTGAGTAGAACTGATTCAAATGAATTTTTTTTAATGCTGAGTAATATGCCATTGTGTATATGTACCAAAGCTTTCTTATCCATTCGTCAGTTGATGGGCCTCTAGGTTGCTTCCATGTCCTGGCTATTGTAAATAAAGCAGAGATGAACATTGGGGTACACGTGGCTCTTTCAATTCTGGTTTCCTCGGTGTGTATGCCCAGCAGTGGGATTGCTGGGTCATATGGCAGGACTATTTGCAGTTTTTTAAGGAATCTCCACACTGTTTTCCATAGTGGCTGTACTAGCTTGCATTCCCACCAACAGTGTAAGAGAGTTCCCTTTTCTCCACATCCTCTCCAGCATTTATTGCTTGTAGATTTTTGGATTACAGCCATTCTGACTGGTGTAAAATGATACCTCATTGTGGTTTTGATTTGCATTTCTCTGATAATGAGTGATGTTGAACATCTTTTCATGTGTTTGTTAGCCATTTTTATGTCTTCTTTGGAGAAATGTCTGTTAAGTTCTTTGGTCCACTTTTTGATTGGGTTGTTTATTTTTCTAGAATGGAGCTGCAGGAGTTGCTTGTATATTTTTGAGATTAATTGTTTGTCCGTTGCTTCAAACAATTAATGAAGCCGATGGTACTGTTTTTAAGAAAACTTGTCTGATTTAGTGATAAATATCTATCCCAAGGTGAAAAAAAGTTTTATATTCTAGAAAAGCTTTTTAAGTTTATCAGAAGTAATCTTCACAAGTAATTTGTTAGAATTTGTCAAAATATTAGCACAGTACTTCTAAAATTTTACAGAATTTTCCCTATGAGCTTTTTTGTTATAATAGAAGTTTTCTTTTATAATTTCTGTCTATCAACTGCTTAAAATCATTAAAATTCTGTACATAGGAATATTTGAGTTCATATTTTTAGGTATCTTATAATTTCCAACTTGGCATCAGATTTATATTAACTCCTTAATTGGTATAATTATTTAACTTACTGTATATAGTAATTAGGAATTAACAAAAGTTATATAGAAGTGTAAACTAATTTGGGAAACATTTTTTAAATTGAATTGAAGCTTTCATATTTGAATTGAATATTGATTTACGGAAGTATGTTAGTTTCAGGTCTGCATCAAAGTGATTCAGCTATATATATATGTGTGTGTGTGTATATATATTTTAGATTATTTTCCAATATAGATTACTGCATTATATTGACTATAGTTCTCTGTGCTGTATAGTAAATCCTTGTTGCTTAATCTATTTTATGTACAGTAGTTTGTATGTCTTAATCCCATACTCCTAACTTATCCTTCCCTCCTTCTCTTTCCCTTTTGGTATAACCATAAGTTTGTTTTCAAGGTCCATGAATCTGTTTCTCTTTTGTATATAGGTTCATTTGTATTATTTTTTAGATTCCATGTATTGTTGTTTAGTCGCTAAGTTGTGTCCAACTGTGTAACCCCATGGACTGCAGCCCACCAGGCTCCTCTGTCCATGAGATTTTCCAGGCAAGAATACTGGAGTGGGTTGCCATTTCCTTCTCCAGGGATCAAACCTGTGTCTCCTGCAGTAGCAGTCATCAGAAGGCGGATTCTTTACCTCTGATCCCCCCATATAGTATTTGTCTTTCTCTGTCTGACTTCATTTTAGTGTGATAGTCTTTTAGGTTTATCCATGTTGCTACAGTGGTATCTTTCATTATTTTTTATGGCTGAGTAATGCATATATATATATATATCCATTTTTGTTGTTCAGTTGCCCGGTTGTGTCCAAACCTTTGTGACCCCGTGAACCGCAGCACACCAGGCCTCCCTGTCTCTCACCATCTCCCGAAGTTCACCCGAGTTCCTATCCATTGCATCGGTGATGCCATCAGCCATCTCATCGTCTGATTCCCTCTTCTCCTTCTGCCCTCAATCTTTCCCAGCATCAGAGACTTTTCCAGTGAGTCAGCTGTTTGCATCAGATGACCAAAATACTGGAGCTTCTGCTTCAGCATCAGTCCTTCCAATGAGTATTCAGGATTGATTTCCCTTAAAATTGACTTGTTTGATCTCCTGCTGTCTAAGGGACTTTGAGGAGTCTTCTCCAGCACCACAGTTTGAAGGCATCACTTCTTTGGTGCACTGCCTTCTTTCTGGTCCAGCTCTTACAACTGTATGTGACCACTGCGATGATCATAGTCTTAGCTATATGGAACTTTGTCGGCAAAGTGATGTCTTTGCTTTGTAACACACTGTCTAGGTTTGTCATAGTTTTCCTGTCAAGAATCATCTCCTAATTTCATGGCTGCAGTCACCATCTGCAGTGATTTTAGAGCCTGAGAAGAGTGAAATCTGTCACTACTTCCACCTTTTCCCCTTCTTTTGCCATGAAGTGATGAGACCAGATGCCATGATCTTAGTTTTTTTAATACTGAATTCTAAGCTGGCCTTTTCACTCTCCTCCACCTTCATCAAGAGGCTCTTTAGTTCTTCGCTTTCTGCCAGGAGAGTGGTGTTATCCACATATCTGAGGTTGTTATTTCTCCTGGCGATCTTGATTCTAGCTTGTAACTCATCCAGCCTGGCATTTTGCATGATGTGCTCTGAATATAAGTTAAATAACAGGATGACTATAAATAGCCCTGTTTTCCTTTCTCAGTCCTGAACCAGTCGTTCCATTCAGGGTTCTAACTGTTGCTTCTTGACCTGCATACAGGTTTCTCAGAAGACAGGTAAGATGGTCTGGTATTCCCATATCTCTGAGTGTTTTCCACAGTTCGTTATGATCCACACAGTCAAATGCTTTAGAATAGTCAATGAAACATAGATACATATTTTTCTGGAATTCCTTGATCCAGCAAATATTGGCAATTTGATCTCTGGTTCCTCTGCCATGTCTCAACCCAGCTTGATCATCTGGAAGTTCTCAGTTCATGTAATGCTAAAGCCTAGCTTGGAGGATTTTGAGCATAACCTTACTAGCATGGGAGAAGAGTGCAATTGTCCAATGGTTTGAACATTCTTTAGTACTGCACTTCTTGGGAATTGGGATGAGGATTGACTTTCCAGTCTTCTGGTCACTGCTGAGTTTTCCAAATTTCCTGACATATTGAGTACAGCACTTTAATAGCATCATCTTTTGATTTTAAATAGCTCTGCTGGAATTCCATCACCTCTACTATCTTTATTGATCTCCTTGATGGAAAGAATACACAGAAGAACTGTGCTAAAAAGATCTTAATGATCTAGCTAGCCATGATGGTATAGTCTCTCACTCAGAGCCAGACATTCTGGAGTGTGAAGTCAAGTGGGCCTTAGGAAGCACTGCTTCCAGTATAGCTAGTGGAGGTGATGGAATTCCAGCAGAGTATGTGATGTACTTTTTTTTTTAATTGAAGTATAGTTGATTTGCAATGTAGGGTTAATTTCTATTGTACAGCAGTGAAATAGAATATGCATTAAATCTGTAGATTGCTTTGGGTAGTGTTGCCATTTTAACAATATTAATTATTTCAATCCAAAAGTGTGGGATATCTTTCCATTTCTCTTAATCACCTTAAGTTTCCTTTATCAACATTTTACAGTTTTCAGCATATAGGTCTTCCACCTCCTTGATTAAATTTATTCCTATGTATTTTTTGACAGGTTTTTTTTTGCTTGCTTTTTCTGATATTTAATTGTTAGTATAAGGAAATATAACTTATTTATGGATATTAATCTTGTATTCTGCTACCTTGCTGAATTAGTTTCTTAGTTCTAATAGATTCTTAGGTTTGTTTTTTGTTTGCGATTTTGATTTTTTTGGCTGTGCCACACAGCTTAGTTCCCTGACCAGATATTGAACCTGGGCCACTGCAGTGAAAGTCCCAAATCCTAACCACCACACCACCAAGGAATTCCCTAGTTCTAATAGTTTTTGTATGGAGTCTTTATGATTCTCTGTATAGAATACCATGTCATCTGCAAATAGTAATAGTTTTACCTTTTCCCTTCCAATTCGTATACCTTTTTTTTTCTTGTCTGATTACTGTGGCTATGACTTCCATTACTGTGTTGAATAAAAGTAGTGAGAGTGGGCATCCTTGTCTTATTCCTGAATTTAGCAGGAAGGCTTTCAGCTTTTCATTGTTGAGTATTATGTTGGTTGTGAGTTTGTTGTAAATGCTTTTTATTATATTCAACTATGTTCCCTCTATCACTTTGGTGAAAGCTTTTGTCACAAATGGATGTTGAATTTTATCAAATGCTTTTTCTGTATCTATTGAGATGATCATGTGGTTCTTTTCTCTTGTATCTGTGTTATATCACATTTATTAATTTGCATGTCTTGAACCGTCCTTGTGACCCTGGAATGAATCCAACTTGATCATGGTGTATGATACCTTTTACATATTATTGGATTTGGTTTGTTAATATTTTGTTTAATATTTTTGTATCAGTATTTATCAAGGTATTTGCCTGTAATTTTCTTTTTTTATAGTGTCCTTGTCTAATTTTGGTATCAGGGTGATGGCTTCATAGAATGAATTTGAAATTTTTCCTTCTTCTTCAATCTTTAAAAATAGTTTAAGAAGTAAGTTATGTTTGGTGGAATTTCACAGTGTGTCCATCTGTTCCTGGACTTTTGTTTTCAGAGAGTTTTTTTTATTATAGTTTCTGTTTTACTTCTAGTGATCAGCATGTTCAAATTATCTATTTCTTCTTGACTCCGTTTTGGCAGGCTGTATATTTCTAGAAACTTTTTCATTTCTTCTAGATTGTCCAATTTATTGGCATAAGTTCATGTTATGGCTCTTTAATGGGCTGGGGCTTGGGGGTACAGAGTCGACGATAAGAAAATAAAGGAAGAGAGAAAAGAGAGAGAGAGAGAAATGAATAGAGACATGGGGACCAAGACTCTGATGGAGTAAAGGCGTTTATTCAGCATAATGTGGGCATATATATACTGTCTTACAAGATAGCCTCTTCAGCAAAGATAAAGATCAAAAATCTTACAACTTATTCAGGAAACATAAGGCTAGAATCCATCTCAAAGAGAGGGGGTTGTAAAACTCACTTTCCATATCAGAGAGGGAAGAAGGCTGTACATGGTTACTTTTACTTTAAAAATGTATGCGTTTCTTTTGTCCCCGGGAAAGGTGTGCCTCTCCACTCATCTCTGAATATTCAGGGATGGTTAAGGGACATCAGAAAACAGCACACAGGAAGCCTCCTGCCAAATGTTCTCTGACAAGTTCATAGTATTCTTTTATGATTTTTTTTTATTTCTGTGGTATTAGTTGTTATTTATCCTCTTTCAGTTATTATTTTGTTTGTTTGTATCCTCCTTCTTTGCATTTTGGCAAGCCCGCCTAGAAATTTGTTGTTCTTACCTTTTCAGAAAAAAACCATCTTTTGGGTTTATTGATCTTTTCTATTGCTTTTTATCTGTTTTATTTCCTCTGTAATCTATATTATTTTCTTCCTTCTGCTGACCTTGGGTGATTGCAGTGGGTTGTAGTAGGGGAAGAGTATGACTACAGAGTGATAGTAGGAAGCAGTGTTTTTGGAGTGATGGACCCATTCTATATCTTGATTTTGGTGGTATTGCCTAAAACTATACATTATAAAAACGGTACACCCAATAAAGGTCAGTTTTATTACATTGATTTTTTACAATAACATCAAATAGACTTTTTTAAAAACCTAATTCAGTCAGATAAATTAGATGGACCTTAAATAATGAGACTTGGAAATCTAACTTTTGATCTAAAGATAAAATTTGGGTTATCTTAGAGTAGTAGTTCTTAGCCAAGGGTATATGTAAAACACAGGGAAATTTTTCCAAATGTGACTGCCTATGATCTACCTGGTTCTGATTCACTAGGTCAAGGCTAGGACTGGTTATATCTCTTTAAAATAGTTTCCAAGATAATTATGATCTAACATCAAGTGGAAAATAGTTTATTTGAACTGACAAATTATTATAAAGCTTCAGAATGTTATCTCTCACAAGCACACTACTATAATAATTAGAAGAAATTTCCACATCATTTTCTCGGAAAGATCCTAGCTGAACTTCTGTAACAAAGACTCTCCAAATCTGAGTTAACACTGAGTGTTTATTTCTTGGTCATGTCAAAATACACCAACAGTGTGTAGATGACCTTGCTCCACACAGTATTTCAGGAACCTTGTCTCTTATCATTTGGTGGCTTTAGTATTCCCTTGGAGTCTTGCCATCCTCCAGGCCTGGAAGTTGTATATATCACTATGCCCAGATTCCACTGGCATTCAATGGCACGGGCCCAACTTTCTATAAGGGAAACTGAAAAATGTTGGCTAATTGTGAGCCTAGGAAAACAAGGGCTCAACACAATGGAATATAGTTAATCTATGTGCCAATGGAGGGCATATCCATGTATTTTCACAAACAAGAGTGAAGGACTATGGAATACTTTATACTTTTTATAATTTAAAACTCATTATTAAGATGTTGCCAACGGCATAAAAAGCCAAGTTTCCAAAGCATAGTTGTGTGTTACTAAGAATACTGGAAAATACATAAAAGAGTTTAATTTGGGCTTTGGAGGCCTCTCACCCTATTTCTCACCCTGTTGTTGCTTTTGATCACAAGGACCTGCTGACATCACCCCTGATTGTGCCCTAGTGAATGGTTTTGTCCTCTGTGTTTTGTTTATCACCTCTGTTCTTTTCCAATGTATTCAGTGAAGATCCGCAGATGTGTTTCCTCCCTTCCTACTTCCCATGCTGTCATAGGGACTTGAGAAAAATTCACTTATTACACATTCATTATTACAGTATATAAAACTGTTATCTATATCCACAATGTGTGTACTGTATGTCTTAGCACATGATAAATAGGATGTGGTCAGTGAGATGAACATCACAGAGGTACTCCAAGAAGAATGCACACGTGGAATGTAACCTTATCCCATTTTTCGTTTAGAAAAATGCTAGAAAAGTGATTCTTTGGCTTATGTGGTAGTGATGGCAACAGCATTTATACATGTGGGAGGAGGTAGAAAGAGGAAGAAATAGAAAAGTAGAAAATATCTATGATCTACTGAAACAGGAGTCTATCCCCTATTTTTGTATAAGGACTGAAACATCAAAAAAATGAAATAATCAATACATTTTGTCTGTTTCCTGTGTTTGTAACAGACTGCATTTGCATTGATTTGAAAGCAAGTTTTGTTTCCAAGAAGAGATGGCTTACAAGGGATTTTATGCCTCCTTCCCGCAAAGCTGAATAGAGTAACATAATTGCATGGTATTTGGGCCATCTTTCACAATCATTAATAAAGGGATTACTCCAGCCACAAATATATCAAAGTAAGTATTTTCAAGGGTCAGAAGAAAAAGTACTCCAAAAGACCACACCACAGAGTCTTCAGCATGAGGTCAGTGTCAGAAGTCTATCATAGGGTTGTGACTTCACAGTGGCAGGATTTTTATTTAGAAAGCCAGCAAAGTTTGCTTCCATCAAGAATTGAAATATAAGACACAGGGTTTAGACAGTGTGTGGGAGAAGCAATAAAAAAAGGAATAAGAAGTATATGTAAACTGATAAAAATCAGTGTCAATTAGGCAGTGGCTGTTTGATTTGCAAGCCTCTATGTCGCTTTTTCCCTAAAATTCCCAATTCTGTAGATTTTGAATTCTCAAAAAGAAGCCTAGCTTTCTTCAGGATTGGTATCTAATACTAAGGGGAATGGTCATAAAAGAGAAAATTGAGAAGTTGGAAGAAATGTGACATTTCATAAACTATAGGCAGTAAAAAGAGGCCTTGAAGGGATTTAAATAGCCATGGTTGAAAGAGAAATAGAAAACCAAATAATGCAAAAGAAACATGGACCCCCCTCCCCCTGAACCATTTGGATTTAAGCATAGCTGAAGAAGCTGAAGGAATTTGGTTTTATAATACAAGCATAGTACATTTTCCTTTGAGCAACTACCTGCCATGCCCAAGTTCCTGAAAATAATACAAATGGTTTTATCAATGATAAAATAGCCTACCAAATGCTCTTAAGTCTTGGGGCAAAAATCTGACCTCTCAGAAACTACGCAGGAAAATTTCTTCTTATATTTGTGTAAGGCTCAGTGTAGTTGGAAAATTGTTTTAATATTTCAACAATTAGTTATTAACTACCTCAAAAGTTCCCAGAAAAAGAGGAAATAAAAACATAAGTAACATTTGAAAATAATTTTCTGACTTTTAGAAATTGTTTTAGTAGGAAAAGACTAGTAATTTATCCTAATTGCCTTTAAAAAATGGAACTTAAAACAGGAGTTTTAAACTTTGTTAAATTTTTTAACACCTTCTGATATTTAAACACCTTCGTTAAATTTTTTATTTCAGTTATTATACTTTTCAACTCTGAATTTTCATTTGATCCTTTTCTATGATTTTTATTTCTCTGTTGAGATTCTCTGTTTATTGACTCATTTTTAACATATTTTCTTTTAATCCATTAAACATAGTTTTCTTTAATTCAACAAATTTATAATACCTACTCTGAAGACATTCTCTGCTAAATCTAATATGTAGATCTACTCAGAGTGGATTTCTATTGACTACTTTTTCCTGATTTTGGGGTATTATTTTTCAGTTTCTTTGTCCAGTAATTTTTGGTTTAAAAGTGGACATTTTTATAATATTTTATAGAATATTTATAATAACTCAATTGTTTTATTTTTCTGATTTTTTTTTGTTAGTTACTTGTCTGGACTTAAACCATAGAATCTGTCTTCACTGACCTCCAACCTGCTGATGTCTCTAATCAGATTTTTAGTTAGTTTTACACTTTAGCCCAACTTCCTAAAAGTTGCCCATGTATCTGAATAGCTTAGTTGGTTAGCCAGCTGATTTGGCAGAAGTTGTGTTCAAACAGTTGTGCTCGTCAGACTTCTACCCTCTGCTGATTGAACTGTGCATGGTTAAGGAATGCATTCCAACTTGCAGCCAGTTCTTGTATTTCCCTTGGCTTTTACTTTTCCCCATGATCTTTTGGATCTCCCCCATGATTTTAGTTTAGCAGTCCATGTGTTGGTGTGGACTTATCTCAGCCCTGCTATGGTTCACTGGTTTTAGGATCTCCCCATTAAATATCTGGCTGTAATCAGCCCCAAACTAGGACCTCAGCCTTGGAGTAGCAAAGCTGGGAAGATTTCCCCCTCTGCTACAAACCAAATTCATCACTTCTGTCTGGCATATCTGTGGGTTTTCATCCTCTTCCCTTTATCCTTTACAGGTGTTACCTCCAATAAATCTCTTCTACATTTAATTCACATTGGCAGTTGCTTTCTGGAGGACCTAAACTGATACCATGGGTGGCATAGTTAAATGGGCCAGTTTTCACTGAGGAGATGTGTAAATTAGAATTGGATGACTCAAACCATCCTCACTCATAAAACTGAGACTGCTCTGGAACTAACAACTGGTCCCTATCCAGGTCTACTAGCTGAAATCAGAGACACTGCTTGATGCCTGAAGGAACCCAGGGGTTAAATTCTTCCTGTAGAAAGAAATGAGGCAATCATATAGGAGAAGATTCAGTGACCATTGGAATTTAGTCAGTTGTCACCAACCAGAGGTGGGAAAGCTAGATTAGGAGCTGAAGGAGGATCCACAGAGGGTACCATCCTGGCAAAGACCTGAACCAGGAGATAAATAACCCAAGTTTTCCTAACTGTATAAATAATCGCATTCAGAAACTAGTATTAAAGAAGCAGAACCAGATATAGTAGCTAAAAATGCGATGGTTTATTCTCTTGCATAAAACAAGTTCACAGGTAGACAGTCTTCAATTGTTATGACAACTCCATAAAATCCATCAGTAATTTAGAATCATCCTCACTTTTGCTCAGCCATTTTCACCATGTGGCTTCTTCTGTCCTTAAGATCAACCCAT
Source organism: Antilocapra americana (assembly GCA_007570785.1). Taxonomy (NCBI): domain Eukaryota; kingdom Metazoa; phylum Chordata; class Mammalia; order Artiodactyla; family Antilocapridae; genus Antilocapra; species Antilocapra americana. The sequence goes on from ML664662.1 coordinate 3,127,383, forward strand.
GTCCCAAGGTGGATGCTCAAACTCTAGCCATTACTTATATGTAGTCTAGAAAGGAGAATGAAGAAAACAAAAAGCCCTCCCCGACCCCCAACTGATTCAGCTCCTTTAAACAACTTTTCCCAAAGTTACACTTCTACTAAATTCCATTGGCTAGAACTTGATCATGTTTCCACAACAGGGGTTCAGAGGCAGAAGATGTAGTCATTTATTCTGGGAAGCAGTGTGCCTTAGGTAAAAATCAGGCTTCTGTTATCAAACAAATATTTTCCACAATGATCCCTCAGTTTTAAAAAAAAGTCCATTAAGTAAAAAAAATTGTTTTAATTTTAAAAAAATTAAATAAATTTTTTAAAGTATGGATTTATTTTTTCAGGTTGAACAGTGGGAAGAAGTAGATGGGAACTTGAGGCAATATTTCTTCTTATGATCTCCACTAGAGACCAGAGGACAGATTTGACCCCTTTTGTGAACCATGGCATGGAATTGTCCACCAGGTACTAGAGAAGGGCCCTGCTCACTCCTCTGGAGACCTTGAAAAGACCCCAGACATGACATTCATTAGGATGTAACTCCATGATATTTTATATATCATTAAAGACTTCTTTTCTTTAGGCTAACAGAAATTTGAAAGGCTCAGCCACATCTAGGTTACAAAAAAGAGATGACTTTATATAAAGTTTCTCAACCAGTTTGGTCTTGCATAATTGTGGCTCCCCAGGCCTTCCTCCCAAAAGGTATTGGCTGTTTTAATATAGCAAAATACAATCAACCAAACTGGCTGTGAAAATCTGCTAAATACAAACTCTCATTTGGTAACACACACGCGCGCGCACACACACACATACACACACACGTGTGAGCAAGGACGTGTGCACAAGTACATACATTCTAGTGAAAAATCACCCCAGGTCCAGAATTGAGTCTGATGAACTGAAGTCACACTTACTTAAATACTTTGACTTTACCTGAGAAGTCTTAACTGAACATACAGGGCAGCTTAGAAGAGATTTTTAAAAGGTAAACAGTTTTTGTCTTCTTTCTGATTATTCGTGGAATGAATAAATCATTTTCCTATGTCAGAACTCCTCTATTAGTGAGACATAAAAATATGTAGAAGTGATAATAATTCATGTTAATGAGATATATAATATAACAGATGCCTTCTAAAATGTAAGCATTCAGCAAGAGAAACTTTAAACTTGACTTTCCCCATTCTGGATGCCAGAATCTTGCCTACAACTATCAGGCAGAAACTCCCATTCCAAGTATCAACCTACTATAACACACGGAAGAAGCATTTCATTCAGAACTTCATGAAGACAACCCAGAAATTTACCAAGAATCATACATGTGTATATCTCATTACAAAGTTAAAGCATGACTATACAATAATTACAATAGTACTTAATAAGTATTGCTACATCACACACTGTTCCAAGTGCTTTCTTTTTATTAAGTCAGTTAATCCTCAAAACATGCCTATGAGAAGAGTTTTATTTTCCCAACTTTCAATGTAGACTTAAGTCACAGAGAAGATAATGAACTTGCATAAGAACACACAGCTTTTAAATGGATTTCTAACTTTATAAAACCTGTGTTCTTAATCACAACGCTTTACATTGTGTACAGTCATTTCCACGTGAATTTCCTTTTTTTTTCCTCTGAGGAACTGATGAATATCCTTAGCCAGGTATGGCTAATAAAATAATCATTTTGATCCTGTCTTGTTTTATTTGGTTGTGTTACTCAAGTTCTGTTGACAAGTCCTCTTCTGGGTGTCATGTTGCCATCTCTGCTGGAGTCTGTATTGAGTTAGGCTACATGTATTGACTTTGTACTCTATCAGCTTAGCTAACCCCAGAACTGTGTTTCTCAGAATTGCCTTTTTTGTATGGTTCTGGTTTCTGGTTGGCTACAGGGATTTTAGAAGGTAAAGATTCAGGTCAGTGTAAGGTGCCAGGCAATACTGCAGAACATACACATTGCCACTGATACTCTGGCTTACCTTGTTAGTACCACATGTCAGTTGGACACACAGGTTCTTCAGCTTCTGCCTGACCTCCTTCAGCTTCTTCAAGTTCTGGTTTCACACACATGTGCAGCTGCATAACAAATGATGCCAAATTCTGAAGGTCACCCACATCACTGAAGCTGGAGATGGTGATAATAGATGATTTCCACTTTGTCCTTGCATGTTCCAGTTTCCACTTGTTCTCTCCCAATTCACATTCAGCTTTCCATTCTGACAGATACCCCTGCTATCTACAGGGATTCCAGACTCATCACCAGGTTGCAGAGACAACAGCATTTCCTAGAGTTCTCACCAGTTCCCACAATCGCCTAAGGTCTAATCCTTATGATAAATTTCAAGTTATGTGTGGTTTACAGTGGTTCTGCATTCCTAATCAAACCCAAATGGGCTAGGATGACTAATTAACTTCAAAGCCAGTAGCTTAACAGAGGTTTATTTTGAGCTCAGATCAGAAATCCAGTGTGAATCAGCAAAGTGGGTTGGCCAACACTTCATGCATACAGTAAGTCTTTTGAATTTTAGCCATTCTGAATGGTATGTAGCATTCTCATGGTTTTAATTTGAATTTCCCTAATGATATTGAGTATATTTTCTGTGCTTATTTGTCATCTATGTATATACTTTGGATTATCTTTTCCAAATTTGTCAGGTTGTTTATTATTATGGAGTTTTGAGAGTTCTTTATGGATATGTGATTTGCAAATATTTTATCTCCATCTGTGGCTTGTTTTTTAACTTTCCTAACACTGCTTTTTATTATTTTTAAATTTTATTTATTTATTTTTCTTTACATTATCATGTTGGTTTTGCCATACATTGACATGAATCCGCCATGGGTATACATGTGTTCCCCTTCCAGAACCCCCCTCCCACCTCCCTCCTGATTCCATCTCTCTGGGTCATCCTGGTGTACCAGCCCTGAGCACCCTGTATCATGCATCAAACCTGGGCTGGCGATTGATTTCGTATATGATAATTTACATGTTTCAATGCCGTTCTCCCATATCATCCCACCCTTGCCCTCTCCCACAGAGTCCAAAAAACTGTTCTATACATCTGTGTCTCTTTTGCTGTCTTGCATACAGGGTTATTGTTACCATCTTTTTAAATCCCATATTTATGTGTTAATGTACTGTATTGTTGTTTTTCCTTCTGGCTTACTTCACTCTGTATAATAGGCTCCAGTTTCATCTACCTCAGTAGAACTGATTCAAATGTATTCTTTTTAATGGCTGAGTAATATTCCATTGTGTATATGTACCACAGCTTTCTTATCCATTTGTCTGTTGGTGGACATCTAGGTTGCTTCCATGTCCTGGTTATTGTAAACAATGCAGCGATGAACATTGGGGGACACGTGTCTCTTTAAATTCTGGTTTCCTTGGTGTGTATGCCCAGCAGTGGCATTGCTGGGTCATATGGCAGTTCTATTTCCAGTTTTTTAAGGAATCTCCACACTGTCTCCATACTGGCTGTACTAGTTTGCATTCCCAACAACAGTGTAAGAGGGTTCCCTTTTCTCCACATCCTCTCCAGCATTTATTGCTTGTAGACTTTTGGATGGCAGCCATTCTGACTGGTGTAAAGTGGTACCTCATTGCTAACACTGCTTTTTAAAGAACAGATATTTTTAGTTTTGATGAAGTCATTTTAACATATTTTTATGGATTGTGCTTTCAATATCATATCTAAGAAATCTTTGCCTACCCAAAGGTGACTAAGATTTTCTCCTATATTTTCTTCTAGATATTTTACAGTTTTGTTTTACATTCAGGACTGTTATCCTTTTTGAATTGGTGTTTGTCTTTAGTGTGAGGTATTGCTCAAAGTTTTTTGTTGCAATATGAGTGTTAAATTGTTACAGCACTAAAGGAAAAGACCATCGTTTCTGTATTGTATTGCTTTTGTACCTTTGTCAGAAATCAGTTGACCTTATATGTGTGGGCCTATTTCTAGACTTTCTGTTCTGTTTCATTGATTTATCTGTCTACCTTTATGCCAGTGCCACTCTGTCTTCTTTAATGTAGCTTTTAAATAAATCTTTGAGGGTTGTTCCTACAAGTTTTTCTTAAAATATTTATTGTCTTTAAGGCCCTTTACATTTCTATATTCATTTTAGAATCAATCTGTAAATTTCTATTTAAGAAGCCTACTGAGATTGTGAGAATTAAATTGAATTTAATATACAAATCAGTTTGGGGAGAACTGATATTTTAACAATCTTGAGTCTTCTGATCCATAAACTTTAATTTCACTTAGCAATATTTTATTGTTTTTGGATATTCAGATCTTACAAGCTTTTGTCAGATTTATACCTAAACTTTCAATTGTTTGTATAATACATAGTATAGAGAACTCACTTACTAGTTCTAATTTTTTTTGAAGATTCTATTTTCTACATAGACAGTCATTTTATCTTTGAATAGACAGTTTTACTTTTTCTCCCCAATCTGAATATCTTTATTTTCATTTTCTTGCCTGATTGCATTAGTTAGAACTTTCAGTACAATAGTGAATAGGTGCAGCAAGAGTGATTATCATAATCTTAAGGGAAAAACATTCATTCATTCATCATAAATTATAATATCAGCTGTAGTCCTTTTGTAAATAAATGCTTTTTATTGGGCTGAGGAAGTTGCCTTTTAGTTTCAAGTGTGCTGAAAATTTTTATGAGGAATGTATATTGAATTTTGTTAGATACTTTTTGTGCATATATTGAGATTATCATATAGTTTTTCTTTTATGGTCTGTTAATGTGAAATAGATTGATTGAATTTTGAATGTTAAAAAATATTTGTATTCCTATGCTAAACTCTTCTTGGTCATGATGCATTATACTTTTTATGTTATATATCGTTTGATTCAGTTTCCTAAAATTTAAAGAATTTTTATATCTGTGTTCATGAGGGAAATTGATCTGTAGTTTTCTTCAGTGTTTTTTGTCTTTTGATAATATGTTGGTCTGGTTTTGCTATCAGCATAATGCTGGCCTCATAGAACGAGTTAGGATGTACTTCCTCCTCTTCAATTTTCTCTACAAGTTTATGAGAATTGGTATTTCTTAATGTTAAGTAGAGTTCACCAATGAAGTCAACAGGGCCTGGAATTTTCTTCATAAGGATGTTTTTAACTACACTTGTTGACTCTTAAATGCACGAATCTAGGCATGATACATTACACTTGTAACCAGAATCAACCGCACAGTTCTGACTAATTGCAAGAAGGCTGGGAAATGTAGGGGAGCACATAGATATATAGTGGTCAGTAAATATCTGTGCCATATGGTGTTTGGAAAATTTATAGAAAATTATGTATATTTTGAGTAATTGTTCAAAGTTTACAGTCATGAGATGTAGCAACTACATTACTAGGCAGGCTTGTCCCCTCCAACCCTGCAAAAAAACACATGGCTTTTATCATACAACTCTGGAAATAAGATCATATTCTCTGTGCTGTGGCTCTGTTCTCTTCAGTGGAAACTCAGTTTTCTCCTCCTATGGCTTCTGCTCCACAGTGGTGAAGAGAGGATTTTCTCCAAGTTAGGCTTTGGCAGGAAAAATAATTTCTAGATTGGATCCAAGATGAAAATGGTTCCTTGGCCTTATGGAAACACAAATACCATGACTCTTCCTGTCTTACACTATAAATATTCCAGTGTCTGCAGAAGCTTCTCTTGGCTGCTGAACTGTTTAAATATTTCTTATGCACCAATATTTAGGATACAAAGCCCCACCAAAGTTTGAATTTTATTAAAACTTTCATATTGCTACCACTAGTTTCTTTTGCATGTCAGATAAATATATTTGATCATAAATTAAGAACTTATTGGAAGTTATATCACTCAGGGCACATGTCAAGATGCTGCAACAGAGAACTACTATTCAGTGGCTTATTCAAGGTATATGTTTCTCTCAGATCGCAGTTCAGAAATGTGCAGTCTAAGACTAGTAAAGCTGTTCTGCTATCCTCAATAGAGGGCTTCCATTTATTTCATGGTTCAAGTTAGCTTGGGTCCAACTCTCATTGTCTCCCAGCCAAGATTAAAGGGAAAGGCTCATGAGAGCACATGAACCTTTTGTTGTAGGGGAACAAGTTGGAAATATCATTACTTCTGCTTCACTCCACTGACCAACACTTAACCTCATAAAGATACCAAATTGCAAACAAAGATGAAATATCCTGAGCTAGGAGTCCAAGTGCCTAGCTAAAGCTCAGGAGTTCTGGCAGTCTGGGGTGTCAGTCATTTTTTTAAAATTTGAAATATAGTTGATTTGCAATGTTGTATTAATTTCTGCTACCCAGCAGTTATACACACACACACACACACACACACACACACACACACACATATACACACACACACACATACACACATTCTTTAAAAAAATTATTTATTTATTTGGCTGCACCAGATCATAGTTGCAGCACTCAGGATATTTTAGTTGCCACATAAGGAATCTAGTTCCCTGACCAAGGATTGAACCTAGGCCCCCAGCATTGGAAGTGAAGAATCTTAACCACTGGACCACTAGAGAAGTCCCTACATTCTTTTTTAAAATATTCTTTTCCATTATGGCTTATCACAAGATATTGAATATTATTCCCTGTGCTATACAGTAGGACCTTGTACGAGTTCTTTTGTTAAAGAGAGAGACGAGGTATTGGTGGAAAATGAGTAAGCTTCCAGGAGTGCACAATATGAACAGGAAGACAGAATAAAAAGACTTGGAAACAAGCAAAAGGAGGCCAGTGTTGACTGGGGGCATGGTGCACAGGAAACAGGTGTTTTTCCACAAGTTTTAGTTTAGGTTTAGGTTCAAAGGATTCATTACCAAAAAAAACCACTCATTACACACAAATAAACAATTTCAACTTTTTATAGAAGATTATTTGATTTCATTTCAAATATGCAGTCATTAAAAGAAGAGAAATAGAAACAATAGAGAAAAGTAACAGCACATACATCACCAAATTGGCCAACCAATATCCATACTTAAACAGCACTGGGAAGTCCCCAGTTAACAGCAACCTGGAGTCCCAGTTGGAAAAAGGTCTCTGGCAGTGTGTGCATCCCATGGGTGAGACTTCAGATTGAAGTTTGGGGGGCTCCCGCTTATAATACCAGGCTGCGAACTGATATCATCATCAGTTTGCATGTAAAAATGCTTCTCTGGTTTAACTTTTGCAATGATATTTGTTTCACCTTGTGAGTCATAAAACTTGTTAGGCCCGGGGGGCTGGCCAGGCCCTCAGGAGCTTAAGAGGATTCAAGACCCACTCTTTTTCTTATCTAAAGTGCTGCCTAACTTGATGTGCTTGAGGGCAAGCATGTAATCCGGGCAGTGTCCAGGCAGGTCAGAGGCCTGCTCTCTTGCTTCCGAAACCTGAGCAAGACTTCCTCCATTTTAAGTTCCCTACCAACAGGCATTGTAGGAACAGTAGGGCACTGCTCCTGGGTTACAGGAAAAAAAAAGAACCTCCAACCTTTTGGTCATTTTTCTGGCACTTGTTCTAGATTCAAGGTCCAAATTACCAATAAAAGATACTTACCTTACACTGTATTGAGGAAATAAGGAAGACTCTAATGAATGTGACCTTCTGAAATCCCATGGGTGTCCAGGCGTGGGAGTTCCCCAGAAAGAAATTGGAGTACCATTTGGAAGGGGTGTTGGGCTATCACAAATACATATCTATCATATCAATCACTTTAAATATTTGCCAGAATACTAGTACCATCTAATGTATTTGACCATTCCCAAAACAAGGTTGTGGCAACTATAAAAAAGAAGTCACCATCATATCCCATATTATGCCAGGACCTGTTTTGCTGGTGCTTTCTTTGTCATGTTTCGTCTACCTACGCCTTCTTTTCCATTCTTTGTGTTTGCCCAAACTTTATTATCTGTTGCTGGAACTACCCCCTCCTAGGCTAGGATTCTTGGGATGCAAATAAGAGAAAACCCTAACTCAACTATTACAAACAATAAGGACATGTCTTACCACTGATACCAAGCATTCCAGAATTGCAAGTATGCTATAGGCATCCTAGATCTGAGCTCTGGGCTTGTTTCTCTTGCAGTTTTCTTCATTTCCCCCCTTCCCCGCGTGTGTTGGCACCAGTCTCAAGCTGATTGTGAAATAAATGGCTGATGCACTCCATGCATCTCCTCCATACATAACATTAGTGAAAAAGAGGGACTTCTCTTGTCCCTCTGATTCTTTTAGGAGTATAGTGGATGCTGCCTATATTCCTCTTCAGGCTTAAAGGGACTTATTTTCCTAGCTGCTGAGATTGTTTCCTTCTGAAAGCCTACAGCTGTCAGCTCATTTTGGAAATGCTCTTTGCTGAAGATAACTGTCTTCCCAAGTTCATGTTGCCTACCTGGGAGCAGCCCATATCCAATTATCTCAAATGTATAAGGACCCAGCCTCTTCCACCCAGCTCAGAACAACTCTGTGAGACTGTAGAGTTCCTTGGTGGATTGACTGAGGCCTCTGTGGAGGCTATGTTATAGCTGAACTTTTCCCTCTGCCACATCTTGCTGCCTCCTCTTTGATCTCACAGGTGTTGACCACAAGTACATGTGGCATAAGACTCTACACATGGATATCACAAGATGGTCAAAACCGAAATAATATTGATTATATTCTTTGCAGCCAAAGATGGAGAAGCTCTGTACAGTCAGCAAAAACAAAACCAGGGACTGACTGTGGCTCAGATCATGAACTTCTTATGGCCAAATTCAGAGTTCATTTGAAGAAAGTAGGGAAAATCACTATAAACGATTCAGGTATGACCTAAATCAAATTCCTTAAGATTCTACGGTACAAGTGATAAATAGATTCAAGGGATTAGATCTGATAGAACGCCTGAAGAACTATGGGCAGAGGTTCATGACATTGTACAGAAGGCAGTGATCAAGACCATCCCCAAGTAAAAAGGCAAAATGGTTGTCTGATGAGGCCTTACAAATAGCTGAGAAAAGAAAACCTAAAGGCAAAAGAGAAAAGGAAAGATACACCCATTTGAATGCAGAGTTCCAAAGAATAGCAAGGAGAGATAAGAAAGCCTTCCTAAGCGATCAATGCAAAGAAACAGAGGAAAACAATAGAATGGGAAAGACTAGAGGTCTCTTCAAGAAAATTAGAGATACCAAGGGAACATTTCATGCAAAGATGAGCACAATAAAGGACACAGATGTTATGGACCTAAGAGAAACAAAAGATATTAAGAAGAAGTGACAAGAATAAACAGAAGAGCTATACAAAAAAGATCTTCCTGACCCAGATAATCACGATGGTGTGTTCACTCACCTAGAGCCAGACATCCTGGATTGCGAAGTCAAGCGGACCTTAGGAAGCATCACTATGGACAAAGCTAGTGGAGGTGATGGAATTCCAGTTGAGCTACTTCAAATCCTAAAAGATGATGCTGTGAAAGTGCTGCACTCAATATGCCAGCAAATCTGGAAAACTCAGCAGTGGCCACAGGACTGGAAAAGGTCAGTTTTCATTCCAATCCCAAAGAAAGACAATGCCAAAGAATGCTCAGACTTCTGCACAGTTGCACCTATCTCACACGCTGGCAAAATAATGCTCAAAATTCTCCAAGCCAGGCTTCAACAATATATGAAGCGTGAACTTCCAGATGTTCAAGCTGGTTTTAGAAAAAGCAAAGGAACCAGAGATCAAATTGCCAACATCCACTGGATCATCAAAAAAGCAAGAGAGTTCCAGAAAACATCTACTTTTGCTTTATTGACTATGCCAAAGGCTTTGACTGTGTGGATCACAATAAACTGTAGAAAATTCTTCAAGAGATGGGAATACTAGATCACCTGACCTGCCTCCTGAGAAATCTGTATGCAGTCCAAGAAGCAACAGTTAGAACTGGACATGGAACAACAGACTGGTTCCAAATCGGGAAAGGAGTACGTCAAGGCTGTATATTGTCACCCTGCTTTTTTAACTTATATGCAGAGTACATCATACAAAATGCCAGGCTGGATGAAGCACAAGTTGGAATCAAGATTGATAGGAGAAATATCAATAATCTCAGATACACAGATGATACCAACCTTATGGCAGAAAGTGAAGAAGAACTAAAGAGTCTCGATGAAAGTGAAAGAGGAGTGAAAAAGTTGGCTTAAAGCTCAACATTTGGAAAACTAAGATCATGGCATCGGGTCCCATCAATTCAGGGCAAATAGATGGGGAAACAGTGGCAGACTTTATTTTGGGGGGCTCTAAAATCACTGCAGTTGGTGATTGCAGCCATGAAATTAAAAGATGATTACTCCTTGGAAGAAAAGCTATAACCAACCTAGACAGCATATTAAATAGAAGAGACATTACTTTACTAACAAAGGTCTGTCTAGTCAAAGATAGAGTTTTTCCAGTAGTCATGTATGGATGTGAGAATTGGACTATAAAGAAAGCTGAGCACTGAAGAATTGATGCATTTGAACTGTGGTGTTGGAGAAGACTCTTGAGAGTCCCTTGGACTGCAAGAAGATACACCCAATCCATCCAAAAGGAAATCAGTCCTGAATATTCATTGGAAGGACTGATGCTGACGCTGAAACTCCAACATTTTGGCCACCTGATGTGAAGAACCGACTCATTGGAAAAGACCCTGATGCTGGGAAAGATTGAAAGCGGGAGGAGAAGGGGATGACAGAGGATGAGATGGTTGGATGGCTTCACTGATGCAATGGACATGATTTTGAATAGGCTCCAGGAATTGGTGATGGACAGGGAAGCCTGGCGTGCTGCAGTCCATGGGGTCATGAAGAGTCAGACACGACTGAGCAACTGAACTGACTGACAGGTGGCACTAGTGGTAAAGAATCCGCCTGCCAATGCAGGAGACATAAGAGACATGGGTTTGATCCTTGGGTCAGGAAAATCCGCTGGAGGAGGACATGGCAACTCAGGCCAGAATTCTTGCTTGGAGAACCGCATGGACAGAGGAGCCTGGTGGGCTGCAGTCCAAAGGTTCACAAAGAGTCTGACACAACTGAGGCAACTTTGCATATACGCTCCTTTCATGTATGTTCATTGCAATGTTAGAGTCTGCTTTTTAGGGAATTTGATCTGCAACTGGATGTGAGCAAGTCTTTCTCAGATATCCCCTCAAATCTCAATATACCATTGTGTCTTAAACACTCCCTTAAGCAGATTCCTGGTAGAGATAACAGGACTGTCATGATTGACTTAGACCAAATAGGCTTTGTCTCTGGAGCAGGGGAAGGGGCCACACTCCCCATATTCTTATTTGTTTATTTATTCTTGGCTGCAGTGGGTCTTTGTTGCTTTGCGAGGGCCACTCTTCATTGCAGTGCTCAGGCTTCTCATTGTGGTAGCTTCTCTTGTTGGGGAGCATGGGCTCTAGGCACATGGGCTTCAGTAGTTGCAGCAAGCGGGCTCACTAGTTGTGGTTCCCAGGCTCTATAGCACACGGGCTAAGTTGCTCTGCAGCACGTGGGATCCTCCCAGACTGGGGATCAAAGCAATGTCCTCCATGTTGGCAGGCAGATTCTTATCTGCTGCACCACCAGGGAAGTCCCTCCCCTAATTCTGTGGGGCATGGATGGGAAATGAATAAAACTGGGGCTCTGCCAGCAATGAAGATGCAAAGGATGGATTTTGGGTTGGCAGCCAAGAGCGTCTGAGGCATCACCTTCTGCCTCTAGATTTTCCTTCTTACTCATGGCGCCCTCTGCCATAGTCATCTTCTTCAGAGCCTGTTTTATTCATATGACTTCCTTGCTTTTAAAAACTCTAAACATATATCTACAGATCATATTATAGATACTTGTACTCTTTTTATTTTTTCTTGCTTCAGCATATCTAGAGAAACCACACACACCCATCAGCCACAAAGGCTTGTTACTTACTATTTCATTACAGGAGGGATGCTGGAAAAGAAGGAAAGGAGAAAGGCACCCCTGGCAAGGTGGTGCAAATCAGGCTCTCCAGAAGTGGGTATTTTTGACAACCCTAAGAGGGCATATTGCATTCTCCATGAGAATCAATCACCTATAGGTTCTAGGCTTTAGAATCAAGTGCATAGCTTCTTGCTACTCTTCAAGAACCTATATAATTTGGCTCCAGTTTTCCTTTCCACTGCCTCTCCCACTGTGTCCCTACGTGACTGTTCTGCTCCTGGCTTGTTGCAATGCACACACCCCATTCTGTGTTTCTGATCATGTTGCTCTCTCTCCTTCAAAATCTACCTTAAACCTTACCTCCTCTATAATGGTTTTCCTGACCCCCACCCCCACCCAAGTCTACTGAGATCTCTCATTGATCATACTGCCCATAGTGTCACTCAGCAGACACTTAAAATTAACAAAGGCTTCCTAAATCACTAAAATGTCAAATACAGATATTTCTATATACATTCCTAGCTTTTTTTTTCCCCTGGTGGCTCAGATGGTAAAGAATCCTCCTGTAATGCTGGAGACCTGGGTTTAATCCCTGGGTTGGGAAGATCCCCTGGAGGAGGGCATGATCACCCACTCCAGTAGTCTTGCCTGGAGAATTCTCATGGATAGAGGAGCCTGCCGGGCTACAGTCCATGGGGTCACAAAGAATTAGACATGACTGAGTGATTTAAATGCAGCTTTTTTTCTAATCACATTTTGATAGAGATGAATGATTTCTGGATGTGGCCACAGTATAATTTACTGCCACAGAGACACAGAGGTTGAATCACTTCAAGAACATAGTTGTTTAGTTGCTTTGTTGTGTCTGCCAGGCTCCTCTGTCCATGGGATTCTCCAGGCACGAATACTGGAGTGTGTTGCCATTTCCTTCTCCAGAGGATCTTCCTGACCCAGCTATCAAACCCGAATCTCCTGCTTAGTAGGCAGATTCTTTACCACTAAGCCACGAGGGAAGCCCTTAAGAACATTACCAGATAGAAAACAAAAGTCTATCAAGATCCTGATGGTGGAAAGTCAAGTCTCATTACTTACCAGCAAAGCACCAGAACTTTTCAGATTCAAATAAATGCCTCAGTAATTTCCCACAAAAATAAACACAAAGAATGTGGAATTCTTGAATGACAATAGTCTCTGGTAAATTCTTGAAGCATTTCATGTATGAACAACTACAGTACAGAACCCCCATGGTATAATTCTTGGTGTTTCCAAATTGCCTTTACACATAGTCAAATATTTGATAAATGGATGTTGAATCATCATTCATCATACTTTGACTAATTAATTTTATAGTGAGAAATGTCACCTCAAATAAGCATAGGAGATTATACAATTAGCTATATTGAATAGTTCATTTAAACTGTCGTTTTTGAAAGTTATTAAACCTTGTACAAACAATAGAAACTCATTCATTTATTAATTTACTTTAAAAGTTTATTTTAGCACCTACTAGGTGCTATTTGTTGGTGCTATAAATACAATGATGAAATGAGACACTGTCCCTATTGTGTCAAAGAAATCATAGTCTGTTAGGGAATACAGATATTGGTAGTGGGTTTTATACAAATATATAAATACTATGATGAATTCAAATACTTTAAACAAATAAGTATACATATGCTATGTATATGCTATGAATCACTTATTTTTAAATTTTTTGTTATTTTTAAAAATTTTCTTGGAGTAAAGTTGATTTACAATGTTGTAATAGTTTCAGGTGTACACTAAAGTGATTTGGCTATACATATACATATATTCATTCTTTTTCAGATTCTTTTCTCTTAAAGGCTATCACAGAATATTGAGTAGAGTTCTCTGTGCTATACAATACATCCTTGTTGGTTGTCTGTCTTACATATAGTAGTGTGTGTATGTTCATCATAATCTCCCAATTTATCCCTCTCCTCCATATTTCCCCTTTAGTAGTCATGTTTGGTTTTAATATCTTTTAAGTCTGCTTCTGTTTTATAAATAACTCCATTTGTATCATTTTGGTTTCTAAATTAATTCCAAATATGAGCAATGACATATTTGTCTTTCTCTGACTTTCTTCACTCAGTATGACAGTCTCTAGGTCCATCCATGTTGCTGCAAATATATTATTTTGTTCTTTTTTATGACTGAGTCATATTCCACTGTATATATGTACCATATCTTCTTTATCCATTCCTCTGCTGATAGACATTTAGATTGCTTCCATGTGTTGGCTAAGGTAAATGGTGCTACAGTGAACATTGGGGTGCATCTATCTATCTGAATTTTGGTTTTCTCCGAGTATATGCCTAGGAATGAGATTGCTGGATCATATGGTGGTTCTATCTTTAGTTTTTTAAGGAACTTCCCATACTGTTCTCCATAGTGGTTGTACCAACTTACAGCCCTACCAACAGTGTAGGAAGATTCCTTTTTCTCCACCCCTCCAGCATTTCTTATCTGTAGACTTTTTGATGATAGCCAGTATGACTGCTATGAAGTGATATCTCATTGTAGTTTTTCTTTACATTTCTCTGATAGTTAGTGATGTTGAGCATCTTTTCATGTGCTTTTGGGCCGAGTATATGTCTTCTTTGGAGAAAATGTCTATTTGAATCTTCTGCCCATTCTTTGATTGAGTTGTTTGGTTTTTTTTTTTTTGAAGACGCACACGTTTTAGTTATCTGTGCAGAGTAATGAATCAGCTCAAAATTCAGTGCCTTGAAACAATGAGATACCATTTATCTCACAGTTCTAGGGTTAACTGGGTTCAGTGGGCAATTCTCGGCCAGGATCTCTGATACAGTTGTGATCATATGGTGACTTGGGTTGGAGTCATCTTGAAGGCCTCCCTCACTCCCATGTCTGGCAGTTGATTTTCACTCCTGACTGGGATCTCAGCTGAGCTCCCATGTGGTTCATTGACACACAACCCCTCCATGTGGATTCTTGCACAGCATGGCTGCTGACTTCCAAAGAGCAAATATCTAGAAAAATAGAAACCAGGCAAAAGCTGCATCTCCTCTTGTGTCATAGCTTTGGAAGCACATCCTGTTGCTTCTGGCATAACCACAGACCCACCTTGATTCCAGGGGAGACAACACAGAGCTCCCTTGATGAGAGAAGGATTCAATGTCACATTATAAGAAGAACTTATGGGATGGGAGATACTTTTCAGCCATCTTGGAAAATATGGAGCACATAAGACTGAAATTTATCTACTAGGGAGTCTAGGAAGGTTTCCCGGAAGTGGTATTTGAGATAAAATCTGAAAATAAGGAGATGTTACCTAGAATAAGCGGTAGACAAAGTAAGCAGAAGAAAGTATTTGCAAAGGCCCTGAAGCAGAAAGGAACAGAGCACAGACTGAAAGAAAGTCAGAGTGATAGCAGTAGTAAGACTGATGTAAGGGTGGTGAGAGCTGAGGCTGGATAAGTAGACAGTGTCTGAACAAAACAGAGCTTTGTATGTTACACTCAGAATCTTGTTCTCTTATGTACCAGTACATGTACCAGTAATCCAGCAAAGGGTTTTAAGCCAATGAGTGATGGTTTGCTCTGACTGCAGCAATGGAGAGGATATGGAGGTCGCAGGAGATACAGGAGTGGATGCAAGAGACCACCTAGGAAGTCACTGATAGGGGTCCAGTTGAGAGGTGATAGGATAGAACATAGGCCAAGTGGGTGGCAATACAGACAGAGCAACATGCCTGGATTCAAGCATCATAAGGAGGAAAATACAGGACTGAGGGATGAGTTGGCTGGAGAGGAAGGAATTCAAGGGTGAATAATGGTGCCAGTCACAGACACAGTGAATGCTGGAGGACACTGAAGTTTTCAGGTTAGAGGGTGTGAGTCTATTCAGTATGTGTGGAGTTGATGGTACATTTGAACAGTTGAGAGAAGTTATTAAATATATAGTAAGGTCAGGCACCCCCAGGAGAGTCTAAAGATATTTATGAATTCTTAATGATTAGCTGGTAATTGAAGCTCTGAGAGTGGATGAGATCACCTAGGAGAGAGAATAGAGATTCCCATGGAATTCAGCATTTAATAGTTGCCCTGAGATGAACGGGTGGCCCAAAACACTAAGAAGCATCCAGAGATGTTGGAGGTATGATAGTGCGGTGTCCTGGAATCTACAGATTGTCCACATTACTTGAAGTGTTGTTGTTCAGTCATGAAGTCATGTCCAGTGACAAGTGGTCATTAGTACTGAATGCTGAGAAGTATATGGAAACGAGGACTAAAATATGTCCATTGGCACAAACAACATGCAGGTCACAGCAGCAAGAGTTACTTCAGAGGACCAGTGTGCACAGACTCAGTTTGGAGTAGGCTGATGGAAGCAGAGAGTTTAGGCAACTTTTTTTTTGAAAGGGAAAGAAAGAGTTGGAGGAAACTGTGTAATATTACAGTCATGCAGCAGCATCCATTTGAGTACAAGATATACCAAACATTGGGTTTCAGATCATACCAAACATTGGTACTAGATCATATACTCAACAGATATGTCAC
The DNA here is from genome assembly GCA_007570785.1 of Antilocapra americana. NCBI lineage: Eukaryota > Metazoa > Chordata > Mammalia > Artiodactyla > Antilocapridae > Antilocapra > Antilocapra americana. The sequence goes on from ML664662.1 coordinate 3,143,852, forward strand.
TGTGTATCCTCCTTTTAAAGAGAAGCGAGCATGAGGCAGTGGGGTAGGTACTTATATGTTCCAGCCAAACAGAAATTGAATCTACCCTGGCAGAGGGAGACAAGGACCAGAGCAGTGTGGGAAAGCTTCACACAGCCACTTGAAAAATAGTACTGTAGACTCCCAACACTGATAGCTCAGAATCCTTATTCGGCTTTGGTGTGTTCAACTCTTGTGGGCCTTTGTGCAAGTCTTGTAACTTTTCCACGAGTCAACTTTTCTTTGGCTCTTGACCAGGGTCAGAGAAAGGCTGATCCCTGAAAGGCAGAATGGACAAAAAGTCCAACAGGATTTGACTAAATGAAGCATTTGACTAGTTATCACTAATAGTGTGATGCAACCCAGGAAGGACTATTAACTTATTGTTTCTAAACTTGGCTTGTTTTTGTACTTGGCTGGAGCCCTCAGCCCTCTGGCCAAACAGCAGGGTTTCTGCATGTGCTCTGGCCTCCCTGAAGCCCTCATCATTGAGCCAGAAACTCTCGGGATCCAAGAGAGGTCTTTAGGAACAGGAGAAAGGCCATGGGGACAGCTACAGGGAGAGGCAGCCTGCACTGTGCCCACACATACAGGGGATGCATGTTAGCTGTTCCCCTTGCAGCTGAAAGCCCTTCTTTAGCCTCCAGGACTCATTTTCCTTTCCAAGTCTTTTCTGTGATGCTGACCTTTGGGTTGATTACAAGTGAGTAAATGAAAGCTTTCCCTCTCCTCCAACACGTCCTTCTATGACTTGAAACATGTGACAAGGCTGTTACCTCCAGCAGATGTTTTCTGGATGAATCAGCATCCGAAAAGGCAGAGGCCCCAGGGATGTGCCAACATCAACAGAATTGCAAGGACTAGGGGGAGAGAGGGGAGACAGTTTGATGGATGCAACCTTCTGCAGAGGGTCAGCTGTACAAACTTTAAAGAAGGCAGCCCGAGAATCGCGTTCAGAGTAAAGGGTGAAAGGGCAGAACTGTCTCCACAGGGCCTCAAGCAGATCCCACTGGACCGAGGACCAGGGTTGGTCTTCTTTGGGCAATCAATATCATCACAGTTGGATGCAGGCATGTGTCTGAGGATAGTCTTTTGGCAGAAACATCCCAGTCTCACACGAGTTACACTCATCTTCAAATGCATGGCCTCTAGAATACCAACCAATTGTCTCATTTTTACTACATTAAGTTATTCCTGTCTCCCAAGAGCTCTGCCCCCTCTTCTACTCCTCTCTTAGGCTGCCACAAACCACATTACCACCCCAGGTGAGGGCTTAGAAGTTAGGGGTTCAATCCTTATGGGTGAGATATTTAACCACAGGATCTAACTGATGTTTCTTCACTTTGTTCTATTTTTCGTCAGCCTTTAGAACTGGGTCATGTTCCCTCGTCCATAATTTCTACAAGTCTTATCTGGCAAAAAGGGGGGGGGTGTCTCTTCTCCCTTGGGACTCAGATGCCCCTTGTCAAGATCCAGAAGCTGGTGTTTGCTATGGCTTCCTTCATGTTCCCCTGTTTGACTTGTATTCTCTAAGCCTCTTGTTCCTTTTCTTCCTTTTTCTCCAATGTCCTCAAGGAGCTCATCCATTTCAGTGACTTCCGCTTTTACCTCCATGCAAGCATTTCAAATCTCTACCCCCTCCTCCTCTCTCCTACTAAATTTCAAATGATCTTAGGACTAGAGGTTCCCACCTTATTGGTCCACCCACATGGCAATCTTCACATGTTCAAAACTAAACTTATTATCTCCTCACCCTCGCTCCTCACCTGTATCAGCCCATGTTCATCCAGAGAAGCATATGTATACTGAGAAAGTTCAGTATGGATTCATTACAGGGAACTGTTCTTATGCAGTTGTGGCCACTTACTAAGCAGTCTCTCTATGGCTGTTATCTCTGAGTCTAAAGCTGGAGCTTGATGTTCATGAAATGTCCAGGAGGGAAGACAGATGTTAAGTGTAGGGGGAAGATTGAGGGTAGGTTGGAACCAAAAAGCATAAGCTGGAGCCCCATGAGGAAGAACCGAACTCATGTTAAGTCCATGTGGCCTTTGACCTTGGTAATGAGGATCTCCCGCAGAACTAGGGCTCTTCATCACACATCTACACCTGGACTAGGAGTCAAAGAAGCTGAAGAAGGACTGGAGAAAGGTTGGTGCTTCACACTAGCGAGGTAAGTCGGCAAATCGGCAACATGTATGAGCTACAAAATGGCCACTGCTTCTCTTCCAGCCTCCAAATCTCCCGAGAATCTCCATTAACTGGAAACAAGAGAGTGAATTCTGGGAAATGTAGCTTAGCCTAGCCAAGCTGACACATCACAAAGCCATTAAAATTCACCCCTAGTCAACTTGGCATCCATACACATCTCCTTAAAGTATACTTAATATCTGAATCAGGACAAGGCTAAAGTCCTACTTCTGCCTAGTATTATACAACTCTTCCACATACAACCAAAAAATGCTAACCCTTTCCCCAGAAGAGAATACAGAGTTCCTTTTTTTGTCCGTGGGTGATGTTCATTCTTTTCCAAGATGATTTGCACATTTCCTTTGATATCTTTGAGATACAAAGTATTATTAATATATCATGTTAGATGATGAGATGAAAAAAGAAAGAAAACAAAAATATCTAATTAATATATATACAAATATATCTGTATTAAAATAAGGAAGAAAGATTTGTAACTATTACAGTCTCTGTCTCAGCAACAGCCACATGGTCATAATGGATATTTATAAATTTGTTATGGTTTACTCACTCAGTGATGTCCAACTCTTTGTGACCCCATGGACTGTAGCCTGCCAGGCTCCTCTGTCCATGGGATTGTCCAGGCAAGAATACTGGAGTGGGTTGCCATTTCCTCCTCCAGAGGATCTTCCTGGCCCAGAAATGAAACCCAAGTTTCCTGCATCACCTGTATTGGCAGGTAGATTCTTTACCACTAAGCCAGTTGGGACACCCATATTTATAACTGCCTTCCCATTGTGTACTATTCGTATTAATTTTGCTGTCAACCAGCATCTCCGCAGCTCGTCATGGTTCTTTGGTGAGGTGTGATAAACTTTCAGTCTTGAAGGTTCTGGTATATTAGCATCCCTGCCTGAATTTTCTTGTTGTCCACCCATCTTTGCGTCCTTTATTTAAGGGTTCAAATGGCTTCCCAGGTGGCACTAGTGGTAAAGAGCCTGCCTGCCAATGCAAGAGACATAAGAGACAAAGGTTTGATCCCTGGGTGGGAAGATCCCCTGGAGAAGGAAATGGCAACCCACTCCAGTATTCTTGCTTGGGAAATCCCATGGACAGAGGATCCTGGTGGGCTACAGTCCATGGGGTCACAAACAGTTGGACATGACTGAAGCGACTTAGCACACACATGGTTTTCTGTTGGCAATAATCATCGGACATGGGACTATTTTAAGGGGGACCCTTAAGGATTTTCACTAGAGGTAATAGCAAACACTGCTGCTCCCATTTCCCCTGCTGTACTCAGGGATCTATGAATACTGGCTGCGGGAGAAACAACATCATATATTTGATGGCAACTCAAAGCATATACAGCATCCAGGATGACCTTGTCCAGCCCTGCAAGGTGTTGCCACTTAGCTGTGCATCAAGTACATCTTCAAAAGGCTGCGCTACTTCAATCAAGCTGCTTCTGGATGATAGAGAACATGGTAAGATTGGTAAATTCTATGACTCCGAGTCCATTGCCACATTTTGTTTGCTGGGAAATGCATTCCTTGATTGGAAGCAGTGCTCTGTGCAGTACCATGATGGTGGGTAAGATATTCCATAAGACCATGGATGGGAACCAGGTGAAGGTGAAAGTAAAGTGTTAGTTGCTCAATCCTGTCTGACTCTTTGTGACCCCATGGACTGTAGCCTGCCAGGCTCTTCTGTCCAAGAGATTTTCCAGGCAAGGATACTGGAGTGGGTTGCCATTTCCTCCTCCAGGGGATCTTCCCAACTTAGGGATCAAACCTGTGTTCCCTGCATTGGCAGGTGGATTCTTTACCATCTGAGCCACCACCAGGTAGACTTCTCTAAACCCTACCTACTAAGAGGATCCCCCTCAGTGCTGTTGTTCAGGGCTGTAAGTGCATTGGGTGGTACACTGCCACTCTCCACTTTCAGGTGCTGCCTACCTGCTGTGCAGAACTATCTGAGGTTTTTCTTCCTCAGTTAACTGGCCAGAGGGCTCATTCCATCAGGCCAGAGATGTGGGTTGGAAGAGAGAAGGTAATGTAACAGAAATAGGGATCATGGATTTGGGAGCCACTTCTTTTTTCTGTTTTTTGGTTGCACTGGGTCTTTGTTGCTGTGTATAGGCTTTCTCTAGTTGCAGTGAGTGGGGGATTCTCATTGCAGTGGCTTCTCTTGTTTTGGAGCAGAGGGTCTAGGCGCATGGGCTTTGGTAGTTGTGGTGCACGGGCTTAGCTGCTGCATGGCATGTAGAATCTTTCTGGAGCAGGGATTAAAACCCATGCCCCCTGCCTTGGCAGGTGGGTTGTTTATCCACTGTACCACCAGGAAGTCTTTGAGGCATTTTCTTAATGCAACTTACACCTTCCAGGCCCACACAAGCCTGATTACATATGAATCACTTCCATTTGATGATGGAGTGCCACAGTGAATACCCTACTGTATGGCTTGGCCAGTTGGACAACACTAGTTCATGATGAGCAGTTCAAGTTACACAGGAACTTGGTGGTCCACAGATAAGCATTTCATCAACCAAAAGTTGATTCTGAAAAGGAGAGTAATTATCCACTAAGGTGGGCAGGGATTTGGCCACAAAGTTTTAAGGGTCAGGTCTTGCTTTGTCTAGAGGAGCTTGCCAAAGACTTCACACTGCACCTCTTTCAGCCACTGACACATGGAACACCAGTAGATCTCCTGGGTCACATGGCCCAAGTGACAGAGCAGCTTACACAGTGGCCCAGACATATGATGGGGTCTTCTCTTGTCCTGTGTGTGTGCATGCTCAGGTGCTCAGTCATGTCCAGCTCTTTGCAAGCCCATGGACTGTAGCCAGCTAGGCTTCTCTGGCCATGAGATTTCCCAGGCTAGAATACTGGAGTGAGTTGCCATTTCCTCTTCCAAGGGATCCTCCCAACTCAGAGATTGAACCTGCATCTCCTGTGTCTCTCTGCATTGGCAGGCGGGTCCTTTTCCATTTTGCCAACTGGGAAGCCCTCTCTTCTTCTGAGCCCCACTCAAAACTAGCATGTCTTAGGTCACATTCATACCAAAGAGGAAAATAAGAGGGATTCTTTCAAGTGAGTTTTGTTTTATAAGTCTCTGAGAAAGCCCCTGGTTGGCCAGCCTGAGGCCTGTACTGACCGCTCTAATTCCAGGGTCCTGGGGCTCAAGTTCCGTTGACCCAGCGTGATTCATGGGGCCACACCTATGACCATGATTTGGAGAGTCTGTGGTCAGCAGATCCCTCCAAAACCACACGAGGAGTTCCCCAAATGATTTTTCTTTCTAGGAGTTCATCATCAAGCCATTCTTAGAGTTGAAATGTGGCTCTGGAAAAATCAGGTAGCCCTCTTCAAGTAGTCCTTTTCTCTGGAGAAGTCTGAGCATATTTCAGAAAGATTACTCATACCTTCTCTCTGCCAGAGCAGGAGGGGGACTTTCTTGGACCTTCACCATGAAAACCTGGTAGGGTTCCTGGAGTTAATGCCTATGGCAGTGTGGGAATCTCTGCTATGACATCACCCCCAGCAGTTTCTCACTCTCCTATTAGCCTGCACTCAACCCTCAGCCATTTTTCTAAATTGCCGTTACGGCGTACCTACCAATGTACGACTCCAGCGTGCCTTCTGCTCCAGGTAAGCAAATCTTGGTTGTAACTGTCTGGATCTGCCTGTCTTCCTAGATGGGTGGTGATTTGCCTGAAAACTCAGTTTTCTTTGTTGACTCCAAGAAAGGTCATATATTTTTGTTTGCCCAGCTTTCTCTTGTTGTCAGGACAGGAATGATAACTTCCAAGCCTGACCAGAGGTGTTACTTTCATATTTGAATCTTTGCATTCTTATATTTCTCAATTTTCTGTATGTGTGCTCAATCGTTTCAGTCATGTCCGACTCTTTGTGATCCCATGGACTGCAGCCCACCAGGCTTCTCTGTCCATGGTGATTCTCCAGGCAAGAATACTGGAGTGGGTTGCCATACCCTCCTCCTTGGGATCTTCCCAACCCAGGGATGGAAACCAGGTTGCAATGTGCCTGCAACCCGTGTTGCAGGTGGGTCCTTTACCAGTTGAGCCACCAGGGAAGCCTGTATGACCCCCTACTCCTAAGAGTATTCTTCATGAACCTTTTGCTGAATACACCAAATAGTTTCTAAAACTGCCTCTCCTTTTTTTGGTAGCTGACTATTTTCATAAATGAGATGTTTTCCTTTGAGTCTTTAAGAGTCAAAATATTCCTTTTCCCTTATGCTGCAGAAATTTTCATCCCGTAGAGCTTGTATTGTATCACTCTGCATATTTATTCTAGAACAAGAAGAAATCTCTTTAAGCCAGGGGATTGTAAACAGACTGCCTGTAGCTTTTTTTGATCTTGACCTTGAGCACTCTTATGTTAACCCTCTCAGATCTAGATTTGTAACAGATATCAGAGAGCAATAGTACCAGCCAAACTCACCCTACCCTTTTGGCATTCATTTAGCACAATTCCAATAGACTGTGGTCGCATCTCCTTGTCCTTTGAGTCTTGAGTTCTCAGAAACCTGGAGTCTAGTGTGGTCTGTAGTTTGTATAAGTGCAGGATGGAAACAGTTAAACCCACTATAACTGTGCTACTCAAAGTGTGGTCCCTAAACCCATGCTGCTCTCTGACTTATTCTCATTTTATTTTTCTAGGGAGTTATATTTATTGATTTTATTAAAGCCTTGATCAATGATGGATTGGGGATTTTTTAAATTTATTTTATGTAAGTATAGTTGATTTACAATGTTGTGTTAGTTTCAGGTGTACAGCAGAGTGACTCAGTCATACATATATATATATACACACATTCCTTTTCATGTTCTTTTTCTGTTATGGTTTATCAAGGGATATTGAATATAGTTTCCTGTGCTATACAGGACCTTGTTGTTTATTCTTCCTATATATAATAGTTTGCCTCTGCTAATCCCAAACTTGGATTGAGAATTTTGGAAAAATAATCCTTCACCACAGCTAGTTTCCAGGTGGCTCAGTGGGTGAGGAATCTGCCTGCAATGCAGGAGACCTGGGTTTGATCCCTGGGTCAGGAAGATGCCCTAGAGAAGGGCATGGCAACCCACTTCAGTATTCTTGCCTGGAAAATTCCATGGACAGAGGAGCCTGGTGGGCTCCAGTCCATGGGTTGCAAGTAGTCGGACACGACTGAAGTGACTTAGCAGGCACTCATGCACAGCTAGTCTGAGAAGCACTGTCTTAAGTCTCATCCCTCCTGAGTGTCTCCTTGACTTGGATTCCACTCCTATTTCCTAAGGCACAGTGAGCCCCTTAAGCTTCAGGTCCTTTTCTCTGGAAGGATGTGGGAAGAGAAGGACTGGTTTGTGCAGGTGGGGGATAAGGAAGTGTGGGAAGACGGCAGAGGGAAGGGCCTTGACTGACATGCTCAGAAAAGCTCTCTCCTGCGGTAGGTAGGGGGCTGCCAGATTCTGCTTCAATGGCGTCTCTGAGTCTACAAGTTCAAGGAAGAGAGTGGAGGGGCGGGGAATCCTGTGACTCCTTTTCCTTTCTTCTCCATTGTGGGTCATTCTGCTCTAACTCAGGGGACAAGGCTGTGCTGTTTAATCCAGCCTCCTCCACACTGCAATGGGTGGAAAGACACCTCTCCCCACCCCCACCCCCATCCCCTGCCAGACTTAGGCTGTGTTCCCTTCTCCTCACCTTCGGCACTTTGTCTAGCACTCAGGAACACTTCTGAGGATAGAACAGGCTCTGTCAGCGGTGTCCTGAGGTCCCTGGCAAGTCTTTCGTAGCCTATAGGCAACTAAGTATGGTAGGTACTGCTGAGAAGGCACGTTTCCTGTACTCTGAGTCTGTGTGGTTGGATTTTGAGATTTCATGTAGGGCATCATATTTATCTTTATTATCTTCTTATTTATGACTATGCTGGGTCTTCTTTGCTGCACGCAGGGTTGCTCTAGTTACAGTGAGCAAGGGCCACTTCTTTGTTGTAGAGAGCAGGCTTCTCGTTGCAGTAGCCTCTCTTTTTGTGGAGCACAGGCTCTAGAGCACAGACTTCAGTAGTCGTGGCTCTTGGGCTTAGTTGCTCCAGGGCTTGTGGGATCTTCCTGGACCAGGGCTAGAACCCATGTTCCCTGCATTGGCAGGTGGATTTTTATCCACCGTGCCACTAGGGAAGTCGTATCATTATTTTTTACTGTTCAGAGTCAATACAGCATTCTTTCATATTAGAGATGCTTGGAACCTATTTCTTACCTATCTCTGTGCCTCATGCCAACAGTGTCTTTTCCCAACTTGCTAGTAGCTATGACCAACAGGACAGGAAGAGATCAGAGCTCTGTGGCACTCCCTGGGTGACTTTTCCTGTTTCCATCCATTCATGACCCTGTCTGCTGGGTTCGGTTGCTTGATGGATTATGAATCTACTTAACCATCCTATTGTCTACCAAGATGCTGTGAAGAGGATGGATAATTTCTCCTATACTTCCCTCTTCCCTTCTGCCAGAGAGTCCTGTATATAATAATTATAAATAGTAATACTAGTTATTGTAATTATTATTATAAATCTGGTTGGAGTTTGTTCTAAAGTAGAAAAGAAAGCAGCTCTTAACAGTGTGGTGTTGCTTGTTATCAGCCAGATGCAGGCGCTAGGTGAGAGCCAGGTGTTCCTTGTCTGCTCAGTAAGAAAATGCATGCTGGGTTTTGTGAGCAGAGCTTGTCTCAGAGGTGATATAGGAAAGGAAGGCCACCCTCAGACTAACCTGGACCTGGAAATTTGGGGTGCCCATAAACCTTTGCTCCAAAGATTATGAGCCTCCAACAGGGGTTCTCGATTGGGGCCAGTTTTTGTGCTAGAAGATATCTGACAGCTCCTGGAGACATGTGTTGTCACAACAGAGAAAAATTGAGATCCTGCTACTTGTTCTCACGGGCACAGAGGCCAGGGATGCAACTAAAACATCTTTCAGTACTCAGAGCAGGCACCCTCCCCAACCAAGAATGATCCAGCCGCAAATGTCAATAGCGCTTGGGCTGAGAATCCTTGACTTAGACTTTATCCCGTTCTAAAACCTGCACCACTGGTGCGTGGGGGCAAGGGGATGATCCCTCTGCTCAAGGGCCAAGCCACATCCCTAAAGATTCTAGTTTCATTGGTCTGGCTGGGGTGGAGCCCAGATAGGGTATTTCCATGAAGCTCCCCTAAGGTTTCTCTCCTGGGTGGACAGGATTGAGAACCACTCCCTGGAGAGTCTGGTGAGATGGAGGCCCAGGAAGAGCCTGACCTCATTGTCGTGATCAGAGGGTTACTGAAGGGTTGTCTGCTCCGTGAGGAGGCAGCAGCAATGGAGAAACTCACAGGAGATGGAGAGAAGGCTCCCAGGCACCAGAGAGGATAAAATGGAAGTTCGAGGCAGAGTCTTTTGTGAGAACTGGGAAAAGAGCAAGTCATCTAGATTAAAAAAATTGAAAACCTTCTGGATGGATATTCCCAGGGCTCTTCGTCTAATTAACAGACGAGACTGCTGAAGCGAGGAGAAAGCTGCCTTTCTACAATGAACATGGCCTCCACCATGGTACAGGGCTCGGTGACCCCAGAGGCGGCTGGATGTTAGCACCCTTGCCCCTTCCTCCAGGACCTTCGCTCAATGCGCAGGGCACAACTGAATGCAGCAGCTCTAGTTGGAATGTGTCTTATCTAAGATCTTCTGGCAGGAAAAGGGGCGAGGTCCCTGCCTTAGGTGTTTACAGAAAAAAAGAAGAGAGAGAGAGAGAGAGAAAGCCTCCAAGAAACCAGATCCGTCCTGCAGGCAGCCGAGAAACTCTATCCTGACGCCAGCCCACAGGGTGGAGGCTCCAGGCTGATCGTGGTGTGCTAGGGGTACGAACAATCCAGGAAATGGGGAATTCTGATTGCAAGAAACTACAACAGCTGTATTCCCAAGCTGTGGGTGAGACAGGGAACTTTCTGGGCCTGGTGCTCGCCCATCAGCCAACCTTGGAAAGAGCACCTCAAGCCTCATCCCAAACCGCACTGCAGCCGGCACGCACCCGGGCCAGTCCTTGATTCATTCCTTCGCTAAAGAGAAACCAAAAAGCCATAGCACGGACGTTGGCGCCGGCACAACCACACACCTAAGTTCAAATCTCCGCTCTGTCCGTAACCGTGAACCCTGGCAGGTTTCTAAGCGGGGTTTCTTTCGGAGAGGGTGGGCATAATAACAGCAAACTTGGGGCGTGATCGGGAGGGTCAAACCCGCGAACTTGGCCACAATAACCTGCCGCTGTTGTCTCTTCTCTTTCCCTACGACTCACGCAGCTCTCTACATAGATGACCTGGTACTAGGGGCCCTGGATCCGGGAGGGGGTCGGGCAACCGGTGTGTGTATTTGGAGTGAAAGGGCGCAAACTGGGAACCCCAGGATATTTGGGGATGGTTCGGTTTACTAGGGCACGCCCCTGGCGCGCTCCGGCACCCCGGAGAGGGGGCGGAGGTGTCAGCCCAGCTCCAGAAGAAGCGCTGGCACAAAAGGAGGGGGTGGGTCGGAGCCCCAGCCGCGCCAGCGCTCCGGGGAGGCGGAGGAAGGAGGGTTGGCCGGGGGCGGGAGACAGGAGAGAGGAGGAGTTTTTAAGTTCGGCCTCTGCCGGCCCGCGGCGCAGTCCCTAGGTCCGGTCGATCTCCTCCCGCCCCCGGGACGCGCGCCGCGCAGCTGAGCGGAGCGCAGCGCAGCGCCGGCGCGCCATGGGGAGCCCCGCACTCCGGCCCGCGCTGCTGCTGCTCTTGCCACTGCTGCTACAAGTCCCGCCGAGCCGCGGCTTCCCAGGTAGGGCCAGGGGCGGGCCAGCCTCCCCAGCGGGGTGCCGGGGACCACCCCAACCCCGGCTTGGCTGGAGGGTGGTGCGAGGCGCCTTTGTTTGCGCCGACTTCGTCTTTCGCCGCCCAGGGATGGGGGGACTTGGACCGGGGCTAGTGTCCGGGCTTCGGGAGAGGAGAGCAGATTGTCAGCCGGTCGCCAGGAGCTGACGGAACCTCTGTGCCCGGAGTTCTAGGGGGGTCAATCAAACCCACGCAGGCGCTAGAGGCGACCAAGAGACGTTTGGCTGCGCGGGCTATTTTCTTACCCCCAGGAGTTGCCTCTCCCGCGGTTGCTCGTGGCCGGGACCCAGGGGGCTGACAGCTTATCCTGGAAGGAGCACGTACCCCCTCCCACTCGAGGTCCCAGGCCACCCCCTGGTGCTGCAGGGCTCGAGTAGAAGGACTCTGGTGGACGGCGCGGGCGAGGCCCCTCCTGCATCCCCCAACCCCCCCTGCTGGGGATTCCGAGAAAGTCTGCACCGCTGGGAGAGAGGTGCCAGCTGAGAGTGGTGACATGTGGCAAGAGCTTGGTTAGCACGCGGGCTCTGCTAGACAGGGGGTGGGGCTTCTGGTTTCTGGAAGGCGTGGTCTGTAGCATCTAAGGGGACCCAGGGGTTTATTAGGGCTCTCCTGGTGTTGACAAAACCTCCTTTGGAAATGCCCTTTTAAAAACTGCGGCTGAGTCCCTCATCCGAGAGGCTTAAGATAGCAAAGAGCTTCAGGGAAGCTGGGAAATGGATGCACCCGTGTTGCCGTGGAGAGAAGAAATCCATGGGCGCATTTTAATTTAATGTTAATGGGAAAGTGAGTGATGTGGACTATGGAGTCAGCAGATATCTGGCTTTACTTTCAATACAGTGGGCAGTTTAAATTTGGGGTCTGAAAAGCGAATCTACACAGTTGTGGGTGAAGGTTGGAGGAGGAGGGTTCCCAGGTAGCATGCTGAGGAGATGTAGGGCTGGCTGCTGGACATTTCCTGCACATCCACTAATGAGTGAATGAATCGAACGAGTGAAGTGATAATCAGGAACTTCTGTTTCCAGCTGACTCTTTTTTGTAGGAACTGATTCAGGGCAAAGTGGAAAGGAGACTTTATCCTCTGTGCCCGGCAAATGCCATTCCCCTGTCCCCCAGGTAGATTCATTCCCACCCCCCACTCCCCAAAGCGGGAATCAGGTTAATGTGAAACTAGAGGAGAGGAAGAAGCCCGCACTGGACAGGGAGCAGGGGGAGAAGTTGAGAAGTTAGAGGTGGCTTTTCCTGCTGAATTGGGAGGCATCTCTAAGCCGCCTGTGTATCTGGTGGAGCCTTTCTTAGTTAGCCAAGGGGCCTCTTGTCTTTTTCCATCTGACCTTCCTCCCCTCTCTCACCCTGCCCTCCGCTCTCCTTCCTTATACCGCATAGCTTGCTGCCAGAGCCCAGCCACCCACAGAGTCATGAGTTTCCAGCTTGGGCACTCACTACTTTTGGGAACTGGCCCTGGTTGGCCCGGCTCCTCCCTCCAGCGCCAGCCTGCAGGCTTCCCCCAACTTGGCACATCCCAATGGGATCTTTCAGGAAATGTGCTCTGCTGGGGCTGATGATTCCAAAGGAGCAGATTTCAGTCCAAGCCAGAGGTTTTGAAAGTCTGGGGAGGGGAGACTCTCTAGGCCTATGGGTCCCAAGGCAAGTCATGTCAGCCAGGTTCACCCTAAGTGCTGAGTGACAGATTTTGAAGATCATTTCAGAGGCAGTCTCTTAGCAAGTGGACATTGTGTCTCTGGTAAGAAGCCTGGAATCAGGAATCTCTGAAAGAGGAAGATGGGGATTGAGAAGGCCCATCAACACTTCTCCCCCTATTGTATAACCATCTGAGATTTAATAGGGAAACTGTCAGAGAGAAAATCATTCCCAGTCCCACTCCTAGAAGGTCTCTGGAGTTCTTCCATCTTTGAATTTGATGCAGCTTTTCTGACTCTCTAATTTATTCTTTGTATCCTACCAAGATGTGGCGTCTATAAAAACCCACATGAAGTATATGGAAAGTTCATAGCAAAGTTGTCTGTGTTGAAATGTGTATGTCTATAAGATAGGATTTCTTATTCTGTTCTTTGTTTTTGCTTTTATTGATGTGTAATTGACACATAACATTAGTTTTGGGTATACAGCATAGTGATTTGATATTTGTACACACTGCACAATGGTGACCACAGTAAGTCTAATTACCATGCTACAAAATTTTTTTTCTTGTGATGAGAACTTTTAAGATCTATTCTCAATACAGTATTATTAATGATAGTCCTTCCCTGGTGACTCAGATGGTAAAGAATCTGCCTGCAATGCAGGAGACATGGGTTCGATCCCTGGGTTGGGAAGATGCCCTGGAGGAGGGAATGTCTACCCACTCCAGTATTCTTGCCTGGAGAATTCCATGGACAGAGGAACCTGGCAGGCTGCAGTCCATGGAGTCACAAAGACTGGGTGAGTAACACAGACACATACCATGCTATACATTTCATCCCATGACTAATTTAATTTAAAGCTGAAAGTTTATACATTTTGATTGCCTTCACCCATTGTATCTACTCCTCACTCCCCTTCCCCTCTGGCCACCACGAATCTGTTCTATATATCTCTGAGCTTAGGTTTTGTTTCATTGTTTAGATGCCACATATATGTGAGATCATATGGTATTTGTCTTTCTCTGCCTGACTTACCTCACTTAGCAAAATGCCCTCAAGGTCCACCTGTGCTGTCACAAATGACAGTATTCCATTCTTTTTTCTGGCTGGATAATGTTCCATTGTATGTATCTACCACATCTTTATCCATTCTGAGCCACCAGGGAAGCCCTTTTTCTAAATGTAAATTTATATAATTTAATTTTCATTGCAATAAACTTAGGGATGGGCTTCCCTGGTGGCTCAGGCGGTTAAGAATCATCCCTGTGGGAGATGCAGGGTTCAATCCCTGGGTTGGGAAGATCCCCTAGAGAAGGAAATGACAACCTACTCCAGTATTCTTGCCTGGAGAATCCCTTGGACAGAGGAGCCTGGTGGGCTACAGTCCATAGGGTCGAGAAAGAGTCACAGCTTAGCTTAGTTGTATTTTTAGTTTTCTGAGGAACCTCCATGCTGTTTTCCATAGTTGCTGCACCAATTTATTTTCTCACCAATAGCACATAAGGATTCCCTTTTCTCCACATCCTTGCCAACACTTGGTGTTTCTTGTCCTTTGGAGAACAGCCATTCTGACAGGTATCTCTTTGTAGTTTTGCTTTGCATTTCCATTTTACTCTGTTTGTAATGAACTCTTGAAACCTCTTTTACATCTGAGATTTTTGAGGTTCATTGTACCTCCTTTTGCAAGCAAGGCTGAAGATGAGGAACAAGTGCTGTGGCCACTAAGAAAGGCTCCATGAATCTGACACCTGGTGAAAACTGGTAAAATGTGTGGTTTCACCAGCCAGAGAAACCAAGTGAGGATGGCTGAAAGCCATACCAGACCTCACCAGCCAGAGAAGTCTTTTAAAATGCTGCATTTGGAGATAAGTATTAGGAGCTGAACACCTGGCTCAGGATATACAATTAAAGTCTCATCGGGAGTGGGTTAGACTAGAAATTTCTATTTGGGTTTAAAACATGTAATCAGCTGATAGAATTCCTCTGCATTCAAAAGGAGAATGCTAGTGAGAAATGGCATATTTTCTGCCCTAACAGTAAACATGGATGTCACAGCCATGAGTGATTGCAGCCCTCCAGTGTGAGCTGGTGAGCCCTGAGGAAACTCAGGAAAGAAAAGAATTCCTGCCATCTTGACTGTAGCCATTCCCTACGGTGAGCCCTGTGGAAACCCAGGATATAAAAACACAGGGTATGCAGACAGCTGAGGTGCATATCAAAGGAATGATTTCAGTGAGCCCAGACTTGCATTTTCGCATAGATAGAAAGGCGCTGAATTTTCAACTTTGGTTATCTAGTTTTCTTTAATGAATGATGTTCAGACTACCTGCCCTTTGGTGTTTTTAATATTTATTTTCATTTATTTAGATGCCCTGTGAGAACTCTTTGTTGCAGCATGCAGGATCATAGTTCCCTTACCATGGATGGAACCTGAGCCACCTACTCAGGTTGGGAGCATGGAATCAGCCACGGGACCACCTGGGAAGTCCCTACCTGCTCTTTGTTATAAAACTTCTGCATAACCTCACCTCCTCAGAGCAGTTCTCTCAGGGCTACTGGAGATGCTGTCTCTCGGCTTGAAGTGCTAAAAATTCCCACCGAATAAAACATAACTCTCAGGTTGTGAATATTTTTTAAGTCGACACTGGGAAAAGCAGGACCTTTTCATCTGGCATTTTCTTATTGATAACACTTTCAGTACAGTATCCTGCTGCTGTTGTTGTTTAGTCACTAAGTCATGTCTGACTCTTTTGCATCTCCATGAACTGGAGCCCACCAGGCTTCTTTGTCCATGGAATTCTCTAGGCAAGGGTGCTGGAGTGGGTTGCCATTTCCTTCCCCAGGGGGATCTTCCCAACCCAGGGATCGAACCCATGTCTCCTGCATTGTAGGTGAATTCTTTACCACTGAACCACTGGGGAAGCCCATGTCCAATTCTTGAGACCCCATGGCTTTTCCATCCGTGGAGTTCTCCAGGCAAGAATATTGGGGTGGGTTGCCATTCCTTTTTCCAGATCCTGCTATTACTGCTACTCATTTCCTAGATTTGTGAGCTGAAAGAGACACCAGAACCCATCACCAAAACACCGTCTTCAAAGCTTCCTCACACAGAGATTGAAATATTGCCCTTCTCTTTTCAGTGATTTCTAGAACATTCTCAATTTTAGTCTGTCATATAACATCTCATCTTACTTTCTTTGGCCAGATACTGCTCTTTTAAATACAATTTTACTTCATTTTTATTTTACTTTTAATTTTTAAAATTGAAGTGACACTTGTTTTGATCACATTGCTCTCTTACTCAAAAAGCTAGAGCAGCTGCTTCCTGTCCTCTTAAATTAGCTAGAAAGTTCTCTGCTGTTGATCAGGAACTCTACAGTTTGCCTGCAGCTGAATTTTCCATTTCTTCTCTCCTGGCTTCCTAAAATCCAGCTAAAGTTGACTCTCTGCTTTTATAGACCTGAAGTCCCTTGTTCCCTCTTCTTGTTGGTTATTGCTTCCTGTACCTGGAATGCTTCCCTGAAGCCCCCATTTGTTGAAATTCTGCCCATCATCCAGCAACACTCCCACTTGAATGAAGTTTTTCCTTGATCCTTTGATAAGGAAGCTCCTGCCTTCCTGTAAAACACCCACAGCATTTCCTATGTCTTGTGGTATTTATCATACGTGCCATACATTGCAATAAGCTATGCATTCCTTTACGCTTCTCCTAGATTCTGAGGCTGTGCAAACAGGGTGCTGCTCTGTCTTAGCTCTCTGTATTTCCCACAGAGCCTAGCCACGACCTTGGAAGCCAACAGGATATTTGTGCTTATTGAGTTAATGCGTGCATGCATGCTAAGTCGCTTCAGTCGTGTCTGACTCTGTGAAACCCCATGGATTATAGCACACCAGGCTCCTCTGTCCATGTGATTCTGCAGGCAAGAATGCTGGCGTGGGTTGCTGTGCCCTCCTCCAGGGGATCTTCTGAAGTCAGGGATCTCTTATGTCTCTTGCACTGGCAGACGGGTTCTTTGCCACCTGATAGTTAGTTTTCCTGCAATTCAGGTGATGAACTACTGGCCAGAGGAGCTAAGAGAAACGTGTGGGCAAACAGTACATGTGCCACTGCTAACCTCCATGCACAGAGATGATGCCTTGCTGGCTGTAGAGGCTGGCTTTTTTAAATCCATGAACACCCTCCGTTTGAGCAATAACATTTTCTGTTGGGGGTTGTAAGACGAGATACTTACTGCAGCCACAGGCTGGAGTTTGCATTTTTTATTTTTGTTGGCCACTTTGCTACAGTCCCTTCCAAAGTGGTTGAATGGTTTCCTTAGTCAACGCAAATGTGTGTGCTGCATCAATTCCCCTTTCAGAGAATGCATCTCAAATGAGTAATTGAAAGTGAAGATTGAAGTGAATTTCAAGAGCAGAAGGTTGACTTTGCCAGGTTGTACCATAGTCTGAAATTGTAGCAGCCAAGTTATGATCAATACCCAGGTTAAAGATTCATTTCGAAAACAGCAGTGTGAAGAGTCACCTCACTGGAGTTCCAGTTCATAGAGAACTTCTCAAGCCAGCCCCCTCAGTTCTTACTTTTTATTGGAGTATAGTTGATTTTCCATGTTGTGTTAGCCCTCAGTTCTTGACTGTGTCATTTCTTGACTGTCAGCTTTTATGGGCCATTGTTTATGGGATCTTTTAAGCCTGGCTGTTTCTCTTGGATGTTTGAATTCTGCCTTCTCTCATGGAACCTGGGCTCTACTCAGAGACTTTGTTTTTAAAGTGGACATAGAAGGGTGGAATGCTAGGATACCAGGATGGAGAAGATGGGGAATTCCTTCTGTCAGTAGCTCTCTGTCTTATGGTGAAATAGATACCAAGTAATCTAAGGTGGTAACTGTTAGAACACAGATGGGAACACAGAAAGGAGCCATGTAGGAACCCTGGACCTGGGGATTAAAGAATAATGTTGAGTGATGCTGATGCCAATAGTGTTGACCCTACAGGCCCAAGGAAGGTTAACATAGGATGTCTCTGGGCTTCCTTCTCTAACAACATTTTGAAATTGGAAACAAAAATCTTATGTGAGTGATCTTTTTCTGGGGAGAAGGCCCTATTCTAAATCAAAACCACAACTTACTAGATAGCTTTGTGAATATTATGTAAGTATATGCACTTAATGGGTGCAAAAGTCAACAGAGAAAGTAAGATGAAATTGCCAGAGTAGGGAAACTTTGAACCAATGATCGGGTAGCCTCTTGGATTATAACCAGTGGTACAATTTCCCATTCTCCTCATTTAAAAATCGACACTAAACAAAGCAGTCATAATCCTTGGTTGTAATTACCTTCAGGTCTGTGCTGGCAACTTACTGTAGCCCTCACTTAACACAGTATCTGGGACTTGGGGCAGAATATTTTTGTGGCTGTTTGTGGGTTGATTGAACAATTGAGGTAATTGTGACAGGGTATCAACGCATTCTATTTCAAATATCCCTGCAAGATTTAAGCAAAATTTCCAAGCTGCTAATCCGCAAAGAAAAAGAAATTCGAGATAGCAGAGGCAATTTGCAGGACTGAACCGAAGATCCATTTGAACAGGCAACATGTAGGGGCATAGTTAATTGCTGAGGCTCTTGCATCTCAAATCACCTTAGGACACTAGGAGACTTAGAAACACCAGGGAATTTGCAGGGAGGGAGCATGGTGTTTCAGATAAAAAATTTAAGGATAAAGCTTGTTGGAGATGATAATTGGTTGCACCTGGGTCTTATGGGCTCACGGCACACTCTGGCCCCAGAAACTTCTGGAGCTGTCATTCCTGAGGTGAGTGATTCATGGCCCCGTAATCCTTAGCTCATACTGCATGCCTCTTGATGCATTGTTCATCAGGGAGAAGATAAATGGGTTTGGATGTAGTGCCCTGGATTATCCCAAAGGTTTGGGGTTGTGAATTGAGTGTATTGGTTTTAAAACATTTTTTTTAATGAGTAATAGTCAGACAGATCCAAAGGTAGAATTTGGGGGTGGACTTTCAGCCTTGGCATTGAAAGATCCTTGCTCTGTTGCTTTTGCTCTGCTCTGACAGTGACCTGTTCAGTGACAGGGTCCCCGTTGTTTCCTCTGTTATCACTCACTGGCTCTTGGCAGTATCCGCCCAGTTATGTCGGATGAGCCTCTCTGTCCCTTCTATAGTCAGCGCAGCCCAGGGTCCTCTTCTGGAGGCCTCTGGCCTGCTGCTGGCTGTGTGGGTAGCTAGGCTAATGACCCTGCCAGCTCCAAGGATTCAAGAATGTTCAAAAACGCTGGTTAAATGAGGGCCACAGGGCAAGTGAGAATTGAGCTGAGCGTTGGTGGAGTGGTGAGGAAGTGGTGGCCTAGCCACGTCCCCCATCTTCTGAGACTCTGCCTCCAGGGTGGCCGCTCTGTAGAGGAACTCTGACAGACTTGTTGCCACTGACTCAGCATTTGTCAGACAAAGGCTCCAGTTCCTTTAAATATCCAGTGTTGAAATCCTGTCTCCACTTCGAGTCTAACTCAACTTTCCAAAGTAGTAGAATCAGTCTCACCAGGAGCTACTCATGGACCTGCTGCCCCCAGCCACGTGAGCAGGCCTTGGAGTCTTGTTCATTCTGTGTCCTTGTGGCTGACCAGGGAGCCCGTTCCTTGGCGGGGGTAGGGGGTTGTCTCAATGGGACTGACCTGCTGGTTGGGTGTCTCGAGCTCTGTCTAGAGGCTCAGGAGTTTCTCACCTATATCCAGGCTCCCAACACGGGCCACTTGATTCATGTGGTACCTTAGCCTGAGAGGGCGCCTGAGGCAGAACTCCTCATGTCTTAGTGAGGATCCTCTAAGGTTCAGCGAGGGGAAGGAGTTTGTCTGGGGTCACACGGGGAGTGAGGAGCAGAGCTGGCCTTAGAACTCAATCTAGTCATTCCAGGATTCCCTTTCTTCCATGCTAAGTTGCTTCAGTCGTGTCCGACTCTGTGAGACCCCACAGATGGCAGCCCACCAGGCTCCCCCATCCCTGGGATTCTCCAGGCAAGAACACTGGAGTGGGTTGCCATTGCCTTCCCCAATGCAGGAAAGTGAAAAGTGAAAGTGAAGTCAGTCAGTCGTGTCTGACTCTTGTGACCTCATGGACTGCAGCCTACCAGGCTCCTCTGTCTATGGGATTTTCCAGGCAGGAGTACTGGAGTGGGGTGCCATCGCCTTCTCCATTTCCTCCATGGGCAGAAACTAAATTCAGTGTTTGAATGGCTGCCACATATTAGGCACTGGCCCAGCACCAGGGATTGGCAGGCAGGAATCAGTGGTGCCCCGGGCACTCCCAGAGCTCTACCTTCATGTATTTCTGTGTGATTGTGTCAGCACTTGGCTGCAATCTGAGACTCTCACACCCAAGGCTGCTTGGGTGTTCCTCAAGGGTTCTGAGAAGTTTCTGCCCTAAAGCTGGTCCTTGCCCATGCTTGTCAAGGTCCTGAAGGCTCCCTCTCTCTGCCACTTGCCTTGAGCTCCCCAACTGATAGATCATGATATTTTTAACAGCTTTCTTGTGATGTAATTCACATACCACATCATTTACCCATGTAAACCAATTCAGTGATTTGTATTCAAAGATGTGTATCCATCACAATTTTAGAACATTTTCATTACCCCTAAAAGAAACCCCACACCCCTTAACCATCACTTCCTACCCTCCTCCCCACTGCTCTAGGCAACCACTGAAGTATTTTCTGTCTCTATATATTTTTCTCTTGTCAACATTCTGTACAAATGGAATCACACAATATTTGTCCTTTTGTGTCTGGCGTCTTTGGCTTAGCATAATGTTTTTCAACATTATATTCCATTTTATGGATAGACTACATTTTATCCATTCATCAGTTGATAGACATTTGAGCTCTTTATCCTTTTTGATTATTATGAGTAATGCTGCAGTGAATACTCACATATAGACATATATGTTCATTTCTCTTAGGTAGATCCCTAGGAGTGGAATGGCAGGTTCATACGGTAACTCATTTAACCATTTGAGGACCTGCCAGACTGTTTTCCCAAGGTGACCGTACCCTTTTACACACCCATCGGCAGTGTGTAATGGTCCAGATTTCTCTGCATTTTCACCAACTCTTGAAATTATGTCTTTTTGGTTGAGTGATATCATTATAGCTCAGTTCATGAACAGCATCCACTCAAGGGTTGAGTGACAAAGCAGTGTCTGTGCTTTCAACTGGCAGCATCTTGGCAAGAGTCACCTAAGGGTGCTTGCCACCCTCTCGCTGCTGGCTGTGGGGCATTGCATAGTCCATAAGTTACCTTTGGGCAGGTTAGAAAAAGATGCCCTGTCTAGGCACAAGTGGGCACAGAGCATGATCAGGAGATAGATTTTTGTGCTAAGTAGGAAAAGGATAGAGGCAGGCCCAGAACTCAAGACTTAAAGAGTAGAGGGTGGGAATTTCCTGGCCATCCAGTAGTTAAGATCCGGGCTTTCATTGCCAAGGGTGCAAGTTGGATCACTGGTTGGGGAACTAAGATCCAACAAACCACATGGTGCAGCCAAAAAGTAAATAAATAAATGAAATAAATCTCATGCAAAAATAAAGAATGGAGGGCAGCATGGTTTGAGACCCCGCCTGGTCTTTGGTCGGGTGTGAAGATGGGTGCTGTGATGTAGACAGCTTCCTGGATGCCCATATATGCAGCAGTCCTGGGTGTCGGTAGCTCAGTTCCAGGTGGGACAAAGCCATGGGCCCTATGTACTTTGACAACTTGCATCTATTAAAAAGGCAAAGTCACAGAGAAAGCGAGGCAGAAGCTCAGGCCCCACCTGAGACCTATTAAATCTGCATGTGCATTTCAACAAGAGCCCTCTGAGGATTCTACACAGTGAAGTTTGAGAAAGCTAGGTCTGCTGGGTGAGTTCATTCCTTGACGAGGACAAGGGCAGTGGGTCTGTTTCTAAGGGCTGCATAGTAACACTCTTTCCCTCCTCTTCCCCCTTCTCTCCTGGGCTTGGCCTTCCTCATGGCCTCCTCTAACTTCTTTTCCTAAGTCCCCGACATTCCTGAGATAAGCATGTGTAGCCTTTCCTTGTCTGCTCCCACTTCTAGCTTCAAAACAAACCCAACCTTTTGGGCGGGGGAGGGGGGCCCTCAACTGCATCTCCTTGGAAGTCCTCCTGCATGGAACACAGCTCCCATCTGGCCTGCTTGCCAGCCACAGCAGAGCACATATGGGGTGATGGCTAACAGGGTGTTTGCCTGTCTTTGCCCTGCAGCTCAGCTGCAGTTTAGAAATAGCTTCAGCTCTTGAAAAAAGGCTGGCTGCATGAGTCTAATTAGGACGGCTCTGCCTCTCTGGCAAGACCTTGTCCTGGGATTGAGAATTTCTGCAGCTGATCCACATCTTTGTGCCAGAGATGGATGGTGCTGGGCTCCGGTAGCAGGCAGCCCCTCGGAGGATGGGTGAGGCTGACGCCAGTGGGGAAGACAGGAGAGCACACCCCGCCCCTCCCATGAAGCCTCCCCAAAGCCCCAATGGGCAAATCAGGAAGACTGGACTGTGAGCAGCATGGAAAGGGTTTCTGGGCTCTGAGTGGGTAAGTGGTTCCAAGCCCAGCAGTGGTATTTGGACAGGCTAGGTTGGTGTCACTGGGGGCAGTCTGATGAAACAAGGTTTCCCTGACCCCCTACCTCTGTGGGTTCTGCTCTGTCAGATATGGAGTGGAGACCTAGGGCAGGCATCTGCAAACTCTTAGGCTGGCCAAAAAGTTGGTTCAGGGTTTTGTGTGACAAATCCCAAATGAACTTTTTGGTCAACCCAATAAATCTGGGCAGGCCAAATAGTACATCCCACCCCAAAGCTCTCCCCTGGTTTTGTACGACCAAGGAGCCAAGAATGGTGGTTATATTTTCAAGTGATTGAAAAAATTCAGAAGGAGAAGACTAGTTTGTAACACGTGACATTTATATGAAATTCAGCTATCAGTCTATCAGTGTCACTGGAACCCGGCCACACTCATTTGTTTGGGTATAGTCTGTGGCTACTTGGTGATAGGTAGCAGGGTGGAGTAGCTGTGGCAGAAATTGTATGGCCTACTAAGATGTAAGTAGTATTCTCTGGCTCTACAGAAAAACTTTGCCAATCCCTCAACTAGAGCCTTGGTTGAGGCTAGCAATCACACCTATGAAGTCAGAGCCTCCCTGTAACAAGATTCCTCAGTGTTGGGGGCTTCTGCTCCTTTACCGCGAGGCTCACCTCAGGACTCATCTTGATCTTAGTTAAGGGATCTTTTAAGCCATGTAGGCTAGCATGCTGTAACTAGCCCTGTACACACTTTAAAAATATTTGTTTATTATTTTTACCTGTGTTGGGTCTTCGTTGCTATTGTGCAGGCTTTCTCTAGTTGCAATCTGGGGCTGTTGTCTGGTTACGGTACATGGGCTTCTCATTGCAGTGACTTCTTTTGTTATGGAGTGTGAGCTTAGTAGTTGTGGCGCACAGGGGAGATATTCCCAGAGCAGGTATGGAACCCACGTCCCCTGCACTGGCAGGTAGATTCTTAACCACTGGACCACCAGGAAAGCCCACCCTGTACACATTTATATGATGGATAACGGCTGTCTTGATCTCTTTGTTGGAGGCTTGGTAACCTCCTGTTGGTCTCTAGAAACTAGGACCCTTTGTATTCTCCACCAGTTCTTAAGGCCTGGTATCCTGATCCAAAGCTGGAGGCAGACTGGCCTTGGCTGCCTCCTGACAGACTTCCTGGATGCTGTGAGCATTTCTGGACCACGGGCTCGGGGCTCTCCAGACTGCCTGCCCTGCCAGGATCCTGCCTCAGGGTGTGGCCCTAAGCCCTTTGCTACCACTCACCCAGTTCACTGCCAAGTCAACTTGGACATCTTTCTTTTTTGGTGGCTCTTCCCTCTGGAGCCTGTGATCTTTCTACTGGTCAGGACCATCCCTAGAAGAAGTTTTCCCAAAGTGGCTTGCTCGAAGCACTGCTATCCAGAGAGATTCATACATATTGTCTGGGCAGCAGAGTGCATTTTAAACAAGTTCTGTAGGTTTCTTTAGGGGCTTTCCTGGTGGCTCAGTGGGGAAAAATCTGCCTCCGAAGCAGGAGACTTGGGTTTGATTCCTGGGTCAGGAAGATCCCCTGGAGAAGGAAATGGCAACCCACTCCAGTACTCTTGCCTGGAAAATCCCATGGACAGAGGAGCCTGGAGGGCTACAGTCCATGGGGTCACAGAGTTGGACACAACTTAGCAACTAAAGAGCAACAACAACAAAGGTTTCTTTACTGCTGGACAGCTCAGGGTCATGATATGCTACTGTAATTGCTCCCCTATGGGAGAGAACAAACAGGACCCCCAAATCTCAAGTTGTGTTCCCCAGACCACCAGTAGCAGCAGCACCTGTGAACTTACTAGATGCCTAAATTCTCAGGCTCCACCCCAGAACTGTTGAATCAGAAGCTGGATGTGGGGGAAAGTGGGCCCAGCAACCATGTTGGAACAACCCTCCAGGTGCTTCTGATGCTCACTCAAGCGTGAAAACCACTTGTGTGGACCTTTCCAAGTTATTTTCTCACAGCATCTCAATAGACCACGTGCTAAGTCACTTCAGTCGTGTCCAACTCTTTGCAACCCCAAAGACTATAGCCCACCAGGCTACTCTGTCGACAGGATTTCCCAGGCAAGAATACTAGAGTAGGTTGCCATGCCCTTCTCCAGGGAATCTTCCCGACCCAGGGATTGAACCCATGCCTCTTACAGCTCCTGCAATGGTAGGTGGATCCTTTACCACTAGCACCACCTGGGAAGCCCCTCTCAATAGACTAGTGTTTCTATTTGGTGTTTTTCAAGGAAACTGCGTTTGGAGTTTCAGGACAGGACCTTTGGGAAGATGGCATTGAATTGCCTGAAGCATTTACTGGAGCCAGTGACCACTGCAGGCTCAAGGGGAAAAGGAAAAACACCTTGGAGTAACACCATCTGCCTCACATCTGGCATGCTAGGCAGCTGTGTACATACTTGAGAAGTTTCCTCCAGCTGAAGGCCAGTTTGGTTGTTGCAAATGTGTTCTTTGAACTGTTTTTGTGTGTTAAAATGTGAAGAAAGCTGGGAACAGCTTTTGGGATATATCTCTCTCCTCCTCTAAACATTGTCTCCTTTCAGAATATTCTTCTTTCTTCTTCCGCAGAATTTCATCATGCAAATCCCAAACCAGCCCAGTCAGGTCCAAGTGGCTTTTGCTGATGCCCTTGTCCACAGTGAGTGGCCCTCTTTCTGTCCATGAAAAGCCTCAGGAAGCTTTCAGATCTGAAGAGATGGTGTGTCCTCCGACAATGCCTCTTAGCCCAGGGCAGCTGTGCATTCCTTCTCAGGGCTCAGCTCTCCCCTTCTTGTTCTAGAACTTTCTCCTTTGCTATCAGGGTCAGTGGTGTCACAGCCTTGGGCCCTCAGGTGAACACTTTTCATTCTTTGCCATCAGAGAGTTTATAAATGTTGTGTTGTCACTTAGTTTGAAGATCACAGCAACAGTGAGGCTTGAGGTGAGGTGAGAGGAATCCCCGAGTCCTCTTGCCTAAGTCTTGGCTATGTCTTTGTTTAAAATGAGGTGAGGCCTCAGGACCTCATGAGCTGATGGGCGAGTTCTTGATGTGGATTTGCCTTCTGAACAGAATTGTGAAGAAGTAGAATCACCTCATTTGCCTGGAGACAGAGGCAATTTGATGGTCGCCTGAGGTGAATCTGGAGCAAGGGAGAACTTGAATCCACCTCAGAGTCTCCCTCAGTCACTACCTTTATCTGGAACCTTCTGCTGAAGGGCTTGCTGCAGCCTCCCTTCTTTCTTGGATTTTCTCTGTGTCTCCGTTGACCTCT
This sequence comes from Antilocapra americana, assembly GCA_007570785.1. Classification (NCBI taxonomy): domain Eukaryota; kingdom Metazoa; phylum Chordata; class Mammalia; order Artiodactyla; family Antilocapridae; genus Antilocapra; species Antilocapra americana. The sequence continues at coordinate 3,169,454 of ML664662.1, forward strand.
GTGGAGAACAGTTGAGCCTTTGGAAGACCATAGGCCGTTGCTGTTGTTCTACTGTCTGGTTTTACTTTATAGGCCAGACCTTTTTTGGTTCTGTCTGTGTTGAGTGCCAACAGTCAGCCTCCAGGGCTTCAGGAATGCCCTTGGTGGGAACTGGAGCTGGCATTTGTGGAGGGCCTCTGCTTTGTGCCAATCTCTTCAAAGCTAGGTGCCTGTCTTTTTCCTGTCTTGCCTCTTTCCCAGCTTTAGGCAATGGGCCAAAAATTAAACAATAGAAGGAGACTTAACTGACTTAACTGGAAAAAAATATTTTTCCCTTGGATGAGAGTAATGCATTCATTTACAAAGTTATCCTTTTAACTTTCTTTTTGTTAGCTGTGAGAATATGGTCACAATTAAAATTGCACAAGCCGCATGCTGTCTTAATTGTCTCTGCTAATTCAAGGCAGAGTGCCTGGGGACCCCGGATACTATCAACTCTCCTAAAGTTGTTCTTTAGGGGTCTTGTTCAAAAGTTTGAATGGAGGATGGAGCATTCTCTCAGATGAAGAGCTGTAGAAGCAAGGCCATCTCTGAGGTCTCGTGCCTGGCAGGAGTCACAGTCTGTATACAGATCTGATACTTTTTTCTTACCAGTCCCCCCATGTTACCACTATTATTTTTTTTCTCTGATGAAATGAAGTTGAAGAGCAGCCTTAATGGGGAAAGAAATTGCATAAAGCTGAGGTTTGGGTGTAAGAGAGGGAAGAAGGGTCCTTAGTAGGAGAGAGCCACAGTTGCCCAGCAAGCAGTCCATTGACTGCATTTCCTCTCTTCCCCAGTCCATCATTACCATTGTGCCTTCTGGGAGGCCTCCCAAATGAACCACGTGCACCTTACCTTAGAGTCTTCTGGGGACATTCACATGAACAATGGCTCAGCTGGAACTTTACCCGAGATTCAGAGTTCTTCCTACTGGAATTGATTCCTGCCAAATAGAGCTGTCTAGCTTAGAAAGTGGACTGTAATTCACAATTTTAGGAGGAAGCTTGAGGAGTGTTTCAGCTAGCTACTGCTGTGTAGGAAACCATCCTAAAACTTACTGGCTTAAAACAGCAACCGCCATTTATTTGCTCGTGCTTCTGCAGTGTGGGCAGGGCTCAGCTCTGCTCAACATGGTGTTGGCTGGCGCAGCTCCTAGTGGGCTGGTGAATCTAAGATGGCTCCCCTTCCGTGTCTTGCACTTCATCTGGGATAGCGGGGCCTTTCTCTCTACCTCTTTACAGTCTCCTATTCTCTATATTCTCTCTCTTTCCCCCATATTGTCTTTCTCCCCAGCAGAGTAAACGTACTTATGTACATGTAGATGGTTTCCCAGGGGATGAAAGCCAAAGCTGCCAGGGCACTGAAGGCCTAGGCATATCACTTCTGTCACATTCTATCCATCAGAACAAATTGCAAAGTAAGCATATTTTCAGGGTGGTGGTGGTAGTTGATGGACTTCCCCTCTTAAGATGGCAACAGTGGTATACATGTGCAGGGTGGGAGGAATTGTTGCTGGCCAACTTTGCAAGCAATCCACTGTAGGGCTGGTCTGGAAGAGCATATTGGAAATATGACCTTAATTTCCCAGGATGTTTGCTGGGTGCATTCTGATTAAATGCTAGACCCCTGGTTAGCTATATAAATATGTTAGACTGTTTAGCTACAGAAGGTGGCAATCCCAGATTCACTGCAATCCATAGAAATGAGTAAATCTGTAGTCCTGGGAAAATCCAAGGTTTTCCCCAATGCTGACTGGTACTAGAATCATTTCTGTTGTTTCTTCCCTAGTACTTCTCCCTCTTACTTTCATCAAAGGCAGATTTTATTACAGAAAAGGTAACTCAAAATAAATCATAGATTTAAATATAAAATCTGTGTGTGTGTGTGTGTGTGTGTGTTCACTCAGTTGTGTCCAACTCTTTGCAACCCCATGAACTATAGCCTGTCAGGCTCCTTTGTCCCTGGGATTTCTCAGGCAAGAATACTGGAGTGGGTGGCCATTCCCTTCTCCAGGGGATCTTCACGACCCAGGGATCAAACCCGAGTCTCCTGTGTCTCATGCAGTGACAAGTGGATTCTTTGCCACTGAGCCATTTGGGAAGGCCACATATAAAACCTACAACGGTAAAACTTCATGATGATAATATGAGAGGAGATCTTTGTGAGCTTCACTTATACAAGGCTTTCTTAGTTGTGATACCAAAAGCATGCGCTATAAAATTGAAAAAATATTTTATCCAGATTTAAAACTTCTGTTCTTTGAAAAACACAGTTAAGAGAATTAAAAGACAAGCCACAGACTGGAGAACATACTTGCAAAAGATGGAGCTGATAAAGAATTTTTATCCAGAATATATAAAGAGTTCTCTAAATTCAATAATAAGATAACAAGTAACCCAATTTTAAGAGTGGGCAAAATATTTTAACAAATACTTCAGCAAAGAAAGTATGTGAAAAGATGCTTAACATCTTTATCCACCTACTAGCTGGATGAACTTGACCAACATGTTTTTTTCTTGAATCTGCCACCTGTGAACAATGCCACCTTCTCTCCTACGGAAGTAATCTGTGATGTACTGTGCATATATAAGTTATGGTTATAACTCCCAAAAAACAACTTGCTCACATTCTCTTCCTTGTAGAGAGCTGACTAGCCATTTTCTCTTTCTCTCTCACTGGACTTTATGTGACAGACACCCACAAATTGCTGGCCATGACTGTTAAGTAACCACTAGCCACTAGCAATTTGAGACAGGTCATTTACTGTAAGTCAAGTGGACGTGGGTGTCTCCTACCATGCTTTTCCAAGCCAGCCTGGTTTTTAGGTCTCCCTAAAAAAATCTCCCAATGCCTACTTTTTCTGCCCTCAAGTGTCCTTATGTCCTTTCATTTCAAGGAACTTGCATCATTTGTGCCTGATAACAAAGGGCTTTAGTTGTTCCTTGGTACTATCAATACCTAGGAGATTTGCTTTGACCTTAAGTTTTTCTTTGAACTCATTTGTAATCTGAAATGGATTATTTTATATTTTCATATGTTATTTTTTCCTCCATGACCTAATGTTAAATGCTGAATGCTTAATAAGGACACTTATTACATGAGGAGTAAGTGACAGAACATTTTTTTCATCTAGTTTCTAAATTTGGATAAAGACGCTAGGATGAACAGCTGCAGTAACCCAAATAATTTTCCATTTCCATGAATCCCAAAGGCCCCCTTCGTGTATTTAACATTCCTGAAATCCCTAGTATTAAAAAAAGTGAATACACAGTTATTGGTTTTTTTTTAATAACAGCTTTATTGAGGTATAGGTGCATTAGGTATGTGCTCAGTGTCTGACTCTTTGCAACCCCATGGATTGTAGCCCACCAGGCTCGACTGTCCATGGGATTTCCCAGGCAAGAATACTGGAGTGGGTTGCCATTTCCTTCTCCAGGGGATCTCCCCGACCCAGGGATTGAGCCTGTGTCTCTGGCGTTTCCTGCATTGGTAGGCAGGTTCATTACCACTGCACCTCCTGGGAAGCCCATTTTTTGAGGTATACCCAGCATATAATAAACTCCATTGAATTTCCTTTGCACTTTTAAAAAATAATTGGCAGGTGTTTTGCTGATCTGTTTCTTCTTTATTCTGGTACATTGATCTCTGTGCCTATTCCTTCAATAATATCATGTTATTTTGATTAACCTAGCTTTGTAAGTAGTCTTAAAATTGGGTAGTGTGCTGCTTCTATATTTATTCTTCTTTTTCAAAATTCTTATGGTCATACATTCCATATAAACTTTAGAATAAGCTTTCCTCCATCGACCTAAAAAGCTTGCTAGAATTCTGATTGGAATTATGTTAAATCTATTAATCAATTTGGGGAGAACTGGAATCCTTACCATTTTAAATCTTCTAATCCACCAACAGGATTATCTTTCCATTCATATAGATCAGTTTTTATTTTTTTGATCAACATTTTGAGGTTTTCTGTATACATACCTGGTCCTTTTTTTTTTTTTAAGATTTATACAGTCATCCCTTAGTATCTATGTGAGATTAGTTTCCAGGACCTGCTGTTGATACCAAAATCCACAGATGCTCAGGTCCTATATTACACCCTCCGTATTTGCAGAATCTATATCCGTGGATTCAACCAACCACAAATCAGAAACAGAGTACATGAGATGGAGTTGATTGAATCATACAATGCAGAACCTGCAGATGGAGAGGGCTGACCATATATTTATTGAAAAAAACTCTGCATAAGTGGACCTGCACAGCTCAAACGCATGTTGTTTAAAGGTTAACTATACTTAAGTGTTTTGTTTCCTGGAGCTATTTTAGAAATGGTTATTTTTTTAAAATTCATTTTCTAACTATTTTTTAGCATATAGAAATACATGTAATTTGGGGGTTTTGACTTTATATCCTTCAACCTTGCTAACTTCAGAGTTATTTGTAGACTGTTTAGGAGTTTCTATATAAATACTAATGCCTCCTGTGAATGGGGACTTCTGTCTTTCCAATCTGCCTTCCTCCTTCCTTCCCTCCCCCTCCACTTTCTTTGTTTCCTCTATTGCACTGGCTAGAACTACTAGTGTAGTGTTGAATAAGAGTGGTGCAAGTGGACGTCTGTGCATTATTCCCTATCATGGTGGAAAGCATTCCGTCTTTCACCATGAAGTATAATGTTAATTGTAGGCTTTTTGTAGATTTTCTTCATCAGATTGAGGAAGTTCTCTTTTCTTCCTTGTCTGCTGGGAGTTTTTGTCATGGTGTTAAAATTTGACAAATGTGTTTTCTGTGTCAATTATGTGATCATGGGAATTTTCTTCTTTAGTCTGTTAATGTGGTAGATTACATTTTTTTATTGATTTTTTTAAGTATTAAGCCAGCCTTACATTCCCAGTATATATGTCACTTGATACTGGTATATTATTCTTTTTATGTATTGCTGAGTTTTGTTTGTTAATATCACTTTGGGGACTTCGCATCTATGCTGATGACAGATATTGTCCTGTAGTTTTATTTTCTTGTGATTTCTTTGGTTTTGGCATCAGCTTAATGCTGGCCTTGTAGAATCTATTTGGACATGTTTTCTCCTCATCTACTTTCAGGAATAGATTCTGTAGAATTGGTATTATTTCTTCTATAAATATTTGGTAGAATTCACCAGCGAAATCATCTGGACCTAGAAACTTTAACTACAGGTTTAATTTCTTTAATATCTTGGAGACTATTCAGGTTATTGATTTCATCCTGGGTGAGTCTTAGTAGTTTGTGATTTTTGAGGAATTGGTCTACTTCATCCAGGTTGTTAAAGTTATGTATAGTGTTGTACATAGTACCTGAAGTGATATCCCTTGCTTTATTCCTGATATTGGTAATTGCTTTCTTTGTCAGTCTTGCCAGAGTTGTATCAATTATATGAATATTTTCAAAGGACCAACTTTTCATTTGATTGATTTTTCTCTATTCTGTATTGTGTTGTTTTATTGATTTCTGCTTTTATGTTTATTATTCCTTCTTCCCTTGGCTTTATTTTATTCTTCTTTACCTAATTTGTTAAGATAGAAGCTGAGATTATTGTTTTGAGACCTTTTCTTTTTTCTGATATGAGTGTCCAGTGCTATAAATTTCCCTCTAAGCACCACTTTAGCTGTATCCCACTGCACTCTTTCTTCTCTCCTTGAACCCAAATGCCTTGAATGTTAGATCTTTTGATCTTGTCCTGTAGGCTCCTGGGCAATAGAAAAAAAACCAAGCTAGGGAAAGACAGAGGACAAATACGACCCAGCAATCCCACTATTGGGCATGTACTGAAGAAGCCATAATTGAAAAAAACACCTGTACCCCAATGTTCATTGCAGCACTATTTATAATAGCTGGGACATGGAAGCAACCTAGAGGTCCGTTGACAGATGAATGGATAAGAAAATGTGGTATATATACACAATGGAATATTAGCCAGCTATAAAAAGGAACTCGTCTGAGTCCGTTCTAATGAGGTAGAAGAACCTAGAGCCTGTTATACAGAGTAAAGTAAGTCAGAAAGAGAAAGACAAATGCCTTATATTAATGAATATATGTGGAATCTAGAAAGATGGTACTGATGAACCTATTTGCAGGGCAGCAAAGGAAAAACACGAAGAACAGACTTGGACACAGTGGGGGAAGGAGGCAGAGGGATAATTTAAGAGAACAGCATTAAAACATATACATTACCACATGTGAAATAGATAGCCAGTAGGAGTTTGATGTATGATGCAGGGAACCCAAAGCCAGTGCTCTGTGACAACCTAGTGGGGTGGGAGGGGGTTGGGGGGTTCAAGAGGGAGGGGACGTATGTATACTTATGGCCGATTCATGTTGATATATGGCAAAACTATCACAATATTGTAATTTAATTACCCTCTGATTAAAAAAAAGCCATGGATGATCTCCCCACCCTCTGAGACCACAGCTTCTCCGTTGAGAAAGTTTCCCTTTATCAGAGTCTCAGGTGCCTGCTGGCCCATGTTGCTACTGCTATAGCTGCTGCTGCCATCTCTCCTGCCCATTGCTACAAGATTACTTGCGAACTGGGACCCAAGAGAACAAAGAAAGGAAACAGGCAAGCAAAAACTGGAGAATTTTCTCCACTCTCTCTGAGCATTAGAAATCATCTTTTCCACTCTTTTGAACCAGAGCTAGAGAGATTCTGCTTGAACTGTCTCTGTATCCAGTGTCCACTTGTGTATTCAGAGTGACTTGAGTTCAGCCCAGTGGAACATCACCACCAATTCAGTGGTACTTCAAATTCTGTCTTCTTCTCCAGTCTACCCACCAATGTTTCCTTTCAGAGTCCTTAGATGGCTATTCAGTGCGTTTTGTTCAGGTTTTTTAGTCACATTCAGTAGGACAGAAGAGGTGGAGTATGATTATTCCAGCTTACTCAGAATTGTAATCACGTGACATGTCCTTCTAAAATTCCATGATCTTTTTGATGCTGGCCACATAGACAATTTGCTTTCTTCTTTCTTTCTCTCTTTTGTTTTTTCTTTTCTTTCTTTCCTGCATTTTCTTGACTGTGGTACCAAGTAGATCATTAGACTTTGATAAGTAACTTTTGACTTGACTTTGTCACAGATGGTGAAAATTCTTTTGTATGAGGTTTTATAAAAATTATGATTTAGAGAAATGGTTGGAATACTTATTGGAAAACCCTTTCTGCATTCCAAAAATATATCTACTAGGATGAGAGAAGAAAAGAATCATAATTTAAAGAGTGGAGAACACTGATCTTATAAGTCACCCTGAAAGCACAATCGGATCATATATCTGTATCTGACACAGGTATAAGTAATTTTTGTCCTTTTTAGCAAACCGAGTTCCATCCAAAGCTGTTTTCTCATGAGGTCATGACAACAAATATATGTTAATAATTAAAGGAACATAACCATGCAGGGTGACTTTGCATTAAATTGTGTGTGTCCTCCTTTGCTTTATTAGATAGTTCATCAGAGCAGTGATTGAACAATGCTGCCTTCAGTGTGAGTAATGGAAATTGTGGAATTGGGACAGAGTTAGTAAAACATAATCTTTCATGCAGATGGGGCTTTTGGTAAACTTCTCAATTAGTTGCTTTCCTTTGGGCACTTGTATTGGTGTCCTAAAACACTAAGCAGCTTTAAAACACAGTTTTCTGTATCTTATCTGAAAGTACAGACAGTTATCTATAAAATAGTAAAGTGTGAAGAAGTGTGTGGCTTCTCTGTATGGGTCATGTACAAGGGTCCTAGCACATTAGCTCAGTTCTTTCTTTTTTGGGATGTGCCACACAGTATGCTGGATCTTAGTTCCCCAACCAGGGATCAAACCAGTGCCCCTTGCAGTGAAAGTGTGGCATCTTAACCACTGGGCTGCCAGGGAAGTCCCTGTGCAAGCTATTTCTAATCACACATGAACTAGCCACACATCCTTATTTTGAGCGGGCATCTGAAATTGCCTGCAGTATAATTCCTCAGTGATAGCCAAGACTCAGAAAACAGTATTCATATTAACATCCAAGTTCTGTTCAAAACATCCAGAAAAGAGCCAAATCCTCCAATTTGATGAACTCTTTTGAAGTCTTGTGAACCAACAATGTTGACATGTAATTCATCATTAGCTTAGAAAAACACTTTCGGAATATAAATCAGGCTTGACGTCTAAGATGGAAGGATGCTCCATTCCATCAGAGCATCTCTGCCTGCTGTTTCAGCTCCTCTCTTCTTTTCTCCAGCAACTGCCATTAATCAGTCCCATCTCCCTCCTCATCTCTGTACTTTTGCTCACACTCTTGAAATCAAGTCTTTCTCTCTGATGCAATGCCTGTGTCTTAATTTTAAAATCTTAGATAGAGTGCACTGGCTCCATGCTTAAACAGGAAGAAACTAAAGCTGTGAGAGGTGGTGGGCCTGACCATAGGCACACAGCTGGGTGGGAGCAGGGCTGGGCGAGGCTTCCTAGCATGCCACTCCATTGTTTTACTCTGACTCTTCTAGAAAGGCACTGTTCTGATCGCAGAACCTCACCTCTGAAGACAGCACGTTAGATTTTTCATACACTCACAACTAAAGATACCACATCTAGTTTTTCATCTGCTCACAACTTTCCACACTCTTTTCTTTCTTTTTTGAGGGGAGCCACACTGCATAGCATGCAGGATCTTAGTTCCCTGACCGGGGATTGAACCCATGCCTGGTGCAGTGGAAATGTGGAGTCCTAACCACTGCACTGCCTGGCACATCCCTCTTTCCACGTTAAAAATAATTTATTTACTTATTTTTGGCTGTGCTAGATCTTTGTTGCTGTGCAGGCTTTTTTTCTCTAGTTGCAGAGAGCAGGGGCTACTCTCTAGTTGAAGTGTGTGGGCTTCCCGTTGCAGTGGCTTCTCTTGTTGTGGAGCACAGGCTCTAGGGCACTCAAGCTTTGGTAGTGGCAGCACTTAGTAGTTGCGGCTCCCAGGCTCAATTAATTGCTCCGCAGCATGTGGGATCTTCCTGGACCAGGGATCAAACCCATGTCTCCTGCATTGGCAGGTAGATTCTTTACCACTGAGCCATTAGGAGAGCCCTATACTCTTTAAGTATATAAAAGGAAGTCACCTTGTGATGGTGTCAGAAGTCACGATCCTGCTCGTGATCCATTCCTTAATCTGAGTGCTTTGACTTGCTTGTGTTCAGTTTGGGACAAGTCGTTGAATGATATACTTTTCTTTAAATAAAACATTTGTAAGAAGTCTACAGGAGATGGGTGACTGGTAGTGGACAGGTTGGGAAAAGCATAAGAGGAGATCAGTGGCATATAGGCAGGAGCCCTAACTTTGTATCTGGGCTTCCAAACTGAATATTCTGCTAATGCCCTTTATTGTGCAACAAGTCACCGCTCTCATCCATCTTAAAAATTCATTTTCCTCTTAAAGCCCTTTTATCCTGCTCTCCGGGGTACTTTGGCTTCCTGGCGCCTGCATAATCTTTGTACCATCAGCGCTGCCGAATCCTACTTTAAAAGAGCCATTTGCTGTAGCTGAAAATCAGAGCGATAATCATGCAGGGATCTTGGCCCCCACCCCAGGGTTCTTGCTTGTTTAATATTTGCTAACAAGCCAGGGCACATCTGGATTTATAGTTTCCCTGCATGCCTGTGCTCTAAGGCTCCAACGTATATGTGTGAGAGGCTGTAGTTTATTTTCTAAATGGCAGCTCTGAGACCTCTTGTTTCTCTGCTTTTACATTGAATCTGAGCTAGAGAAATAGAGGAAATGCTTATTCGTTGAGGCTTTTTTCTCTCCCATCCCCCACATTTCTTTTCCAGCAGCAGAAGGGGCAGGAGACCAAGTGTGTAACCAACAGTGGATTGAAAGCCACAGCGCCGTCCCTCCTCCTCAGGACTGATGGAATGACCCTTGTAGGTGTTCAGCACTCTTGCATTTTTAGTCTTCCTATTTCTGATGTTTAGAGTTGTCTTTTGTCTCTTCCTCCATCTTTCTGCCCATCCCTCCTTCCCCAAACGTTGTTCTTCAATGATATTGGTTGATCCGGGGTCAGTGTAGTCTGATTGCACCGAACCCTAGACTCTTAACCTTGGAAAGGGCCTTTAGGTCCCCAGCCCACTCCCCAGAGCAGGAACCCCATCTCACTCACCCCAGCATCCTCCACCCTTGTGGGAACACGTCCAGGCTCAGTGAGTTTTGATGGTATCTCAAGATGGTCTCGATGCCTTAGAAAACCCTGGCTCAAATGGAGCTGAAACCAGCCTCTGAATAACCTCCAGACATTGTCTCTGGTTTTCACTTTTGGAATTATACAGAGTGCGTCTCCTTGTCTCTATGTTGATCCAAGAGAAATCAAAACATAGGGATTCTATTTCCCTGAAGTCTCATTTTCTTCAGACTATGAATCTAAAGTTTCCTCACCTTTTAACAAATTTAATACTTTTTTGGTTACTTATTTACTTGCTATGAAAGGTAGCCCACATTGGTCATTTTGGGGGTTCTTTCTAGCATCTTCTAGCATGTCAGTATCATTCTCAGGTGGCCTCAAGAATGAGCCTAAATGGTATCCCCAGGTGCAGTTGGTTCAGTCTTCTGTGATTTAGTGTCTCTTGTCCTCTTCCTAGTCACTGTCACTGTCTCTTTTGTTTTCTTGGGTGGGCCGAAAAGTTCATTTGGGTTTTTCTGTAAGAAGCTACTTTATCTGTTAGCTCACAATCTGGGCAGCTAGCTGACCACTCTCTCCCAAGTCTGTTGGTTTTGCCCATACTGGGTCTGAAGAGCTTAAAGGGAAGAAGAATACAAGACTTCATGTTCATAATCTTCTAGGTGTCCAACTGGCTGTTGCCTCTGATGATTTCTTCATCTGTACTTTTGTGTTCACTTGTAGCCAGCGCCCACCTCTGCATCCTCCTGCAGCCCAAGTGGACAGTTTCCACTCCTGGTGGCAGCAGCTCTTCACCTCACACACCCCTTTGTCTCAGAGACTTCTGCCAGCAGGCTTTCTCCAGTGTTGTGGAACCTGGCTTGGCAGAAGGTTCTAGAAAAATAGGTTTACCACCACTGGGACCAGCCCTCTGCCTAGGCAGGGCAGGTGTCAGTAGACAAAGGCCTTAACTGCCAAGTCCCATTGCAGTTCCTTAGGGGGTCCCTCCTGGGAGTGTGTCTTCATCAATCGCCCCTGGAAGCAGCCTGTACCTTAGCGCATCTTCATGGACTTTTCTCTTTTTTTCCGTTGTCAATTTCCCTACTTCCACACCAGGCATACTGGGGTCACCTCCCCAGTGACCTGCCTACATCATTGTCTCAGGGCCTGTTTTGGGGGGAACACAACTAAGATCCTGTCCTCGCCAGCTCTGTATCATCTCCAGATTGTTGACCGAAAGAAAAATGCACCACCCAAAAGTTGAGAATTATGCTTTATTTGGTGGATTTCTTTCTTTCTTTCTTTTGGGGGGGAGGTAAGCCCAGATGACAGCTTGTTAGATTGCTCTAAGGGACTTTTCCCAAGAGATAAGGGAGGAACCAGGATAAAGAAGAGTGTTTATAACAAAAACTGAGTAGTTGAAACATCAAAAGATGAAAGAAACCAGGTATCTCAAGTTAATGAATTTAGCACTTTTCTGTGTATGGGAAGATGTGAGAGTCTGGGCTCATGAAAATCATCCCTTAGATATGCACCTTAACCATCTAGGGGCAGTATCCTGCTTTTCTCCTTCCTGAGTCCCCTTAGGATGCACTGCTGGTGGCAGCTGCAGGGACTGAGGGCTTGATGGCTGCAACATCTTTTGTTTACTGATAAGGCAGGTGACATTTTTCATCCACAGAATCTATTCTTATTAATTCTTCTCTCACTCATAGTCTACAGAGCCCTATAGCACATCTCCTGACTTTTACACATTTGTGGCTTGTGAAACCTATTTAGTGGGTCGTGCCAGCACTTTTGTAACACTTGAATAGAGTAGAAAATATAAGAGGGCATCACACCTTAAGCATTACCTTGCAGAATTTATTTTTCAGTCACATGAAGGTATGTGTGTAGTGACTTACAAGATAACGTTTCTTTCTTAATGTGGGTTGTGGTCAAAAAAGCTGTAAAATCTCTGCTTTTACAAACACAATGTATAAATCAGTATTTTTAGGGTATTTACAACCACTGGACATGTTACCATCCAGTCACAGGGATGTCAAGTGAGAGTGTATGGGTCTTGATGCAGACAAGATGCCCTGTATCAGAGGAGACTTCTCTTCAATAAATGAAGGAAATGAGGCTAACCAAAGCTAATTCCAAAGTATCACCATTAAAAAAGAATTAAGAAGATACATGTACCCCAGTGTTCATAGCAACACTATTTACAATAGCCAAGACATGGAAGCATTTAAATGTCCATTGGCAGATGAATGGATAAAGAATATGTGGTACATATATACAATGGGATATTACTCAGCCATTAACAGAATGAAATAATGTCATTTGCAGCAACATGAGTGGACCTAGAGATTATCAAACTAAGTGAAGTAAGACAGACAAAGACAAATATCATATGATGTTGCTTATATGCAGAATCTTAAAAAATGATACAAATGAATTTATATGTAAAACAGACCCACCTACACAGCAAACATATGTTTACCAAAGGGGAAAGGGGAGGGGGAGGGATAAATAAAACGTTTTGGATTAGCAGATACAAACTATTACATATAAAGTAGATAACCAACAAGGACATACTACATAGCACCAGGAACTCTATTCAATATCTTGTAATAATCTATAAAGGAAAATATTCTGAAAAATAAATATATATAACCGAATCACTGTGCTATACATCTGAAATTAACATGATGCTGTGAATCAACTATATTTAAAAAAAAACCAACAAATTCTTCCTATCTGTTTGAAAATTGCCCACCCTTCGTCTTTGACATTTCTTTGGTTTTCTTTAATATTTCTGTGATTATGAGGGATAATTGCAGTTGGCCCAATACATTCTTTCAGGCCCCGAAATGTAGTTTCCCTGAATCTGGACATTTGAGCTCAGGTAAGGCACCAGCTGAGGTCTCACCGACCTTGTTTCAAGGCCCTTCTCTTAATGCTTGGCTTTTCCTAGCTGGTGATGGTTCATCTGCATGGAGGTGACAGACGCACAGCAATTGAGAATATCTGGTTTTTGTTTGCATTATCTATTCATGTATACACAGCTTCTCAAGTAGTATCAAATTCATCTGATGCTCTCATCACTTTGAAAGTCCTGACTTAGATGAAAGTATATGGAATCTGGGCCGTTTGTGTCCTCCTAGGATGAACAAGATGTTGTCTTAGTCTAGTCGCTCTTTCATCAACTCTGTCATGTGATCGTGTTTCGGGCTGGGGTCCTGAGAGCCCCCCTTAGCAGCAGCAGAGGGTGCACCTACCCACCTTGGGCTCTGGGTTTCCCCACTCTCTGCCTCGTTCCCAAACTCATCTACTTCCTCCTTCCATGCTTGACACTCTAGTTCTTTTCTCTATTGCTTTTTTGGGAAATAAGTTTATGAAATAGTTGTAAAGTTAGCACTGAGCCATTGAAAAAAATCTGAGAGGACTGAAAAGAATAAAATAAAAAAAGGAAAATCAGATCTCCTCTCATTTACTGTCTGAAGATAACCACTTTCAATATTGCTGTTTAGCTTTCTAGGCTCTTCTGCACATTTGTTCAATTACTACATCATGGCGGACTCTTTGCAAACCCATGGACTGCAGCATGCCAGGCTTCCCTACCCTTCACCATCTTCCGGAGCTTGCTCAAACTCACGTCCATTGGGTCGGTGATGCTATCTAACTGTCTCATCCTCTGTTGCCCTCTTTTCCTTCTGCCTTCAACCTTTCCCAGCATCAGGGACTTTTCCAGTGAGTTGGCTCTTCCCATCAGGTGGCCAAAATGTTAGAAGGTCAGCTTCAGCATCAGTCCTTCCAATGAATATTCAGGGTTGATTTCCTTTAAGATTGACTGGTTTGATCTCCTTGCAGTCCAAGGGACTCTTCAGAGTCTTCTCTGGCACCACAATTCAAAAACATCAATTCTTCAGTGCTCAGCCTTCTTTATGGTGCAACTCTCACAATTAAAATGATGTTATTTATCTGTCTATTTTTGGGGTCTTTTTGAAATCTTAAAATTAATGGTGGACACCTTTTCTTTCCAATTAGCATTGTGTCAGCAAAATGTTCACAGAAATTTCAAACACTCTGAGAAGTTGAAAGAATTTTTATCATGAACCATCATATGGTATCAACTAGGTTCTACAATGAACATTTTACTATACATGCTGCATTGCATATGTATCTACCCCTCCACCACCAATACATGTAGTTCTGTTTGGTTTGGTTTTGTTTCGTGGTACCTTGCAGCTTGCCGGATCTTAGTTTCCTGACCAGGGATCAAGCCTGGGCCCTCAGCAATGACAGAGCCGAGTCTTAACCACTGGACTGCCAGCGAAGTCCCTTAATACATCTAGTTTTTAAATATACTTCAGATTATAGACATGTGAACCCCCATGCTTTAATCTGCATACCAGCCAGGCTCATTTCAATTACTGTTTTTTAAATCATTTTTAAAAAATAATTTTATTTATTTTTGGCTGTGCTAGGTCTTTGCTGCCCTGTGGACTTTAGTTGCAGTGAGCGGGGGCTACTCTTCATTGCAGTGCATGGGCTTCTCATTGTCGTGGCTTCTCTTATAGAGCACAGGCTTTAGGGTGTGCAGGTTCAATAGTTGTGGCCCACAGGCTTAGTTGCTCCATGCCATGTTGGATTTTCCTGGACCAGGGGTCAAACCTATGTCTCCTGCATTGGCAGGTGGGCTCTTTACTACTGAACCACTAGGGGGGCCCCTTATTATTGTTTTTAATAATTTATATCACAATTTAACTAGCCCCCTTTTGATGGACTAGTACTTTCAACTTTTTGTTAGTATAAACACCATCACAACAAACATCCTTGTTTATGTATATTTACCTAATTGTTTCCTTAGGATGACTTCTGGAAGTGGCTGCCTCAAGGTATATGTGTAGTTTTAAAGATTTTTATGTGTCTCACCAGTTTTCTTTTTGAAAAGAGTCTTCCCAATTGTCCATCAGTAAGCAACATATATGAGTATTTCCCCATACTCACCAACACTAGATAGTATCAATCTTTTAAAGTTTTTCTAAGGAAATTTCATTGGTGGTCCAATGGTTAAGACTGTGCTTCTAATGCAGGGGCCCAGTTTTGATTCCTGGTCAAGGAACTAAGATCTCACATGCCATGTGGTATGGTCAAAACCAGAAAAAACAGGGAGGGGGGTTTTGGAGGGGGAGCATATGTAAACCCATGGTGATATCATGGCATTGTATGGCAAAAACAATAAAAGGAAAAAAAAATTAAAAAACAGAAAAAACAAAGGAGAAGTTTTCAAATCTGTTTGGGAAAATATAGTTTATGAATTTAATTTGTAAGCCTTTTCTACGTTTATTCTTTCCCAGACCTCACCTCCCTTCTCATTTTGCCATGGTGGTCAGTACTTCCCTGTCCTCCTGTCCTAGACAGTCTAGATTCAGAGCCCCCATCTTCCCAGTGCAGAGATGGGAAGTCCCATTGTCTGCGCAGGTGACTTCATGGTTTAGGCCCTGCCTCCATTTGATTCAGGGGGCTCTGCTGGTGGCTTGGATGGTAAAGAATCTGCCTGCAATGCAGGAGACCCAGGTTCAATCCCTGGGTCGGGAAGATTGCCTGGAGAAGGATATGGCTACCCACTCCAAAATTCTTGCTTGGAAAATCCATGGACAGAGGAGCCTGGCCAGCTATAGTCACTGGGGTGACAAAGAGTTCAGGCATGACTGAGGGACTAACACCCACCTGCCCATTTGACCCAGTTCTGTTGCTTGAGCCCCAAGAGAGTTTTTCTGTCCATTTGGATATACTGTCATTCCCCCTTGCCCAGGTTTATTTGACCCACACAGAAAGTTTCTCCTGAGCATTGATCATGGCAATGGTAGGATGTTGGCTTACATACAAAGCAAGAAAAATTTTAAGTGGACTTTAAGGAAGAACTTCAGACTGTCCTAGAGATAAAAGTTGAAAGCTGCTTGAGACTAGGCTGGGATGTCTACGCCTTCAAATTTTTCATTGGAACACACTGAGTCCTTGCTGTCTGCATCAGAGTATTTTCCCAGACCATTTTCAGATCTTAAGATTCTCTCATTTTATTGACAAAACGTGCCTTTCACTTGAGGTCCAAATGGTCGTTCTTAAGAACTTCAAGGATAAACAAATTCTTATAATTGCAAACAAATGAGAAACCAATGTAACAAACAAACTTTTTGCATTGAAGATGTTATAATTGCTCCAGTTTAAAAAAAATGTTTGTTTTTAAATGAAATGTTGAGTAGAACAAAAGAACATTTATTTAATATGGATAAAGTAATAAAAAACCAAATCCTTCTGTGTTTACCAGCCAGTTTAATAAAAAGAACATTACCAACACAAACATTAAGTGTTACCTTGAAGTCCTTGTTATGCTTCTCTTGGATTCGAGTACTTCTGTCCCTTAAGAAGTAACTAACTCGAGGTTTATCATTCTTCTGGTGTTCTTTATAGTATTACTGGAATATGTTTATATCTCTAAAATGTATTATTTACATTTGCAAGGTTTTGACCTTTGTGTAAATGAAGTCACACTGAATGCATTCTTTTATAGCTTGCTTTTTTCACTCAATATTATATTCTTGAGGTGTTCACATCATTGCCTGTAGTTGTAGTTTGTTTAGTCAAGTTACTATATAAAATCCCATCATATAAATATGCCATAGTTTATTCATGTTACTCTTGGTGTGCATTTGGGTTATTGCTAGTGTTATAGGAAACAGTGCTGTTGGGAAGATCTTCATTCATTTCTCTGTAATGATGTGCAGGAATTTCTCTAGAATAAATACTTGGGGGTGGAATAGCTGGATCATAGTAAATATATAACTTTGACTTTCTTCAATAATACCAAATAGTTTACTAAGGAGATTGTACCCATTTAAACCACTATTGTGTGTTTTTACTGCTCAACATCCTCATCATCACTTGATCATAGATTATCAAATGTTTACCAACTTGGCTTGGTATGAAATGGTATCCTAGTGGTTTTCATTATTATTATTAGTGAGATTTTATTAGTAATAGCCATAATAATATGGTTATGAATTCTCATGGGAGAATTTTTTTTGTCTTCCACTCAACACCAGTGTGCAGGACAAAAACCTGTTCTTTGTAGCCCCACTGCACGAGGTAGATTTATTTCTAGTTCACTCTTTACACTGAGCGTGTAGACCTTTGATGTATCAGCTTTATGTAGGGGGTGGTGAGGGAAGTGGGAGGTCTCCTTTGAAACTGCCAATCTTGAGTGGTCCCTGGAGTTTGTCTTCTGAACCTAAGTCTTCACTGGTCTCTGGATATCAAAGCTCAGTTTTGGTAGTTTCCCTTAAAAGGGAAAGTGAACCTCAATAACTGGTTACCCCAGGTTCCCACTTCTGCAATGATTTTGGCCTCTGAGTATTTGTAGCTTTCTTGAAAACTCAAAGTGGATGCTCCCCAAATTTTTGTTTAATTTCTCCAGAATTTTTTGCTGATTTTTGTGTGAGCACAGTCAGGTCACAGTGGCTTTCATACTGCCTGAAATAGAGTCCTAATTGCTTGACTTTGAAATTGCTTCCCTTTCGAAACAGTAGTTATTTTTTAAATGTATTCATGGAATTAATCTAGAGCAATCTGGTCATTTGATAAGTTGAAGGACACTCGTACCTCCTCAACCCTCACTCCCCCGCCTCAGATTCAGAAACTAGAAAATTTTCAGTGCAGATAGCCACCGCATCACTTGTGCAAGATTTTACAATAAAACGAAGAGCTGTCTTTTGCTAACATTTGAGAATTTCTGCATGTGTTCACCAAGGAAGGAGAGTAACAGACTGTCTACTCTGTTTCCCATTTTCTGCTTGTGTTAATTTTTCATTTGCAATTCCTTCCTCAGCAATTCACGAAAGAGCAATAGTTCTTGGAGACTTCAGTTTCATGTTCTAAAAATGCTCCTGGTTTACTCTACCTACCTGGGCATCCTTAATGATGACAAAGATCCACACCCAATTTGATTTTGCTGTGTAGACTTTGAATATGACACGACTACTAGATAGCAAGAAAAGCTTTCAAAGACCAATACCAATCACAACTTTTGCAAGGGATGCATAATAGTGTGTGTTTTTCCTTATTTTTGGATAGAGTACATGGATTATATAAAATCTTTTTTTTGTTTTTTTCTTCTTTAATTTTTTAAAAATGGAAAAAATTGAGGAAGTATAGTTGATTTAAAGTGTTGTGTTAATTTCTTGTGTACAGCAAAGTGATTTAGTTATACATATAGGCATTCTTTTTTATATTCCTTTCCATTATGGTTTATCACAAGATATTGAATATAGTTCCTTGTGCTATACAGTAGGACCTTGTTGTTTATCCACTCTTGGATATAATAGTTTGCATCTGGTAATCCCTAACTCCCACTTCATCCCTCCCCCACCCACTCCCCTTGGCAATCACAAGTCTGTTCTCTGTCTGTGAGTTTTGTAAATAAGTTCATTTGTGTTATATTTTAGATTCCATACAGAATTGATAGCATTCGGTATTTGTCTTTCTTTGCCTGACTTCACTTAGTATGATAATCTCTAGGTCCATCCATGTTGTTGCAAATGGCAGTATTTTTATTATTTTTTATGGCTGAGTATTATTCCATTGTATACATGTACCACACCTTCTTTATCCATTCATCTGTCAGTAGACATTTAGATTGCTTCCATGTTTTGGCTATTGTGAATAGTGCTGCTATGAATATAGGGATGCATGTATCTTTTTAAAAAATATATATTTTTATTTACCTATGCTGGATCTTAGTTGCAGCATGTGGGATCTAGTTCCTTGATGAGGATCGAGCCTGTGCCCCCTGCATTGGGAGCTCAGAGTCTTAACCACTAGACTACCAGGGAAGTCCTGCGTGTCTCTTTATGAATTCAGTTTTCTCTGGCTATATGCCCAGGAGTGGAATTGCTGGATCATATGGTAGCTGTATATTGAGTTTTTTAAGGAACACCCATACTGTTCTCCGTGCTGGCTGCACCAACTTATATTCCCATCACCAATGTAGGAAAGTTCCCTTTCTTCCACACCCTCTCTAGTGTTACATAAAATCCTTTATGGAAATTGCCCAGGGTAGCGCCTGGGGCAGTATCTATCCACTAAGCAGGAAGTCCTGCTTCCCCCTTACAAGCCATAGACCCCTGCGTTGGGACTCAGAGGTGTCTACTTTGGCCAGTAAAGCCAAATAAAGGGGTGCTGCCCAGAGCTTCTGCATGATGAAAGTTCAGAGGAGTCACTGCAACTTCATTTGCCTTTTATTTGACTGTTTCCTTCTTACCCTGGACTTGTGTCTGCTCATCGGAGTGCTGGAAAATTGCACAGAAAGACATGGCTTGGCCAAGTTCACTTAAGGGTGTATACTGCCTTTTTTACTGGCCCAGGGTTTCTGAGAATTGGCCTCAACCCTGCAAATAGCGACTTGACCAGCTCCACCAGTCCCCATTCTCCGAACAGTCTTGCCTTGACCCTGGGGCTCACTGATGTTTTGAGGTTCTGGAAGAAGAATAAAGGGAGCTTGTCACTACAGGCCCTTCTCTAGCAAGAAGCTGGGCAGGGGCCAATGTGCCCGCAGGCTCCTGTATTGACAAGTTGCAGCATCCTTGAGAACAGCCAAGACATAAAAATGGTAATTTGTGTTTGCATCTGGAATTTCTGAACTTTCAGTTCTTGGACCAGAGGACTCTCAATAAGAGAAACCAGGATACACATATAAATATCCATATCCGTGTTAGTCTCTTTGTTAGACTCTAGGTCAGCAGATTAAGACTGTCAAGTAGCTGGATGACTGTACTAGAAAGAAAAGGAGCCTGAATGCCATGTCCCAGCGTGGGGGTGAGGAGCAGCAGATGTGGGATATAGCAGGCAGTGGGGAGAGAATGCCCTTCCCTTTTAGTGTGTACTGCATCACCCCCAGGCACACCTAGGGTTTGACTACATAATGACTTAAAAGGGCTCTTATGGACTCTCCAGGGGATCTGATTACCAATTAGAAGATGATTTCTAAGGGAAAGCCAAGTTCAAGTTACAAGCAACTAATTTATAAATGCACATTTGGGATACTGCCAGCTATGTGTGAGAGGCATTTGGGCTTCCTTGTCATCATTGCCTTGAAATCCTGGCAGGGGTACAGACACCTCATGCTTCTCTGGCCTCTTTGTGGGCAAGGGGCTGCATAAGGTACTTGTTGAGTAACACTAAAAGTCCCTTGATCCAGTGTACCCCGATTGCCTGTTCTGCTAGCTGAAGTTTTCCCCATGAGAATCTGGAGTTTCCACAATGAAAAGGAAGCCATTTGGGGACCCCTTTATATAATTGGTTGTGTTAAGACATTATGTAAATATGAGAATGGATCCATGCCTTAATTGATATGGATAGCAAAGATTACTTTATCAGCTTTTTAAAAAATTATTTAATTAAATCAGTTGATTATTAATTTGGGATTCCTGGATAAGTCATGTTATGCAGTTATTTTTACATTCTTTTGAGTGCTACCAGCAGTCTGAAATATATTTTACATCACAATCCAGAACACACACACACAGTGTGTCACCAAATCTAAAACTCCATTGGTTGTCAGTGGCAGCTTTGTTTTAGGTACCACTAAGAAAGATAGAAGTGGTGCCAATTAAATTACACCATTCCATTAAATTATAAAGGTCATTGTGAGTTCAGAGAAATTAAAATGTAAAACTGCTTTTTTTAGATCAGTGAAATATTTATACATATATATAATTACTGAACTGGAAGTTTCATAAACTTTTATATATAGTAACTGTCTTTTTTCTCATTCTGATCTAATGTATTTTATTTAAAATAAAGTTGGCACTTCCCTTGTGATCTAGTGGCTGAGGCTCCACGATTTAATGCAGAGGGCTTGGGTTCTAGTGGTCTAGTTCTGTGGTCAGGGAACTAGATCCCACATGCCACAACTAAAATAGAGATCCCACATGCTGCAGTGAGGATTGAAAATCCCGAGTGCGGCAACTAAGACCTGGTACAGCCAAATAAATAAGTAAAAGAAATATTTAATAAAATAAAACTGATCCCACTAAATTTTTTGAACAGCACACTGAAAGTGAAAGTGTTAGTCAGTCATGTTCACCTCTTTGCAACACCATGAACAGTAGCCCACCAGGCTCCTCTGTCCATGGAATTCTCTAGGCAAAAATACTGAAGTGGGTAGCCATGCTTTCCTCCAGAGGATCTTCCAAACCCAGGGATCGAACCCGGGTCTCCTGTACTTCAGGCAGATTCTTTACTGTCTGAGCCACCAGAGAACAGCACACTAAGGTATTTTAAATCTGAGCTACACTATTGTTTTGAAATAAGGAATCGGAGGTGATATTCTGAGGCTGATTTCTTATCCCAGACTGGATGTTGTGATACATCTTTTGATCATTCATTTTATTCAAATGTGAACCGATGGCCTACTGTTTAAGTCAGCCCTCTTGATGGTAAGTGACAGAAACCCATCTTGAACTAGTTTTGGTAGAAGGAAGATTTTTTTTTCTGTCAGGGCAGGGGTATGCTGGTGGGCCCTAGTTATAGTGGAACCAAGGGCTCAAGAACTACAAGGTCGCTCTTTCTCTCTATCCTCTACCTGTCCCTTCTTTTCTGTGATGATTTGATTCCCTTGGATGAAGATTGTCTACAAGGCTTAACCTTTGTCGTCGGCAATGACAGGGCTCATAGCTTCCTTTAACCACTAGATTTTACTTTTACTGGATTTTACCACCAGAAAAAAATCTCCTGAAGGGTCTGATTGTCCCAGCTTGATTCTCATGATTGTCCCTGTGGTCAGGGGATGGGATCAAGCCATCTCCACTAGGAGCACGTGGGTAGTATGGGGGAATGGTACAGTTCCCCAAAAGGAGGGGGCCTGTTTCCTTCAGCAGAACACAGGGGATATCCATCACACCTAGAAAAAGGGTAGCACAAGGCACTGTGTACTGGGGTTTAGCCACTCCCCAAAGGTATTACACAAGGCCTGCAGATGATCATTTTGGAACCCAGAATTGCCATCAGTTCAGTTCCACCTTCTTTTTTCCCCAAAGCTTGAGCCTCCCCATGAATATAATAATAACTGAAAGCGCCAGTGTGTGACTGTTAGTTCAAGGACACTGGGCAGAAAATCATGCTTTCAAAATTTAAGAGGGAGACTATCCCTGAAAGAAACCCCTCTAATACTTCCCATCACAGCAGAGCTGGCTAAATAGATAGTGCATGAAAGGCTTCAAGTGAAGTCCAAGTTTTCATCCTTGGATGTTGGTGTGCCATCCTCTGTCAGGGAACCAGAGAATGTTCCAGAACGATGAAGCCTCAGGTTGCAGCCAAACGCGCTGCATCCTATCACAGGCAATCCTGTGATATTCACTGAAGGACTATTTTCTAGTGGTGTTTTTCCTCACATCTCTTTTTCTCTCTTCCTCTCCCCACCCACCTCCAGTCTTATCTGTCTCCCCTTTAATTTGTCATTTTATCGTTCTATCATTTTATCATTCTACAGCCATGCAGTTAAAAGGTTTGCTGCCTACCATCCTCAGTACACGCTGCTGCAGTTTTCTTTTCTTAGTATCTCTCTTAAGTGAATCTTGTTCTTTTCAGTTTTGCTACAGTGTGCCGGAATTTTGTAAATTACACCACCAGTTTACTGCCAAGAATGATATGCCAGTTGCAGCTTTATTTGGGCAGCTTTTCTGAATCTTAAATACAGTATCTGTTTCTGTAAGTACAGCCTTCACTCAGGGAGATGGTGTTTCACTTTGATGCTGGTGGAACAGCTCCAGCAGATCGGGGTGTGTAGACAAATGTCTCGAGGGGAAAAAGCCTTTTGAGGAACTCTCGATAGAGTGGCACTTTATTCACTGAGGCTGTAAGAGAGTAAGGATATGTCTTCCAGATCCTCTCAATGAAACAACAGAGAAGAGTTTATGCCTATGAGATTTGTGGATGTAGCTTTTGTCTAATGGAGTGAATTCCAAGAAGATTCACAGGAGACCCACAAATTTCTTAATAAGTTTTATATTTGGAAATATTACTAACATAACTTCCCTGAGAAGTTTCATATCTGCTTGGGAAGATAGAACTTACACCCAACTGAAATAACTTCTGAAAAATCAGACCCATATAAGATCAGTGCTCATTCAAAAATAGGAACAGAGCATATTGATGTGAATAGACTTTAACATGAAAATTAGAAAAGACCAACTAGAGGGGCTAGGCTTCAAAATAGCTTTTAAATCAGGAAAGGGGCTGAGAGGGGATAGAGGGCTTTTCAGGTGGATCGTGTAAAGGCATGAAGATAGAAACAAGAAGTTGTGAAATGGCACAGGATTTATGGTCATAGTTCAACCCTGTGTGCCTTGCAGTTGACATTCACTTCATTCTGAGCTGAGAACAGAGTCATGAACAAGGTAGTGAAGGGTTGCTGCCCTCCTGACCCTGCTAGTCCCTGAATGATATCTCCCTCATGGGAGGCAATGCAAATGAAAGAATCTAGTGAAGTTAAGAGTCATGTGCCATGCTCCTTGTTTATTACCAGTTGGAGGAGGAGGAGGCCATGTCAATTGCTGAAACTGGAAAACCTGCCCACTTTGGCCTACACCCATGACTGCCACCCACGATAGAAGGCCCTACACCCGTCTCAGCCCTACTCAACTCAAGCAAAATTGCCTGACTATTTTCTATTGATTCCAGCTAGAGGTTGACTACAGGAATGTTTGGATGAAGCATAATTTAAAAATGTATACTGCACTCTTCTCCCCACTCCTGTCACTCCCTTTTACAGCTGAGAAAACTGAGGCTGAGGAAAGGACACACTGGCTTCCCCAATTAAGACCATACAGTGAATGGAGGAGCTAGAACTTAATCCCAGGGCTCTTTCAATTGCATCCTACCAGAGAGGATAGCCATGGGCAAATGAGTAAACTCTGTCCCTGCTTGGCTTTTTATGGGATAGAACATCCATGTCCTGAGCAAATCAGGGCAAAACAAAGGCTTCCATCACTGCCCCCAGTGGCCTTTCTTGGATGGTCAGATATCTTCATCTGGAGGGAAGGAAGAAAGAATTAACTAGACAAGGCTATCATTACCTATGGGTTTTACTAAAAATTCTGAAATCTGTTTTTCCAATTATTTTGACTAAGACCCATAGGAAGAAATACATACTGTGACCTACTATTTGGGAGAATATAGTATTTATTGTCTAATCAGAACGCTTTTGAAAGTGAGGGAGTGCTAATGATAACCATACCAGGACAACAGACATAAAATCTAACTGTCTCAGGCAAACTGGGGACACCTTCCTACAGCACATCTAGATAACTGAAACAGAAATTGCACAAAGTAGTATTTAGTCTTAATATGTGCAATGAACCCTGACATTTTCAATTCTAGTCTATTTCACTACATAAACACTAATTATGACCCACTAAATTGAGTCAGAAGTTTGAAACATGCTACTCTAGTTCATTGTTGCTACATGTGAGGGGTTTGGCATGGTGATGAAGAGGGGAAAAGGGGATGTGGTGAAGTGAATGTCTGAGATGAACCATGAACTTGTCCCTTCTGAATATTTTGGTGAATGTTCTCCTCCAGGAAAAATACTGGTAATAAACATTGCCTCCAACTTATTCCCCATGATTAGCAAAAAGTTTATTTAGATCAATCTTTCTGGCTCTCCTTGTTCCGCTCAGAACAAGCATCTTCTCTGTGTACTTCCCCTACCCCCTTTTCTTACCCTTGGGCTTTAAAAAAATTTTTATTTGACTGTGTTGGGTCTTTGTTGTGGCATGTGGAATATTTAGTTGTGGTATGTGGGATATAGTTCCCTGACCAGGGATCAAACCCAGGCCCCCTGCACTGTGAGTGTGGAATTTTAGCCATTGTACCACCAGGGAAGTCCCACCCTTGGGCTGCCCCTGATTTAGAGGTATAGACTTCCAAGAAAGAGATTAGATTCTCATTTACAATGTCTGGCCCCTCTGTGTACTTGCTCCTATGTGTTGGAGTTGAATGCTCTTGAAAAGCTAAATTTTCTTCTCTGTTCCCTTCCTTCAAAAATACACATTTATACACAATTGCTAGACAGCTCTCCTCTGTCTCGAGACTTTGCCAGGACATAACAGAGCAACTCTTGCCTGCCAGTCAGGCATGAGACTCACACCTGGGCTTCTTCAATCAGTGGACCCTGATATATTAGGACTTTCTGGGTAAGAAGCCCTTGGAAATTACCCATGGAGGAGAGAAGGGTTACCACTCTACCCTCTGTACACTCTTCTTCAGGTATCCTAAAATGTTTGAACACTTGTATGTGTCAATAAGAACCACAGAATGCGAGAGACTTAGGAGTAATACTTCACAGAAGTAAAAAGAACTTTCTGTAAACCTCCATTTTGTAAAGACCTTTAGGACTTGGAGACGCATAGAGAACCACACAGATTTTCCTACCTCGAAGGCTAAACTATGGTAATATCTTGAAACTGAGAGTCACTTTTTCCTAAAGCAGATTTTATCATCTGATCATATGAATTCATAAACTAAACTTGACAGCAGTTTATGAATTCATATGATCAGATGATAAAATCTGTTCTTGGTATTATTAAATTGAATGTACATATACATATATTGTTTCTAAATCATAAATCATTCAAGATGGTTTAGACATAGGAATTTAAAAACACAAAACTTTGGTGGCATCAGGATTCCTAACTATGCTTAATGCTTTAAAAAAATTGGTGAAAAACATACCAGCTCAGATATGTTTGTCTGATTTTATTATTTTTTTTTTACCAGAAGCACATTTACATGCATAGCAGCTCAAAGTATGTGTGTGTGTGTGTGTGTGTGTGTGTGTTAGTCACTCAGTTGTGTCCAACTCTTTGTGACCCCATGGACTGTAGCCTGCCAGGTTCCTTTTGTCCATGGAATTCTCCAGGCAAAATACTGGAGTGGGTTGCCATTCCTTTCTCCAGGGGATCTTCCTGACCAAGGAATTGAACCCAAGTCTTCTGCATTGCAGGCGGATTCTTTACCATCAACTTAAGCAACTTAAGGTAGTAAAAGCCTAAAATATATATGTACTAAATTAAATAGAAAATGTGATTATGAACCATCAAATGAGGAGTTTGTAAAACAAACCAAGAATAATAGTTTGTTTGAGGCCAATTGCAGTTATTTGAGTTCTAGGGAGATTCAGCTGCTATCTTACATTGGTTCCCTAGAAGCAGAGCCTGTGACATGCAGGGGGACTGCTCTCAGAGAAAAGCTGTCAGTGGGGAGGGGAAGGGAAAAAGACCCAAGGAAGGATACAGTCTCAGGTAAAATCTAGCACCACAAGGTGCTCAGGAACATAAATCCTGCAGGTTTGTACTTCTACCCTACCCCCCTTTTTTGTTTTTAAACCAAATACTGCTTCTTATAGCAGAATTTGTATAGGTTCCAATCTGGTCATAGCTTAGCTGGCTCAAGGTTTCTCAAGAGGTTCCAGTCAAATTGTTGCTTTGGCCTGAGGTTTCATCTGAAGGCTCGACATGTGTGTGTTTCATCTGAAGGCTTGATGTGTGTGTGTGTGTGTGTGTGTGTGTGTGTGTAGATCTTCTTCCAACCTTATTCACATGACTATTGGCAGGCTTTGGTTCCTCATCACATGGGCTTCTTCATAGGACTCCATCATGTCTTGGCAGCCAGCATACCCTGGAATGAATGACCCAAGAAATACACTGAGAGCATGTCCAAATGGAAACCACAAAAGAGATATGACATCCCTTCTACTATATTCTTTTCATTAGAAGCAAAGTCAGTAATTCCATTCCACATTTTAAAGGAGGGAGTTATACAAAGGAGTGAGTTCCAGGAGAAAGGGATCACTTGGAGGCTGCATGCCACAGTCTACCCTCTGGCACCCAATGATCCATGTCCTTCCCACATGTAAAATATGCTCATCCCCTCCCAAGGTCCCTAAAGGTCTTATTTCATTGCAGCATCAGCTCAAAATCCAGAATTTCATCATCTAAATCTGGTCCAGGGAGGATAAAACCCCTTAGATTTACTTTATTTTGTGTTTTTCTAAAGGAGGTGATTTTTAAAAAAAATCATTATTTGTTTTTAGTCATGCCGAGCCTTTGTTACTGTGTGTAGAGAAAGCCTTTTCTCTAGTTGTGGCAAGCAGGGGCTCCTCTTTGTTGTGGTACATTGGCTTCTTATTGTGGTGGCTTCTCTTGTTGTGGAGTGTGGGCTCTAGGCACAAGGGCGTAGTAGTTGTGTCACATGGGCTTTGGTTGCTCTATGACATATAGAATTTTCCTGGACTAGGGATTGAACTTGTGTCTCCTGCATTGGCAGGCAGATTCTTGTCCACTGTACCACCAGGGAAATCCTAATATGTACTTCTTAACTGTAACTGCTTGAATACGGTTCTTTTCTATTTGTAGACCTGCAAAACCAAAGGGGTAAGTTATCAGCTCCCCACATATCTACAGTTATTGAATAGGCATGAAATAACTGCTTTAGAGATTCCTGCTAAAAATGGGGTCAAATAGGAGGCATAAGGGAGTCACTGTTTCATAGAAATTTTGAAATCTAGCTGGCCAAGTTTTGATAGTTCTTTGTTCAGGCCTCACAGTCTGGAAAGAATTCTTTATGGTTCTCTGCTCTACTCTCTGGGCTCTTGATTACACCCTCTGAGCAGTCTTTCCTTTGTCATACAAGGTAATGCCTATTTATAGCTAAGCAGCTCTATGTGTCTGTTTCCTGAAAGTAGAATTCTATGAGTTCAAAGGTCTCAATTCTATAATGTCTCTATCCCTCTCAGTCATGTTGGTAATATTTTTGACTATATAACTCATTAAAACTTTGTGAGTCCATTGCAACAAAAGAATAAAATACCTAGGAATAAATCTACCTAAAGAAACAAAAGACCTATATATAGAAAACTATAAAACACTGATGAAAGAAATCAAAGATGACACAAATAGATGGAGAAATATACCATGTTCATGGATCAGAAGAATCAATATCATGAAAATGAGTATACTACCCAAAGCAATCTATAGATTCAATGCAATCTCTATCAAGCTACCAATGGTCTTTTTCATAGAACTAGAACAAATAATTTCACAATTTGTATGGAAATACAAAAAACTTCGAACAGCTAAAGCAATCTTGAGAAAGAAGAACAGAACTGGAGGAATCAACCTGCCTGATTTCAGACTATACTACACAGCTACAGTCATCAAGACAGTATGGTACTGGCACAAAGACAGACAACTAGATCAAAGGAACAAAATAGAAAGCCCAGAGATAAATCCATGCACCTATGGACACCTTATCTTTGACAAAGGAGGCAAGAATATACAATGGAAAAAAGATAATCTCTTTCACAAATGGTGCTGGGAAAACTGGTCATCCACTTGTAAAAGAATGAAACTAGAACACTTTCTAACACCATACACAAAAATAAACTCAAAATGGATTAAAGATCTAAACGTAAGACCAGAAACTATAAAACTCCTAAAAGAAAACATAGGCAAAACACTCTCTGACATAGATCACAGCAGAACCTTCTATGACCCACCTCCCAGAGTAATGGAAATGAAAGCAAAAATACACAAATGGGACCTAATTAAACTTAAAAGCTTTTGCACAATGAAAGAAACTATAAGCAAGGTGAAAAGACAACCTTCAGAATGGGAGAAAATAATAGCAAATGAAGCAACTGACAAAGAATTAATCTCAAAAATATACAAGCAGCTCAACACTAGAAAAATAAATGACCCAATCAAAAAATGGGCCAAAGACCCAAACAGACATTTCTCCAAAGAAGACATACAGGTGGCTAACAAACACATCAAAAGATGTTCAATATGACTCATTATCAGAGAAATGCAAATCAAAACCACAATGAGGTACCATCTCATGCTGGTCAGAATGGCTGCTATCAAAAAGTCTACAAACAATAAATGCTGGAGAGGGTGCAGAGAAAAGGGGACCCTCTTACACTGTTGGTGGGAATGCAAACTAGTACAGCCACTATGGAGAATAGTATGGAGGTTCCTTAACAAACTGGAAATAGAACCGCCATATGACCCAGCAATCCAACTGCTGGGCATACACACTTGAGGAAACCAGAATTGAAAGAGACATGTGTCCCCTAATGTTCATCGCAGCACTGTTTACAATAGCCAGGACATG
Organism: Antilocapra americana; assembly: GCA_007570785.1. NCBI lineage: Eukaryota > Metazoa > Chordata > Mammalia > Artiodactyla > Antilocapridae > Antilocapra > Antilocapra americana. Next base: position 3,198,838 of record ML664662.1, read on the forward strand.
GAAGCAACCTAGATGTCCATCAGCAGACGAATGGATAAGAAAGCTGTGGTACATATACACAATGGAATATTACTCAGCTATTAGAAAGAATGCATTTGAATCAGTTCTAATGAGGTGGATGAAACTGGAGCCTATTATACACAGTGAAGTAAGTCAGAAAGAAAAACACCAATGCAGTATATTAACACACACATATATATATATATATATATATGGAATTTAGAAAGATGGTAACAATGACCCTATATGCAAGACAGCAAAAGAGACACAGATGTAAAGAACAGACTTTTGGACTCTGTGGGAGGAGGCAAGGGTGGGATGATTTGAGAGAATAGTATTGAAACATGTATATAACCATATGTGAAATAGATCAGCAGTCCAGGTTCGATGCATGAGACAGGGTGCTCAGGGCCAGTGTACTGAGATGACCCTGAGGGATGAGATGGGAAGGGAGATGGGAGGGGGGTTCAGGATGGGGAACACATGTATACTCATGGCTGATTCATGTCAATGTATAGCAAAAACCACTACAATATTGTAAAGTAATTAGCCTCCAATTAAATAAATGAATTAAAAAAAAACTTTGTGAGTCTTCTTGGAGTTCACTCCATTAGCAAAAGCCACATCCACAAGTCTCATAGACATAAACTCTTGTTTAATTGAGAGGATCTGTGAGATACATCTTTACTAAAGGGTCTGTAAGTACTCTGAAGCACCACGTTGACCTAACAAAGGATTTGATGGTCATATCCTTGGCTTTATCTATAGGCTGTGTTCCTGGCAGTACTCTGGATTTGATCTTTGTTCTGAAGCCATTCACGTGTCTTTTTGTCTTTACTACAGTTGCAGTGTAGCCCTTTTGGCAAATCATTTGCTAGAACTAGATCATCTGGTTCCCCTAAATGAATACCCTATGGCTTCCAATAGTGCAAAATATCTTTTTCTAAACTTCCAAATCTCCAGTATCATCACTGTTTAAACTGATATCCTGAAGCTGTCCTGAGTGGCATAAAGCCATTCCAGACATACGAGCATAATGGCACATGATTTATGTTTTGTAAGAAACATGAAGCAGCTTTTTCTCTCTTCTTCCAACATTTGTCAACTACCAATTCTGAATCATATGCTAGGTATACAAGGCAAATTTGACATGGGTCTCATGACTGAGTCATTTAGAGACATGCTTTATATCCACAGATTAGATATTTTTAAATTAAATCTAGACCTATGATGTCTATTTACATGGCTATGTAAATTTAAATTAGTTAAAACTAAATGAAATTAAAAAATTTTATTCCCCAGTTGTAGTAGCCATATTTCAAGTGCTTAATGATCACATGTGGCTAGTGGGTACCCTATTGTACAGCATAGATATAGAACATGTATATCATTGTAGAAAGTTCCATTGGACAGCGATAATCTAGAGGAAAAAAATAAGATCTAATGAAGCTAAGCATTTATCCTTGTTTTACATATATTTCTCTGTCCTCTGGCATACTAAAAAGATTCAGATATCAAGGAGATACTACTTATTTCCTTAGTAAATACTCTAATGTGCTTCATAATAAAGAATAATGGGAAACCATGGTTCTTCATAAGTTTTTGGCTCACAGAACTTTATTAAATCTACTAAAAGTTAGCAACTTTTCCCCAGAAAGTATATTCATGTACCAGACAGTATGTCCAATTACAAGAGGTTCATGGACTTCCCCAAAGCCCTTCCATTTATCATCTAGGAGGCCAGGGACTCAGGTTAAAAATCTCTACTGCAAAGTGAATTTTATTTTCCCATTGACTTTCAGCATACAATTGATGATGAAATTTACTATTAAATATGATGACTTCTGATAATAAAATTATATTTAGAATAAAGATGATGAGGAGAAAACAAAAATTTCTGACAAAACATTAAGAATGTATAGCTATCTTCAAAATAAATTAAAAAAAATAAACCCAACCCTTTGAACTAAAACTGTAACACAGAACCAGCAAATCTGTCAACTTGCATCATGTATCACAGTCAATAAAGGAATATAGTTTAGCAGATTGGCCACTTCTTCCATTGGTCTTGAATGCTCCCTGTATTCCCCACTGTCACAATAAAAGTTTTTTAGGGTGATGAGCACTCTAGTAGCCTTTTAAATCTAAATTCCTGATGTAATTCTAATACATATAATAGATATTTCTTAAAAATGAGTTTGTTGACTCAATAATACTATCTACCTGGACATACAGGATGAAAAGGTGGGATTCAGCAGGCCAGGAAGATCCTTCTTTGAACTTTGGAAAAAAGGAGTGACTAGTTCTTTGCAAATCAGTTCATTTAGATGAAGTTTCTGCAAGGAGAGCAGAATTATAAATGGAATTGGCTCCAGGTATGGCTAAGGGACAGAATCCGACATGGCACCGAGTTTCTGATTTCTGAGCCAAAGTAGAATTTGTATTTGTGTGGAAGAAGCACTGAAGCATTTTTTCCAAAAAGTGGTCATCTGAATCATATGAGGACTTATTAATAGTTGCCATAATAAAACCTCAATTAACCAGAATTCTAAAGGGAACAGCCTTTTGTAAATAAAGAAGAGTTTGCTAGGAAACCTCCCTCTCTCTTTGCCTGGCAACCTCTCTCTCTCTCTCTCTCTCTCTTTATTCCTTTCTATTTTAACCCTGTGGAAAATCTTTTTCTAATATGTGTGAATCTCCTTTGCTTTTTTAGTAAGCCTTAGTGAGTACGATCTTCTGAACATAATTTAGTCAGGGGGCTTCCCTCATAGCTCTGTTGGTAAAGAATCTGCCTGCAATGCAGGAGGCCCTGGTTCGATTCCTGGGTTGGGAAGATCCACTGGAGAAGGGATAGGCTACCCACTCCAGTATTCTTGGGCTTCCCTTGTGGCTCAACTAGTAACGAATCCACCTGCAATGTGGGAGACCTGGGTTCGATCCCTGGGTTGGGAAGATCCCCTGGAGAAGGGAAAGGCTACCCACTCCAATATTCTGGCCTGGAGAATTCCATGGACTGTATAGTCCATGGGGTCCCAAAGAATTGGATACAACTAAGTGACTTTCACTTTCACTTTGATCTTACTATATCCTTCTGACAACCATTCTGTAGACTGGTCATCATTTTTTATAGAAGTTGATATATGAGTTTAGGCTGAATATAAACTGGGAATTTGGGGGAATATCAACTTATTTTGTTTTCTCTGATCTCCTATCAATAATAGGCAGTAAATTCCCTGTTCATTTGTGGATCAGTTTGGATGCATTCAGCTTGCAAGTAACAAACAATGCTTTTCATAGCAGTTTAAATTGAAAGGGCATTTAGTATTGACCTAGCAAAAAGTAGGGAATGGCAGCCTAATCTAGTATTCTTGTTTAGAAAATCTCATGGACAGAGGAGCCTGGCATGCTACAGTCCATGGGGTTGCAAAGAGTTGGATACAACTGAGCGACTAAACAATAACAAACTAGAAGTAGGGAGGTAAGATGTCTAGGGTTGAGTTTGTAACCCAATATAGTCATCACAGACCCCAGATTCTTTTTGTCCTTCCACTGTGCCATCTTCAGCTGAAAGTCTTTAGTCCTGAGACATCTTACCTCATGGTTACAAAGTGGCTGCTATAGCTTTAGGTATTTATCCTTACACAATCGCTCTCAAAGAAGGAAAAGAGAAACAACGGCAAAAGAATCTTCTGTCTACGTGCTTCTCTCTTTTATCAGGGAGGAAGTCTTTCCCATAAACCTTGTTCTTCTTAAGCAGGCATCTTTGTGGTTGTCATCTGCCAATGCTAGCTTTCATGCCTATCTTTGCAACATTTATTGGCAAAGAGGAATTTCTGACTTACAGTCATCATGGTTCAAGGTAAATCAATTAGTGGGTTGTGATCTAAATGGGGCTTCCCAGGTGGCACTGTAGTAAAGAATTTGCCTGCCAGTGCAGGGGACACAGGAGAAGCAAGTTTTATCCCTGGGTCAGGGAGATCCCCTGGAGGAGGACATGGCAACCCACTATAGTATTCTTGCCTGGAAAATCCCATGGACAGAGAAGCCTGGCAGGCTACAGTCCATGGGGTCACAAAGAGTTGGACAGGACTGAGCATGTATGCACAATCTAAATGGAGGTGGATGTACCATTATAAGTGAGTTACTAATCAAAGTAATCTCTGCCAGAATTCTGAATTGAGAACTATCTGCCTTGCAGTCTCTAAGTGAAATCAGTAGTGAGAATGCCTGGTTTTGGGTTTGAGTGAGCTATTCAAAGAAACCAATGAACAGAAGAGCTGCTTTACTGTGCCAGGGAGACTGCTTTCTTGTGGGTGATGTTGCAAACTATCCTTATATCTCCTTTTAGCTCATTATAAAGACTTGTCTCATGGTGTAACCTAGAGAGCTCCTTTCTCTAGGCAAACATCTACCACTTTTCAAATGACACCAGAGTTGAGCTTGTCATCTTAAGTTAAATGTGTGGTTTAACAGTACATGTAGCTTATCCCTGACACCCCTGCAGGCAGGGTCAAGGATCACTGTGAGAGTTATGTGTGCAGGTGAAGGCAAATGGAGAAAACTTAGAATCCATAGTTCAAAAGTCCGGTTTCTGGCAGTTGGCCCTGACCTTGTTTGTGTAGCTGTCCTTTTAGATGTGTAATAAGGCTTTGGGGTGTGACGACTTGCAGTAGTGTGAAAGATGGTGCTAGTGGTAAAGAACCCGCCTGCCAGTGCAGAAGACATGAGATACAGGTTCAATCCCTGGGTTGGGAAGATCCTTGGAGAAGAGAATGGCTACGCACTCCAGTATTCTTGCCTGGAGAATCCCATGGACAGAGGATCCTGGCAGTCTATGATTCATAAGGTTGCAAAGAGTCAGACACAACTGAAGCCATTCAGCACAAAATTAATCACACGTATTGGATACCACAGTCCACCATTTTTTGTCTTTCAGAGTTATCCTATATATATATATACATACATACATACATATTTAAAAATTTTGCATAATGATATGCTCAATGAAGAAAACATGATAGAAAAAAAGGGGTGGACATTTTCACTCTAATTCTACTGCTCCAACATGGAGGTTTATGGTGTATTCTTTCAGCCCCCTTTCCCATTTCTCCCATTTCTTTCTTTTCTCCCTCCTTTTCTCTCTTCTTTTTAAAAAATGGCCAAATATTTCAAATATAAGCAAAGTATTCACCATCTATATTCAACTGATGTTAATATTTTCCCACATTTATTTCAGATATTTTATAAGAACTGCGACATCAGTGGCTCCTCGTATATGCATTTGGCTTCCTTCTCCTTCCTCCCTGCCCAGAGGAAGCCGTTAACATAAAGTTGATGTATATCTTTCCAATGCATTTTACCACATATCTCTAGAAAACATATTATATTCTGCATTTAAGAATTTTGTATACTTAATCTCACACTGTATTTATCATGCAACTTGCTTTTTTTTAACCATACATTGTTTTGCGATTTCATCTTGTTTTGTGTAGATCAAGTTCACACATTTGAACTTTTACAGCTTCTTATCGTATGAAAATACGCCTCCGTTTATTTCTAGGAATGGTTGTATACATCTGCTTTTACTAATGGCAGTGCTGCAGGGAATCTTTTAGCACATGGCTACTCCTGCCTTATGCCAAAATTCCTGAGATGTATGTCTAGAAATGGAAGGGCTTATTTCAAGGATAGTTTCAAATGAAGTGCAAAGTTTTTCCAGCCTACTTGTACAATTGTATTTCTACCAATGGAACTTGAGAGTGTCTGTTTCATGACAGCTTTGAAAGTTAAATTGTTGCCAATCTCCTGAGTATAAATTGGTATCTTGATATATATTATCCTGAATACCAGTGAGCTTGAAGATTTTTTATATTAACATTCTATGGTATTTGCTTCAAATTCAGGTCATTTATTTTTCTACAAAACTTCTAATCATTTTATTATTTTTTCCTGTTGAATTATCTTCTTTATATATCCTGTATAATAATTCTGCATTATATACATTCCAGATATTTTTTCCCAGACTGGGTCTTGTCTTTAAACTTTATTTATGTGTCTTTTATTGCATAGGAGTTTTATATTTTTGTGTAGTGAAATGTAGCCATATTTTTCTTTATGGGTTATGATTTGTGAGTTTTGTTTGATAGCTTTTCCTACCTCGTTTATGCAGATATTCCTCGTTTTCCTCAAATTTTTGGCTTTCAAATTTCGGTCTATAAACTGTCTGGAAATTATTTTTTGGTTTGGCGTAAGATAGGATTCTAACTTAGTTTTTGCTTTTCTTTGTATATGATTTATAGCCAATTAATCTCAGCATATTTATTGACTTCCCCCCAGTGATTTGTAATCCCACTTTATCATGTTACAAATTTGACATATGTATGTGTCATATATCAAATTTAATATATGTATGTGACATATAGAATGTGACATATTCTATATGATATATATAGAATATATAATGTCATTATATATATATAATATACATACATATGTATATGCTAAGTCACCTCAGTTGTGTCTGAGTCTGTGCAACCCTATGGACTGTAGTCCACCAGGCTCCTCTGTCCATGGGGATTCTCCAGGCAAGAATACTGGAATGGGTTGCTGTGCCCTCCTCCCGGGGATTTTCCTGACCACGAATCAAACCTGCACATCTTACATCTCCTGCACTGGCAGGCAGATTCATTACCACTAGCACCACCTGGAAAGCCACCTGTGTGTGTGTGTGTGTGTGTGTGTGTATACGTGTGTGTGTGTGTATATATTCAGTTTCATACTTCATCCTGTATATAGTTTGCAGTATCTGCTTTCCTGCTTAGTTATATTTCACACATATTTTCCAGACTTGATTAGTGGCTATGAAATAGTTTGTTTTTATAAAAGATAATTTGCTCATGCCCCTATTGTTAGATGTTTAACTTTTTACTATATTAAACATGTGATGACTCTTAGAATGCTGCTGTCTTGGTAAAGTGGAGCTGTGCATCCTAGGTACCCTATCTTTCCAATAGGTCTCAGTCCCATCCCACCTCTATGGAGGGTCCCTTCTTTGAGTTAACACATCTCCAGTTGATTCTCTGTGTTTTTGTGATGGTCACGGAGATGCATTGATCAGATGTGCCTTCAAAAGGACTGATTGTCTCAGCTGGGAGTAATGCTGTTCTCAGACACCTGTCAGCTTTCGGTCCCTTAGGAGCTTGCCTCAGCTATTGGGGGAGTTCATGTCCTCGAGGTGGGCCATATCCAATGGCTGATGGAAATAGGGATAGAAAGGTACAGCCATTTTAGTCCAACATCAGAAGCTGTCAGGCTTCCCCAGTGGCTCAGTGGTAAAGAAACCGCCTGCAATGCGGGAGCTACAGGAGACGTGGGTTCGATCCCTGGGTTGGGAAGATTCCCTAGAGGAGGGCATGGCAACCCACTCCAGTACTCTTACCTGAAGAATCCCATGGACAGAGGAGCCTGGCAGGCTACAGTCCATGGGGTCACAAAGAGTCGGACACGGCTGAAGTGACTTAGCATGCATGCATGCACAGAAGCTGTCACTGGGCTGACTTTAAAGCTTGACTTCTCCCTCTCTCCAAACATATTTCCTTATCCCTTTCAGAGGTGTGGATCCCTAATAAACACTGCGTGTACTAAACTCCATCTTGTAAGGTATTATACCTCCCTAAGAGCCCAACCTGTGGCAGTTGTCTTCTCTGCTTAGAGCCAGGAATCAGTCCAGACCCTCTTACTGCCTAGATAGATTATATGGAGGCCAGGGTGACTTAGAAAGAGGGAACTGCTCTTAATATGAGACATATCTCGCAACACTTAGAAATGTGCCATATGGAGTTAGAGAATTCACCAGTTTTGGAGGACTTCCAGTTCAACTCTGATTTTGGGGGAAGGGGGCAGGGTAGGAGGGGAGGGACAGTAAGTTCTTAAAAGCTTCTGATCCGTTCAAAACATATTTTGGAAACTATACTTCTTTGCATTAAGCAAATAATTATTTTCCATTATGAAAGTAACATATGTTTATAATGGAACATCTAGAAGAGAAGAAAGAAGAGCATCCAGTGAGATCAAAGAGTCTTTTCCATGCATTATTTATTTTAAATTTGTTTTACATTATTATAAATCATACCATTTATATAATTTTGTTATAGCACATTTTCCACTTAATATTATAACCTAAGCCTTTTCTATTTTATTTAACCCTTTATAAACATTTTAATGACTACATTATTTTATATCCAGTGAATGTACTTTGGTTTATTTAACCATAATATTGACTGTTTGTTCAGTTTATACTCTTTTTCTATTTTAAATGATGTTGCAAAGAAATCTTTGTAAATTCTTTTGATTTTTTTAGATTGGAATATAGTTGATTTACAGTGTTGTGTTAGTTTCAGGTATACAACAAATGCAAATTCTTTTTCTATATTGAATATTATTTCTTTGGGATAGATTCCCAGAAGGAGAATCACTGGATCAAGGGATTTGAATATAGGCTTCTAATTCATGTTGCTAGATTGCTTTCCTGAAGAGTTTCGTGTTCATTTTTGATATGGAATAAGGAACAGTTTATGTAATTTTATACCTGTCTGGGTGGTCAAAGACCAGGTAAAGAAACCTGAAGCAGAACTGGGCTTCTCTAGTTGGAAAAGTCCTTTCCAAATGGACATGGTCTGGCCTTCATCACTTTTAATTTCCACTCACTATCTCTCATCCAGGATACAAGTAGAGCAGGGCCATTATTGGATTCTCTTGTCCTGTTTGGAGCTTTGAATAAACTCATAAAGAGAATGTTCTTACCTGTTATGGTTGCAGTCCCTGCTGGTAAATGTGTGATCAAGATGTTGCTAATTCAACAATCAGTGATAAGAAGAGAAAGGCTAGAGAGAGAGATCTCTAAATTCAAGATTATTGCTTTGAAGTTTGGGGCCTGGTGCTGCTCTAAAGGTTAAGAATCACCATTCACTGGAATTCAACAGTTAACATTTGAAAAATGATTCAGTTCCAACTTCCAAATGAGTTTAAATTTTTAAATTAAACACAGACTTTCTCTCTGAGGTTGTGGTTTTCACGGGTGGCAGGACTCATCAAGATATTTGACTTTAGCCATGCCTGGGTGAGAGATTTCGAACAAACATCCATGTCGTCAATTTCAGCCCTCATTTCCTACAAATAGACTAAGGCAGCTTTGAACTTCTTTTGTCATTAAGACATTTGATTTGTTTCCTTATCCTCCACCCAAGTTCGTTTCACAAGATGGACTTATTTTCAGGTACCGTAAACACCCAATTCTACCAGGTTTTCTTTGACTGCTGGGCTGTGCCCGAGTCACACACATTTTACTGCATCTCTGCTGGCATGAGATTCATATTCATTGGCCTCTTCTCAGAGTGAAGTTGACTTTCTCTCAATCCTGAGTCCAGAATTCCAGTGGACACATGGTGATTCCCAAAGCATTGGAGGCTCGTCTTGATGGGCTCCGGCACTCTCAGCCCAGCCGGGTTCACTCTGAGCAGTCCCCTGTCCCTTTCTGAATGGCCACAGAAGCTTTCACTCTTGCTCTGCGTTCTAATAGCCCCTCTTGCATGGACTGTGCCAAAGCAGTGCTTCAAAATATTCGTCCATATCGTGTGGCTTTTCTTGCTGCAGTTTCTGTTCTTTTTTATTGTAGGATCTGGAGATTCACCGCTAGAAGATGATGAAGTCGTGTATTCAGACGCTAAATATAAAGGTGAATGCTTTGCTTATGTGCTAATGAAGACCTGCTGATGCCAGGAGAACTTTCCCTCTTGCCCTGCAGAACCGATTATAATAAAGTGACCAGACAACGCATTTTCACTTGTAATTGCCTGTCCAGAAAAGAAAATGTTTAAAAAGTAACATGCATATGCTCCCATTTGAAAGAAAATACAGAAAAAACAAATTAAAGTAAACTAAAAGCATTTGAAAATCTCTGAAGTGCTGCTCTTCAGCACCCCAGTGGTCATTTTATTCTCATCAATTTCTTTACTATCCTTACTTCTGCAAAGCCAAGCTCTAGCTGATGAAAGTGAAAATCAAGCCATGAGTTCTACCTAATTCATACATTACAGCCAGACTCATCCTGAGTAAACTTTCCAAGGTCAAATCTGGACCCAGTGCTGCTAATGTACTGAGATGAATGGGGAATGAGAAAACTTGATTTTCATAAGCTCATTTCATTGTGCTCTTTCTGAGTGTGGCTTGGCTCCTGAAATGATGAGTAAAGTGTGTTGACCAATGAAACTTTAATGATACAGAATTCCATCTCTACACATTTTCAGCAATCCACCCCTTCCAGCAGGTATAAAAAGCCTAATCAAGAACCTTATATGCAGGCTCAGGTAAGTATGTCCATAAATATTTTCTACTGGTGAGTTGTTTCTCTGAAACTTAAGGAGTTCTGAGAAAAGTGAAGGTAAATTTAGATTATTCCTTGCTGAATCCAGTTCTTTTTATATTTGAGAATTTGAATAAAATTGCTTAATAAGGTCCCATCATGGCTTTTTGTCCAGAAAATTTGTCTATATTTTGGCAAGAGCACTCCCCTGCTCTGTCATGATGTATCTGACTTATAGGAGGATCAGGGTGGTACTGGCCATTCTTTGGTTAGAGAAAGCCCTTCAGTTGTTTTCTACACAAGTGAACAACCTTTCTAATATAATGACTGGTACCTATGTCCAGGTGTGTTTCCCACCATATTCCATGTTTGCTTATGACCTGTGACTACAAATACTCATTCCTATCCATAGCTCCTGTATTATTGCCTCAGGAATTAACCAATCAAGCAAAGCACAGACTTGTTAATGAGTTGTTTGGAGTAAGGTGGTTTTCCTATTCCTAACACTTCTTAATTGATTGAGAGTTTTTAAAAAATATCTTCCTAAAACACATGCGTGCCTGTGTGACCCTTCACACGTACAAGAGGCATTGTGTAGTGCCCTTGGATCATTGTTCCCAGTGTTCATCCTCCCTTCACAGCATTGGACATATGGAAGGTAGACCAGATGTCCAAAATATATGTCTGCCCTAGAGCTCATCTAGAATGTTTAAGAACATATACTTCTTAGGGAATTGTTCTCATTGTCAGTTCTTTTTAAATTTTAAAACTTAGAGGCAAACCATTATTCACCAGGGGATTAGTTGTAGATCCTCAAGCCCCTACACAGTGTCTGGCACAGAGTATATACTCAGTGCTTTTTGAATTAAATTTATGATATAAACCATAATTTATAAAAGAAAGAAGATGTGAATGTAACAACACTTAATGTGGCAAACCTTGCTTTTGATTCTTTTACTTGGAATGCCATTCTGTCTTCACACTAGTGGAGGGGAGGAGGAAGACATGTAGAGATATATTGTTGTTACTTATTTACAGATAAAGGAACCGCAGATTAGAGAGAGGAGGTGACTTGCCCAGACTCACACAGCTAGCAAACATTATGTTTGGGTCTAAACTCCAGATGTTTTAGCTCAACATCCAGAGTTTACTAGTGATTCCTCCTTAGTCTGCTACCTGATACTGCTTACTCTCAGAAACTCCACAATGGCCCAGGGAGATGAAAAAGCTTTCCAGAAGAATCAATTTAGGTTTCTTCCTAAATAAACTGTCTTAATTGAAGCAGCATAAGAGCTTCCTTTCTGTAAATCTCTATTTTAAACATTTTGCTAATTCACTTGTTTAAACATTTATTTTTAAAAATTAATTTTTAGTGGAGCATAGTTAATTTATGATGTTGATTTGTTTTCCACTGTACAGCAGAGTGAATCATTTAATACACACGTAAATCGTGGTATTTGCATGCACTTCAAATTCAAGTCACTCAGTGACTTTTTCATTACTGTCACTGCAGGGCTGTTAAAATGTCAAAATACCTTCCAAAGATTTGTCTTGAGAAGTAATCCAAAATAAATTCCTTTTGAAAAAAAATAAAAACAAGATTCTTTCCCCCACATGTTGACAACAGCACAACTTTTGGATAGGTAGCCAGCACTGTTTTTTAGCTGTGTGAAGGGTCAGAATATCTTAATTTAAAGAAAGAAAGAAAACTGCTAATGGCCTGGTTGTACTGAAATATGTGAATTTGTGATACATGTATATGCCCATCATTCTGTAATGTACCTGCTAGCCTTAAATATTTGTCCTGGGCACAGTTGTGGAAAAGACAACCGTAATATGTGTGCTAAGCATTGTGGGTCTGCTCCCTGACATCAGTTTACTCTAAGACCCTGTACTTCCTAACCTGACATCAAAGTCCAGAGGTTGGAGAATGTGTTTTCAACATTCGAGTGAAAAACGAGTAGAGAATCAGATGCCCTTCCAGGTTGTAAATCTGTGGAATTGTGATTGAGACCCATAATGTAAAAAGGATTTGCCTTTAGCTGGAAGGATTACAAGAGACTACCCAAAGTTATCGGTCAGAAGGAGAAAGGAGGTAGGCGTGGGTGTGAGATGGGTAGGAGGGCAGAAAGGCATAATTTGAATTTGAATCATACAGTTGCAAAGCTAGATGGGGCTTTTTTGGGCATTTTCAAACGGGTATAAAATTTGATCAGAATAAAAATAAACATTGTATTGGGTTGCCCAAAAAGTTCGTTCAAGTTTTTCTGTACCATCTTAGGGAAAAACCCAAATGACCGTTTTGTCCAAAGTAATAGATAGGACTTCTAAAATACTTTCATCAGATTCCTTACTTGTGTAGCTTAGGAACCTGAGTCCTTGAAAAGTGTTTTAAATTACTAGGAGATGATAGAGTTAGATACTATGAGCCCAGTCCTCTTGACTTTGCCCAGTATCCACCATATGCTACTAGCTCACTGTTTTCATCACCTCCCTCTGGGTCTCCCGTATTCCTTCTTACCTCATCACCCTTCTGCCCTGATGAAGATTTCATTTGCTCTCTCTGGAGCCCAGTTCTCAGTCCAGGATTTCATTTGGCCTGTGAGATGGTGACAAAAGGACAGTGAAGGGGACCAGTTGGCAGGAGAAGAGGCTGGAACTAGGGAAGCACAGAAGCATTGCAGTCCAGAAGGGGAACTTAGAGGAAGTCAGGTAGTGGGGGAGTTAGGGAAAGGGGGTGGGGAAAAGAGGACAAAGAGAAAGAGGTAAGGCCACCAATTAAGATCTAACACTGTGGAAGTCCTTTGTGGACTATACAAAGTACTTCTTTGAGATTTAAAACACTAAATACATTTTGGAGTTTCTTGTGGGTGGTATTTCTTATTACATTTGAAAAAAAGGCAGAAAGAGAGAGGGAGGGAGAAATATATATCATTTCTAGTAGTCATAGAAGCCAGTAGGTTCCAAGTCTTGGAGTAGTAGGTATCTATGGATTTTTTCAGAATTTATCGTAAGGACTTTTGATTATAGAAGAAAGATCCACAGCTTGGCAGTACTAAGCAAACATACCCCCAAAGGCTTCTTATTTACCTGTGATCTTGAAATCTCTTAACTTCGTGGCTTACCAGGAACTATCACCAAAGAAAGAACTAAAACATTTAAAATCGGTTCAAAAATTCTTTTATACTTAGAAGAAAATACTGGAGATAGTCTGCTGTTTTGTACTTCACTTCAGGGTCAGATTTTTCTCACCTTAAAATGTTAGCACATACAGACTGGATGTGTAAACCCCAGAGGAAGGAAACTTCATTCCAGAAAGGGCTAGAGTCCTGGTGTAAGCTCCTGCAAGTCTGTATCCATGTGGTCAAACTTAATCAGCTCTAGACTAAGCCTGGGACAACACTTCTCCCCAGGAAGTCCAGGAAATACTGCCTGAGTCTCAAACTTAGCACCCATTTGCAGCTGTCTGCAAAGCATTATATGATGAAAATATTAGCCAAAGGTGATGTCAGAGCACATAAGTTTTAAAAAAAGGAAAACAGTATATGCACGAGACCTGGACAGGAAGGACTGTTGGTTTTCATGGTTGAGAAGCAGCCAGAAACACAAGTCAAATAGGGAGTTTCCTGCATGGCCACATGATGGCGCACAAACCTCACTCACTGGCAGCTCAGGAGCTGGGGGGACGTAAGGAGACTGGCAGCCGCAGGGAGGGGACACCTGTTCAGGGTGTGGAGAGCCTGACAGACTTGAGGGAGCTCGTTTCTGGTCCCCATTGATGTGTAGTGGGCAGTGTGGGAACTTTCCAGGAGCTAGTCTTGTCCTGCTAATTTTATGACTCTCAGCGAGCACCTACTAAAGGCCCAGGGAGAGGTTCTAAAATATGTTGCCCTAAGCTGTACTCTGGGAAACTACGAAACCGAAATCAAAACACCCTGGAACTTTGCCATTGGAGAAGGGTGTCATCTCTTACTTAAAGGGGGCTTAACTGCAGACATCTGAAAAGGGAGGTGACTTTCCAATGGGGAGTCACTGTTCTGTGATTTTAAGCCCAAATTATATCCTGTGGCAAAACCCTGGAAATTGTTGCTGTTTTCACACTCATTAAGCTGGGTTACATTTTTTTTACAGTGACTATGATACAAACTTGGAAAAAAAACTAAATTGACCAATTATTAACTCCCTGCCACCAGGTATGGATGGTTGGGGTTAGAGTTCACAATGGTTAACAGTTGCTCTAAAGAGAATTCTGTCTCTAGTCAAGGGAAATATTCAAAAGAATAAGCATTCATTGAGCATTTACTATGTGCTAGTTGCTTACTATGCATTTTTTCCAGTCCTTATAAGAGTCCTATGACATAGGTAGGAGTATTGACTCAGAGAGGTTAAGTAATTTGTCCAGTATCACACAGCCACCAATGGAGGAGCCCAGACCCATACTCAGATAGATATGACACCTAGTCCCGTGATCATAACCTTCCTACCAAGAGATACCATATAAGACATGGGGCACTATTTGGAGGTCCAACATCTGGAATGCAGCCAGTCAGGGACTTCGAAATTGAAAAAGACACATTTTCTGAAGATGTCATTTTCTATTTCTCCTTTTCCTTTGTTTCTGCTCCCTGTAGACATCCCGTGGTGCTCCCCCATCAAGGTGAAGTATGGGGATGTGTACTGCAGGGCCCCTCAAGGAGGATACTACAAAACAACCCTGGGAACCAGGTGTGACATACGCTGCCAGAAGGGCTATGAGCTGCAGGGCTCTCCCCAGGTGATCTGCCAATCAAACAAACGGTGGTCGGACAAGGTCATCTGCAAGCGTGAGTAGCCTGGCCCCATGTGGGGACCTCAGGGCCAATCAGGGCCAAAGTTCTTTTTTTGTTTGTTTGAAAGATTTTTTTTTAAATGTGGACCATTTTTGTTGTTGCTATTTGGCTGTGTTGCAGTATGTGAGATCTAGTTCCCTGACTAGATCTGGTTCTCAGGGATTGAACCTGGGCCCCCTGCATCGGGAGCATGGAGTCTTAGCCTCTGGACCATCAGGGAAGTCCCTGATGGTGGACCATTTTTAAAGTCTTTATTGAATTTGCTACAGTATTGCTTCTGTTTTCTGGTTTTTTTTTTTTTTTGCCCCAAGACATGTGGGATCTTGGCTCCCCACTCAGGGACTCAACTTGCACCCCCCTGCATTGGAAGGTGAAGTCTTAACCCCTGGACCACCAGGGAAGTCCTCGGGCCTAAGTTCTTTTGCTCTGAGATCAAGAATTTTTACTGAATGTTTTGTGGGCTGTGATGAGAAAAACTCCTTTGTGAGCAGAAGCCAAGGTGTTCCTAAGATATGGCAGAAGTAAGACACATTTCAGACAGAGGGGTGTGATTGGCTGTTTGGAAAGGGGAAGAGAACAGAGGTTTGTTTTGCACTATATTATGTCTGTTTAATAAGTTCCAGACCCTGAAAAGGTGCTGGGGATTGAGAAACAAGACAGATTCTACCATCAAGGGTCATCTGCCATCAGGGATCTCAGAGAACAGAATCAGAGACAGTGGGCAGAGGAGTAGACCATGGTATATGTGCAAGAATGGTGCTCTGGCCACCCCAAGCTCCTCCTTTATGGGAGGCGGATAGTGACTGCAGCCATGAAATTAAAAGACGCTTGCTCCTTGGAGGAAAAGCTATGACCAACCTAGACAACATATTAAAAAGCAGAGACATTACTTTGCCGACAAAGGTCTGTCTAGTCAAAGCTATGGTTTTTCCAATAGTCATGCATGGATGTGAGAGTTGGAATATAAAAAAAGCTGAGCACCAAAGAACTGATGCTTTTGAACCGTGGTGTTGGAGAAGACTCTTGAGAGTCCCTTGGACTGCAAGGAGATCCAGCCAGTCAATCCTAAAGAAAATCAATTGTGAATACTCATTTGAAGGACTGATGCTGAAGCTCCAATACTTTGGCCACCTGATGCTAAGAGCCAACTCATTAAAAACAACTTTGATGCTGGGAAAGATTGAAGGCTGGAGGAGAAGGGGAAGACAGAGGATGAGATAGTTGGATGGCATCACCGACTTGATGGATATGGGTTTGAGCAAGCTCTGGGAGTTGGTTCAAGATAGGGAATCCTGGCATACTGCAGTCCATGGGGTCACAAAGAGTTGGACACAAACTGAGCGACTGAACAACAACAAATCAGTAAGCAAATGGAAAAAGAAAACACTACAAAAAAGGGCAAATTTCAAAACCAGGTGCAACATAAAAGAGAAAATGCAAATGGCCAAGAAACCAGGGAAGAAAAGATTTGCCTCACCAGTGTCAATGAAAATAATCAATAAACAATCTATAATAGAATAGAAGAGAGTTTTATCTGAGCCAAACTGAGGACTCTGTGGTGACCCAAGGATGAAAGAGCAGATAAAACCAAGGAGGGCCTTGGAACGCAGGAACGGAAAAACCAGACCCTAATTGTCCTTCCCTCCCCCATGTTATAATGATTACGGATTTCAGGTCCTCCTGAGCAGTAGAACCTGTCTCCCCCGCTACCCTATAGGGAGAAGGTATTTGCCTTACTCTTCCATCTACCCAGTATACATGCCTTATCCAATCAGCAAATGACCCACAAGACCCCTCTCCCGCTCCTTGTTCCCTGGGTATAAAAGTGTACTAAGTTCCCCTGTTCAACGTCGGTTCTCTCTTGAGCTGGCCCGCTGTTCTAACAGCATCTCCCACTCTAACAAACTTTATTTCCCTCTCAAAAACAAACAAAAAAATGGTGCTCCGCCCTGGACTACTGCTAATAGAGAAAAGTGCTCCTCCAAGAGGTAGAGCTTAGGGAGGCAGGGAAGAATTACCCCCTGAATGATGCTCATTCCCTGAAAGGCACGAGGCCTCAGGGAAGAAGACTGTAAGCACATTTCAGGGGCTGACTTTGAGCTTCCTGAGAAGTTCCCTCTCACTTGGGAAACTGCACATTGCACAGCATGGTTGAAGCACATTTCAGGTGCCATGGCTTTTCCAGACTGCTGTCATGAATGGAGCACTTGTTGTGTACCAAGTGTTTCACATACATGCAGTTTTTGCAACAACACTGTTGATATGGGTGCGTTTAACTGTTGGGGAAACTGGGATTGGGGTCTGCAGCTGTGTGATCCAGTCTAGGTAGACAACTATACCATTTGAGTGACTATCCTGGACAGTATGTGCTTCTCCCAGGTGTCCTGGATGCCCTGCTACCAGTTGCTCTTCATGACTTGTACTGTCGATTGACCTTCCTCCGAGAAAGAAGAGGCTCTGCTCTTTCAGAGCACTGTTTTCTCCATCCTAACAGGGAGAGCATCCCCCATGGGCAGCCTCTAGCTACCCAGTACTACTGACTGGTGAAGGATTCTGAAAGCCCAGCTACCGTGCCTGGAGGCAGGGCAGACTCAAGTGTCAATCATGCTCCAGGGCTCCCCTGCGAGATCAGGCTGAGGCTCACCTGGCCTGAGATACCACCTTGCCCCCTTCCTCCTCTCCCTGTCCTGCCTCCCCTACCCTTCACTGTTCTCCCCTGGAAGCACGTTCTTACTTTAAATCGGAGTTTGGAGCAGAGAAAGGTTTATTGCGGGACAAAGCAAGGAGAATCAGTGGCTCCAGCCCAAACTCACCCCGCCTCCGAAAGGTTTTAGCACAGCTTGTTTAGAGGCCAGGTGTGTGTGTGGAGGGGGTATGGGTCTCAGGTTACATGATAAGTTTACACACAGTTCTTTGATTGGCTGATGGTGAGGTAACAGGGCAATTAACATTATAGGCCCCAGGGGTCTGGGGTCATCAAGTAGTTCATTGCGCCCACTTGGTGGTGGTTTTAGCATTTGAAAAACTCAGGGAGTGTGCATCAGATACTATTATCTGAGTCTTCAGAGAGGAGTTAGCCTGGAGGTCTGGGAAGAGGTCTGCCTCCCCAAAGGCCCCATGGCCTCCTGCTTGGTGACACCATCCATCTTTTCTCAAACTTTTATCTGCTTTATTTCAGTTAACTTCCCCCTATGCTTTCAGTTTCTGGACTCTAAAACTCCGTGACAAAAAACCAAGACATGCTGAATCTCTGGTTTTCTCTTTTTCAGAAAAGCGATGTCCTACCCTTGGCATGCCAGTGAATGGAGGGTTTAAGTGCATCGACGGTGCCTACTTTAACTCCCAGTGTGAGTACTATTGCTCGCCGGGATACACGCTGAAAGGGGAGCGGACAGTCAGGTGTATGGACAACAAGGCCTGGAGTGGCCAACCAGCTACCTGTGTTGGTAAGAAAATATCACCAGTCCTCAGAAGGCACCTACTTTGGGAGAAGCAGGGGGTGTCCATACAGTGAGTTTAAAATTTCTATTTATGTATCTATTTCCATCCAGTCTTAGTTGCAGCATGCAGGATCCCTAAATTGCTGCATGCAAACTCTTAGTTACAGCACGTGGGATCTCGTTCCCCGACCATGGATGGAACCTGGGCCTCCTGTATTGGGAGCACAGAGTCTTAGCCACTGGACCACCAGGGAAGTCCCCATAAAGTAGATTTTAAAGGAAGCACCTATGTTCCATGTGGAAAGCCTAAGAGCCCAGTTTTGCTTTCCGTGGCTCTCTTCATCTCTAATTTCTCTGGCTCAGCACAGACCTAGCCTCAGTCTCTTTGCTTGAGTTGACTTCACAGCTCATGGCTTTCCCGTGACTTACCTCTCTCTTGGATTGCGATCGAGGCAGCTGGAGGCTGGCAGAGAGAGATGCAGGCCAATCCTGCTATTTTAGTTCTGGGACGTGCCCTGTAGCATTGAGCAGAGTTGTTGACATTTGGTTGGACAGTCCTGTGGGGAGCAGCTCTGCGTCTTTCAGCCCACGGACATAGTTCCTTTGTTAGCAACTCTGGGAGTCAGAAAGTGCTCAGTGTGCTAAACTGGCAGGGATTTGGCTGTCTTACCTGACTCTGGATTTGTTGGCAGTAGTTCTTAGTTGTGGTTTGGGGGAGGCTTGGCCACAGCCTCAATGGAACACTGGGTTTTTTTTCTTTTTAATTAATTATTTTTGGCTGCACTGGGTCTTCCTTGCCTCTCTCGAGCTTTGCTCTAGTTGTAAGCGGGGCTACTCTAGGTTAACAGTGTGTGGGCTTCTCTTGTTGCAGAGCACAGGCTCTAGGGCACACATACTTTGGTAGTTGTAGTATGTGGGCTCAGTTGTGGCACACGGGCTTAGTTACTCTGGGGCATGTGGAGTCTTCCTGGATCAGGGCTCGAACCCGTGTCCACTGCATTGACAGACGGATTCCTACCCACTAAGCCACCAGAGAAGTCCTCTTTGGAACTCTTTTCCCATGCAAATTCAGGGCCCCACCCCAGACCTTCTGAATTACAAACTCTGGGCATAGGCCCAGCACTTGGCACTTAAAGGAGCCTTCCAGGGCGTTCAGAAGAGCTTAAAGAGAGAGCCACTGATCTAAGACAGTGCTTCTCCAACTTGAAGATCACCTTGGGTAAAAATGTAGCTTCTGCTTTAGGAGATCTGGGGCAGATTCTGGGGTTCTGCTAGACCCTGCTCTAGAGAAGGTTTCTAAATCTTGGAGCAATGGACATCTGGTGTCCAATAATTATTTGTCATGGGGCCCTGTCCTTTGCACTCTAGAATGCTTAGAGCCTTGGCTTTTACCCACTAAATGCCAGTGACATCTTTCCCCAGCTCCCACGTGTGACAACCAAAAATGTCTTCAGACATTGCCCAGTGTCCCCTGGAGGGAGGAGAAAAATCACCACCCCTCCTTTGAGAATCACCCATCTCTAAGCAGTGGATACCCACCCTGGCTATTTACTAGAATCACCTGAGTATCTTTTAGAACCTAGCCATGCCTTGATCCTGGGGCTTCCCCAGTAGCTCAGTGATAAAGAATCCACCTGCAATGAAGGAGACTTAGGTTCAGTTCCTGGGTTGGGAAGATCCCCTGGAGAAGTACATGGCAACCCACTCCAGTATTCTTGCCTGGGAAATCCCGTGGACAGAGGAGCCTGGCGGATCGCAGTCCATGGGGTTGCAAAAGTGTCGGACGTGACTTAGTGACTGAACAACAACACATCGTGGTTTTACCCTAGAGATTCTGACTCAGTTAGCCTGATGTGGGATAGCTGGAGGACGCAAGTGGCATTATCAAAACTTCCCAGGTGGTTTTCATGCACAGCCAGACTCAGGGCCATCATCTGAGAGCAGTGGATCTCAGAGAGTGTGGGCTCCTGACCAGAAGTATTAGAAATGCACATTTCCAGGCCTGTAGGATAGTTGATGCTGGGGTGGAGCTTAGCAATCTGCATTTTCACAGGCCCTCCAGGACATTCTGATGCTCTAAAGGTTGAGAACCTGCCTTGGAAGATCAAATTTGGGAAGAACTTTCGTACCTTTTGGAGAAGGAAATGGCAACCCACTCCAGTATTCTTGCCTGGAGAATCCCATGGACAGTGGAGTCTGGCCGGCTACAGCCTATAGGGTCGCAAAGAGTCAGACATAACTGAGCAACTAACACTACACTTAGTACCTTTTAATGCAAAATAGTGCCCAGCAGTTTGAGCACCAGCAGGAAACTTGTTAGAAATATAGACTCTTAGGACCTACTCCCAGACTCGAGAGATCAAAATCTGCGTTGTAAGAAGATCCCCAGGGGATTCCTATGTCCTTTTAAAGTTGAGGCAGACTGCTCTGGCACAGTGGTTTTTAACTCTGGCTGCAGTTCAAATCTGAGTATCTGGGGCCCCGGCATTTTTCCAAAACTAATCCAGGTAATTGAAAACTACTGTCCCAGGAGACTGTTGCCTCATAATGTGTTAGAGCTGCCAGGACCCAGCCTAACAGAACATTCTAGTCCAATCCCCCTTCTGTGGATAAGGCCTTGATTTGGTTATGTTGCATAGAGCCAAGCCTCTGGGCTTTTAGGCTCAAAGTCCCTGAATTCAGAGACAGCTCTGGCACAGAAATGGCAAGGCAGCTGGCCGCAGGAGCCTGGCTCCTACGCTTCTTGAGTCTGGCCCTTCTGCAGAGAACATTCAGCGCCTGCTCATTCCCCCAAGGACTCCTTGCTAACAGCTCAGTGTCTGGGCAGATAATGCAGGGATGTGACTGAGACTGGATGCTGCCCTCTGGGGGCAGTTGTACAGCAGCTTCTCTGGCCTTGGTCCTATGGGTGTCTTCATGACAGTACCACTGTCCACTGTCTCCCTTGGCAGCATCGGTCATCCTTATTCTTCAGTTATAGCCAGGGGACTGACCCAAGATGTGAGCCTTCTACATCTTCTACATCACAGCCCAGACCTTACCTTCTATCTGTCTTACAAGAGCACCAGGTCCAAGTCATTTCCCAGATAACTGACTCAGATTTATTCCTGGCTTCTCTTTTTCTACGATTTAGGTGGGAGTTTGAAGTGATCAGTAATTGGGAAGACAGAAACCATTCTAGGTGTTTCCAACAGAGGAGTCGTTAATACAGGGCAGTGGTTATATAGGAAGGGCTGGAGGAACAAAAGAGGAAAAAGACTGTTACCAGACTTTGTGTGTGTGTGTGCACTCAGTCATGTCTGACTCTTTGCGACTCCGTGGACTGTAGCCTGCCAGGCTCCTCTGTCCATGGGATTTCCCAGGCAAGAATACTGGAGTGGGTAGATTCTCCAGGCAAACTTACTGACCAAGGGAAGCATCTCCTGAATTGTCAGGCAGATTCTTTAGCACTGTGCCACCTAGAGATTAGTTAGAGCAGAAATCCATTCCAACCAAGGGCTGGTGGGAGCAAAAGTGGCCTAGTGGTATTACCCAAAGTCCATAAACTCACCTTGAGGCTGACATGTCTGCAGCTGACACTATGGATGAGAATGAAGTCAGGAGCCCAGGAAACCTTCATGGAAGCCCCTACCAAAAGCCTAATGGCTTCCCTCTTCCTCCTGCCTTCTGTCCTCATGCGAGTGCCTCCCATTGGCAAAACTAGCCGGCACCCAGCTGGCAGAAGGAGTCCAAGACATGTCAATTTGAGAATTTCAGTACAAGCAGTAAAGATTTCAGTGCAGGTGATGATTTAAAAGAAAAATCGAGTGCCAACAGAATCTGTGCCACAGAAGCCTTTTTCTTTTTTTATTAATTATTTTTTTTGGCAGTACTGTGTCTTTGTTGCTGCACGTGGACTTTCTCTAGTTGCTCTGAGTGGAGGGCTACTCTCTAGTTGTGATGTGTGGGCTTCTCATTGCGGTGGCTTCTCTTGTTGTGGAACACAAGCTCTAGGCACACGGGCACACGTAGCTGTGTCGCACAGGTTTAGTTACCCAAAGGCATGTGGAATCTTCCCAGACCAGGATCGAACCCGTCTCCCTTGTACTGGCAGGCGGAGTCCCAACCACTGGACCACCAGGGAAGTCCTCAGCAGCCTTGCTCTGAGGTCTTAGACATCTCCCTGTAAATCACTGTAGTTCGCAGTGAGGAGGAGCCTGCAAAGCTGGCCTGCTCAGCCCATGCGTGTAGGATAGTGCTCAGGCTGTGAGTTCCAGGCACACTCTTCTAGAAGGACATGACCTGAAGCCAGATGTTGAGGTCAGAAGAGCCCCTCCCAGATGTTGCTTTTACTCGCTGCCTGGTGACTTGGAGTGTACAAGCTAGCTCTTCAGAACACTCCTCTCCACCGTGGCCCCCCGCCCCACTTTGAATGTCTGTTCCCTCACATTAGAAGGGGCAGAGGTGATGGGAGAGGAGGAGATACTCGAAAATCTCCCTGCTGAGCAAGCACTGGCAGAATCCTCCAGGGATCACAGTGTTCAGATGTCCAGATTGTGGGTAACAATGGAAAGAAATTGCTGATTGTTCGCAAAATGCAACAAGTGTGTCTTAAGCCAGACCAGATGGGCCTGGAACCTTCCCAGAGGGAGAGAGAAAAAACTAAGAAATGAACCCCAATTCCAGGGGATTGATCTTAGAGCGGGACAGGGCAAGGTTCAGGCATCTTTGGGGTAAGGGAATTTGTGCATGCAGTGAGGGGGGTGAAAAAGAGAATAATGAGGTCCTAGGGAAAAAAAAGAGAAATAAGACACAGCAAGCAGGCAAATCTTTTTTTGATTCTGTGACAGAGAAGCTGGAGTTTGTCCCCGTGAATTTTACTCCAGGGATGTCATGGACTCTTTGGCTTTCAATATATTATTAAATGAGTTTATTGACTTGGTGTGTTGGCAGGGCTTGGGGGTCTGTGAGCACAGCTTGGAGCCTCAGCCTAGTTTAGGAGCTGACACATGGTGGCCAAGGAATTCTCAGATTTCCACACTGCCTTGAGCAATGCCTCTATGCCCAGCTGTGCTGAGTGCTAAGGAAATCCTCTCAGTTCTCCTTCAGATCTGAAGGGAAGAGAGAACCCTGGGCTGGCTTTTGATGCTGAGGTGGTCAGTTCTGTGGTCGGGCTAATTTGAAAGGACCACAAGTCAAAATTCGTTCCCTTAGGCAGCCTACACTCTGGCAGTAGGCTTAATGTCCATGGTTATTTCAAAAACAGATATAGATAGAAATAAGTCAATGTAGGAGGAAAAAAAAAACATACTGCAAATTGCAGGAGGGTAAAATATTGAGAGAGCCACAACTTCCATTGATATATATATATAAAAAAACCAAACCCATAGACTGTAACAACTATTGTTTTGGGGTATATTTTTTTCTTTCTTTCCATTTTTAGTCCTTTCCGGTTACATTGGCATGTAGATATAACAATGGACAGTTATAATTACAGGTCCTCTCCTTTGGACCAACACTTTTCCCTAGGCCAGCAGGAAGAGAAGAAAAAATCAAGTAAATTTAAAACCATGGACATTGAAAACCAAGCAAGTATTGTCAGATACACAGGGGGCCCCATTGAGATGTTTTAACAAAAGACCATATACAAACCAACTTGCTTCCTGAAGTTACTCTCGGCTTATTTTATGTTTCCTGTGGAATAGAATAGTTGGAGAGTTAACACAAATGGAAGTCTGGAATAAAAAAAAAACTCTGCAGTTTTAGATATGCAAACTGATGGACTACTTTCCCAGCTTCCCAATTATCTGACAGCTTGATTGACCCGGTGACCCACAAAGAAGTTTGCTGGGCAGAATGGTATTATTTCTAGAGATTCAGTTGAGGATATAAATGTCGTGGGGCTGAGAATAAATGCTCTGAAATCATACAAAATTTTTCCCAGGTTCAGAAATACACATTGTTTTATAAACTTTCAGGAAGCTAGTTTCAGCTTTGCAACAAGTTGCTTGATTGAGATACTATTCCACTTTTTTTTTTTGTTTTTTGGTCCCACTGCATGGCATATAGAACTTGCCCAACCAGGGCATGCAGAATCTAGCTCTGTGATCAGGGATCAAACCCGTGTCCCCTGCATTGGAAACATGAAGTCTCCAGTGGTTACACTACCACCTTGGAAGTCCGAGATACTGCTCCACTTTTTAACCTGGCATGATTTTTAGCACAAACTAAACAGGTAAACTGTTATTGCACCACTGTAGTATATCCCCAATGAATTTTTAGTTTGGCATCTTTCTGATGAAGATAGTGACTTCCAGTTGTGGAGTTCTTTGCTTATCAACTCTTTGGTTCATTGGGAAAGTTTCCTAATATCTCGTATGGTGCCAAAGACGTGGAAACCCTGTTCAGGGGCATGCACGTGGATTACAATCTAGCTGGGGGAAGCAAGCAATGAGGGAAGTTTTCAGTGACTAGGTTTATTCTGTCTTGTGTAGTCCCTCTCTTCCTGTGCCAGGAAATGACCACTTCCTCCCTCCATCAACAACCTCCAACTATTTTATGTTTGTGTCAGTAATCTATTGCTGTACAACCGATCACCCAGAACTTAGTGGCTTCAATCAACCATGTTATGGCTCATGGTTGTTTGGGCTGGCAATTTGGGCAGGGCTTGGTGGAGACAGCTCACCTTTGCTGCACACAGTAATGGCCACGGTGCATGTCTGGGGCTGGAGGATCCAAGATGGCTTCACTCCCATGTGCAGCATCTCACTCAGAGGTCGCTGTACTGGCCAACATTTGAGTCCCTTTTTTGTCTCTCCCTTCATTTCTCATCTTCTCCACTTGGCCTCTCAAGGCAGATAATTGGGCTTCCTTAGATGGCAGCTGGCTTCTGAGATGATAAACACAGAAGGTGCCAGACTCTTTAAGGGCCTACTTCTGGGACTGGCATAGAATCACTTCCCTTGCATTCTGTCAGTCAAAGCAAGTTACAAGCCAGGCACAGATTTAAATGGAGGGGAGGCAGACTCTATCTCTTGGTAGAAGGTTGCTGTTGTTCAGTTGCTCAGTTGTGTCCAACTCTTTGCAACCCCATGGACTGCAGCATACCAGGCTTCCTTGTCCCCCACCATCTCCTGGAGTTTGCCCAAGTTCATGTCTATTGCATCAGTGATGCCATCCAGCCATCTCATCCTCTGCCGTCCCCTTCTTCTCCTGCCTTCAATCTTTCCCAGTAAATATTCCCAGGGTCTTCTCCAATGAATCAGCTGTTCGCATCAGGTAGCCAAACTATTGGTGCTTCAGCATCAGTCCTTTCAGTGAATATTCAGGATTGATTTCCTTTAGGATGGACTGGTTGGATCTCCTTGCAGTCCAAGGGACTCTCAAGGGTCTTATCCAACACCACAGTTTGAAAGCATCACTTCTTCAGCACTCAGCCTTCTTTATGATCCAGCTCTCACATCTGTACATGACTACTGGAAAAACCATAACTTTGACTAGATGAAACTTTGTTGGCAAAGTGATGTTTCTGCTTTTTAATATGCTGTCTAGGTTTGTCATAGCTTTTCCTCCAAGGAGCATGCATCTTTTAATTTTGAGGCTGCAGTTACCATCTGCAGTGATTTTGGAGCCCAAGAAGATTAAGTCTGTTTGTTTCCATTTTTTCCCCCATCTATTTGCCATGAAGTGATGAGACTAGATGCCATGATCTTAGGTTTTTGAATGTTGAGTTTTAAGCCAGCTATTTTACTCTCCTCTTGCACCTTCATCAAGAGGCTCTTTAGTTCCACTTTGCTTTCTGCCATAAGGGTGGTGTCATCTGCATATCTGTGGTTATTGATATTTTCCCCTGCAATCTTGATGCCAGCTTGTGCTTCATCCAGCCCGGCATTTCACATGAAGTACTTTGGATATAAGTTAAATAAGCAGGGTGACAATATACAGCCTTGATGTACCCCTTTCCCAATTTGGAATCAGTCCATTGTTCAATGTCCATTTCTTCTACCTCTTGCTTCTTGACCTGCATACAGGTTTATCAGGAGGGTTAAGGTGGTCTGGTATTTCATCTCTTTAAGAATTTTCCCCAGTTTGTTGTAATCCACACAGTCAAAGGCTTTGGCATAGTCAATGAAACATAAGTAGATGTTTTTATGGAATTCCCTTGCTTTTTCTATGATCCAACAGATGTTGGCAGTTTGATCTCTGGTTCCTCTGCCGTTTCTAAATCCAGCTTACATCTGGAAGTTCTTGGTTCATGTACTGTTGAAGACTAGCTTGAAGTATTTCAAGCATTATCTTGCCTACTAGCATGTGAAATGAGCACAATTGTGCAGTATTTTGAATATTCTTTGGCATTGCTTATCTTTGGAATTGGAATGAAAACTGACAATGGAATTGAAATAAAAACTCTTTGGAACTGGAATGAAAACTGACAATTGGAATGAAAACTCCTGTGACCACTGCTGAGTTTTCCAAATTTGCTGACATATTGAGTTCAGCACTTTCACAGCATCATCTTTTAGGATTTTAAATAGCTCAGCTGGAATTCTGTCACCTCCAGTAACTTTGTTCCTAGTAATGTTTCCAAAGCCCACTTGACTTCACACTCCAGGATGTCTGGCTCTAGGTGAGTGATCACATCATCATGGATATCTGGGTCAGTTAGAACTTTTTTGTACACTTCTTCTGTGTATTCTTACAACCTGTTCTTAATCTCTTCTGCTTTTGTTAGGTCCTTGCCATTTCTGTCCTTTGTTATGCCCATCTTAGCGTGAAATGTTCCCTTGATATTTCTTATTTTCTTGAAGAGACTCTAGTCTTTCCCATTCTGTTGTTGGTAGGAGGAACTGCATGTATATAAGGGGATTATGGGTAGCCACCTTCCCAGGAAATTCACCAGAGTATGCTTTGTTAGAAATCAGAGCTTAGAAATCATTAGTGAAATACGTCTTGGAAGATGTCATACCAAATTTGAAAAAAACAGGTGTGGTTGCTTATATCGTATTTCTAGGTATATTAATAAGGCCAAAATCATAATACTTTAAACAAATTAGAACTTCCATTCGCATATAAATGTCCGGGCAGTATCCTAGACCCAACCTCCTCCTCGTTTGTTCTTCCACTTGAAACTTGCAGCTTTCATCTGCAATCGAAGATGGCTGTTCACAGCTTACCACTTCATACACATTCAAACCAGGGTGGAGGAAAAAGAAAGAGGAGAGTACCTCCCTCCACAAACACACACATACCTTTTTAAAGCACAATCCAGAAGTTGCACATGTCACTTTTTCTCACAGCTCACTGATGGAACCCATCCCATGGCCATAGATAACTTGAAACAAGGCTTGGAATAGAATCTTTATTCTGGAGGGTCACAGGCCCAGGAAAACTTCTTTTCTTCTAAAGAAACGGACATTCATGGGTTTTTCTCCATTTGCAGAGAACGGGAGATACTCTCTGCTTCTTTTACGCAGGCTTCTCATCCTGGTGGCTTCTCCTGTTGCAGAGCACGGGCTCTAGGGTGAATGAATGGGCTTCAGTAGTTGTGGCTCCTGGGCTCTGGAACACAGGCTCAGTCGTTGTGGCACATGGGTTTACTTGCTCCATGGCATGTGGAATCTTCCTGGGCCAGTGATCAAACCTGTGTCTTCTGCATTGGCAGGCAAATTCTTAACCATTGGACCACCATGGAAGCCCTCACCCTCTTTTTTATCTCCACCATCTGTCTGGTTAGACATAGTAAATATTCCCAAGTATGTACTATAGTTTCACAGATAAACAGTGGTTGATACAGTGCAGCATGTTTGTTTCTGGTATTTTATATGCAGAGAAGCAACTAGAGCACAGAGGCAGGGGACAGTTTGTCAGATGTCTCCAGTGAGTGGGGCAGAGGCCAGGATGTTCGTGAGAGTTGCTGGGTTGCCACACCGTAACTGGCCCTGCAGGCACTCTGACTCAACAAGGAATTGTGATCAGGTTTCTATAGTAACTTTGTTGATTTCATTCATGGAAATTTATAATAATGTAGAAATAGCAGTGATGGCCACAGCTGTGTAATAATAGGCTTCAGTTTCTGGAGCATCTGCTGAAGGGCAGGCCAGCTAGTCTCATCAGCTGAAAAAGAGGGCCTGATGCTTGAGAATGTGACAGGAGTCTGCTCTGCTGCTGCTTTTCCAGGGTTTATGGGGAAGGTGGATGTGATGACCAGGAAAGAATGTGTATGCAGAGGATGGAGGGAAATAACTAGCTCAGCAGTAGGCAGACACACAGAAGTCTTCGACTGATTAAAGTAATTTAAAAATATGTGATCATGTCTTAAAATCCCAGACCTCAAAGAAGTTCCCAAAGAGAGGAAAGGCTTCCCAGACTATAAATGGGGATGATAATAACAAGACTTAGTCTAGTGGGTGGTGGTGAGAATTCAGTGAAATAATGCAGGGAGGATACCTCGCCTGGGCTGGGCAAGTAGGGGAGGGTCAGTAACTAAATATTACCTATTATTGTTAGTGCTTTATTTCCTCTTGGTTTTTGTTGGAAGAACACCGCTTCTGAAAAAGTAGGCCAAATTCGACTGATCATTATTAGCTGTCAGAGGCTGGCTTTGGGAAGCTCTGAGACTCTTCACCCAGATAACCTAATTTGGAGCTGTGTTTGCTCAGTCTCAATATGTCTAGTTTATAGGGAAAACAACCCAACATATCATCCAGATGTTGAGTTTACATGACACAAAAGGTAAGAATATCTTTACTCTGACAGTGTTGCTCCAAGAAAATATGGTAACACTAAGTAATTTTATATTGAAATCTATTTCCCTTCCTCCTCCCCTCCTTTATGGCTCTAATTTTTTTTTCTAGATTCAGTATTGCTGTTCAGTCGCTCTGTCGTGCCTCTTTTGCAACCCCATGGGCTGTAGCCCACCAGGCTCCTCTGTCCATGGTATTTCCCAGGCAAGAATACTAGAGTGGGTTGCCATTTCCTTCTCCAGGGGATCTTCCCTACCCCAGGATCAAATCCGTGTCTCCTGCATTGGCAGGCAGGTTATTTACCAATGTGCAGCATTTTTAATTGAGATACTATTCATTTTCACACACCCCGCTTTTAAAAATTGTTTTTGCCCATACCATGCAGCATGTGGGATCCTAGTCCCCTGATCAGGGATTGAACCTGCACCCCATGCGGTGGAAGCACAGAATCCTAACCAAGGACCGCCAGGGGAAATCCCTTGGCTTCAGTTTTTTAAAAAATAAATATGCTTTCTATTATGAGCTTGCTGACTATATTTGGCCAGCAGGGGGCAGTTATTATATACATATCTTTCAGGATTCACCCAAAGCTGAAAAATGTTCATCTGAACTATGAAAGTATGTCTTCTATCACCTATCATAGTAAAAACAAAAAAGGATTGTTTTTAGCATCTTAGCAACTGATAATAGACACCTCTAACTCAGTTAAAGCAGCTTTTGTTTCACTATCACGTTGATAAACTATAAATTCTAAGAAGCATATTTTTTTCAGTTACTGTCCCTGAAATGAGCATGCATCTCACAATTGGTAACTTAGATTCAATAAAATATAGTTATTCACTTTAGGATTAGCGTATTATGGCTGTAAATTCACACTCCACTGAAGCACTGCATTGAATGAAAATGAATTTGGATCACTGAAGACACTACTGTTTAACAAGTTATTTGTGATTTCTTACCCTAAATGACAGTTATTGGACAAGACACATGAGAAAGTGTATGAAGACTTGACTTGGTGCATTTAGTCTCTCAGAAATGTTTGTGATTCAGAATCAAATGACATTTCATTTTCATTCAGCCTATAGTAGTATTTAAACAATTATCAGTTGACATGTAAAATAATGCAAATTGAAATGTTAATTTACTGTGTCCTCTTAAAAATACATTCTCTGTTGAAAATCATCAAGTATAACTTGTTAAAGTTTGAATTCCCCCTTCTTGTGATTTCACGTTGTGTGTGCGTGTGTTAGTTGCTCAGTCATGTCTGACTCTTTGCGACCTCTTGGACTGCAGCTCTCCAGGCTCCTCTATCCATGGAATTCTCCACGCAAGAATAATGGAGTAGGTTTGCCATTCCCTTCTCCAGGGGATCTTCCCAACCCAGGGATTGAACCACATTGACCCAGGGTCTGCCACATTGCAGGAAGATTCTTTACCATCTGAACCACCAGGGAAGTCTGTTCTAAGGAAAAATGCTCTAATTTGGGTTAGAATTCACATTCTCATTATCTCCATGCCTGGCCTTAAATAAACCACTTAGGCTGTCTGAGGCTCAGTTTCTTGATCTGTAACATGAGAGCACTGGGTGACTCCTTTAAGCAGCCATAGCATTTACTTTTATGTAGCCTAGAGCAGTGTTAATTTTCTACCTCGTGTCATATTTCACATATGGTGACATAATCCCCTCAACAGACTGTCAGCTCTGAGAATAACATGATTCTCTTGCCTTTGCATGCCCAAGCCCAGCAGCTGAAATGATGCCTTGGGGAAGGCTGGTACTCATTAGAGATTTGTTGCCTTGAACTGAATCAAACCAGATGATACCTAAGACACTTTTCTCTAGTATCCGATGATACTGTCTTTAAAGCAGGAAGGACTCACTCTGGCTGAATGACTTCTAGGTGGGTAACTGTTTTGTTGCCAAGTCAACAGGCAGAGTTTGGAAGCATGGGGAAGAAGTTGCTGTAGCTGATAAATTACCCTACAAGACACTAGCAAGGCCAGCTGATTACTGGTTTAGCCATACACAGGTAAGTACTCACACAGTCTTTAAAACTCAGCAGGCATTATCACTGGGAACTCTGCTCAGTGTGATGTGGCAGCCTGGGTAGGAGGGGAGTTGGGGGAGAATGGATACATATATATGTGTACACACACACACACATATATAGTTGAGTCACTCTGCTGTGCACCTTTAAGTATCACAATGATTGTGATAGTATTGATTGTAATTGGCTATACCCCAATACAGGCTTCCCTGGTGGCTGAGTGGTAAAGAACCCACCTGTGATGCAGAAGATGCAGGAGGCCCCGGGTTCGATCCCTGGGTTGGTGGAGAATCCCATGGACAAGGGAGCCCGGTGGGCTACAGCCCATAGAGTCGCAAACAGTAGGACGTGACTGAAGCAACTGAACATGCGTGCATATCCCAATACAAAATAAAAAGTTGACCTCGGCAGACGAGAAGGGGCAACATGAAGGGAAAGAAGATAAATACAGAAGGGGTGAAGAAGCCCTTCAAAAATAGGGAGCACCTAGAGCTTTGGGCACCCGCAAAGATGGTACAGTGGTAAAGAACCTGCCTGCCAATGCAGGAGATACAAAAGACAAAGATCCAATCCCTGGGTCAGGAAGATCCCCTGGAGAAGGAAATGGCAACCAACTTCAGTATTCTTGCCTGGGAAGTCTCATGGACAGAGGAGCCTGGTGAGCCACAGTCCATGGGGTTGCAGAGTCGGACACGACTCAGCACAGAGCTTTGGGCATGTCCAATGGTGGGTTGGGTGTCGAACCCCAGGTTGATATTTCCTAATGATGGTGAGAATATTCTGGTTACATTTTCAGATCTCGAACCTCCTAGAATCAAGTGTCCAAGTGTGAAGGAACGTGTTGCAGAACCCAACAAGCTGACAGTCCGAGTGTCCTGGGAGACGCCCGAGGGAAGAGACACAGCAGATGGCATTCTCACTGAGTAAGTGCAGCTTGGCAGCTGGAATGAGGTTGCCCGTTTATGTGAGAAGTTCACTACCAAGAATAAGAAAGTGTGTGTCTGCTGGTCAGTGTATGCTTTTGGACTCAGTACAGCACTCTTTCAGCCATAACTCATTCATTTCTTTATTTTTCTTCACTGTCTGGCATACTACATTCTTCACTTACGTGTCTGTTTATTGCCTGTCTCAACTACAGTATGTTTGCAGCCATATCCTTAATGTCCAGAGCCATGCCTAGTACATAGTTGCTACTTAGTAACTATTTGTTGAAGGAAAGAAAGGAAGTCAGAAGGAGTGGTGAGAAGGGACAGAAAGGAGGAAGAGGAAGCCAAGTGGTTAATTCACAGAAAGACTCACTGCCATTGTCTGCTAGGCCCCCTACCCAGGCCTTCCTAAGCCATCGCCTCCCTGGGAACCTGTCTCCCAGGTGGAGCTCAGTGTCGCCCCCTTGTGCTCTGGGATTATATTTTAGAGCAGAACTCCAAAATTTGTTTTTTGGCACCTGTTTCTTTCACAACTTTTGATTTTTAATCTTTAAATATATGACCATTAAACACTTAAACCACTTGTAAGTAAAAAAGGAGTCCTTCTGCCTTCTTCCCCACCCCAACCCCCTTCTCCAGGACCAACTACACAAATAGTTGGAAATATATCCCCAAAATCTTTAAAAATGGGTGGTTCCCTTCAGTGACGTTCAGCCACATGTTGTTCTAATCTAGCAGCTGCGCCTGTGCCCCTGCGGCTATGGATGGGCCCTCATGTTCCCTGGAGGCCAGTACATCATGTCAGCGTGTTCACATCCATGCCTTAGAGTGCGTGGTCCTATTAGACCTCCCCACCGAGTTTGCATCTGTGGACAAAGAACACTTCTGACTTAGCCCTGGTGAGCCATACAGCAGGGCAAGGCTTTCTAGAGTTCTGTCAACTCAGGCTGGGCAAGAGGAAATGTTTCTAAGCCAATATTAGCCATAACAGAACATTTTCTTCTAGGAAGAGGCTCAGTCTTTCACCCCTAGGACATTTTGTTCTGACAGCCTGATACTTTTTCCCACCATCTAGCTTAGATCATATTTGTTATGTTTCCCCTTGTAATTCCTCAAAGAGAGTGTGAGTATTAAGAAATTATTTATTTGCTGTTGCATACATATGTCACCCTTTAAGGAGAAACTTTAGGCAATGGGGATTAAAAATATAAGTCACAGTTAATATAACCATGCCATGTGTCATGTGTGTGTGCTGTCATGTCCAACTGTTTGTAACCCCATGGACTGTAGACTGCCAGGCTCCTCTGGCCATGGGATTCTCCAGGGAGAATATTGGAGTAGGTTGCCATTTCTTCCTCCAAGGATTCTTCCTGACCCAGGGGTCAAACCCAGGTCACCTACATTGGCAAGCAGGTGGGTTCTTTACCACTGAGCCACCTGGGAAGCCCTTGATATCGTCAGGGACTGGCTTTTACCAATTGTTGAATCTTTTGGGACCCAGCACGATGCGTGGCCCTGCCCCTATCCCATAACAGATACTTAGATCCTCACAACTGCGATTGCTATTGAAATCTGGTATAATATACACACAATATCAGGTCATTAAATGACTCTAGTTATCTAGTGAGAATATTCACCTTGGCATTTTTGTGGGTAACCTGTGTGTTACAGTTAGAAATGTGACATTTTGAAAGAGCATCTTAGTAACCCGAACCCTCTGTTCAGAGCAGCTATTGGCTTCCTAAATTCTACAGCCCAGAGCCATCAGAGGTGTGGAGCAGAATGAGGAGTTCAGATAAGGCTGTCTTCCCCCTTTTCAGCTCTTGCTCGGCCTCCTTGCTTCTTTGGCATTTCTCTTCTTTCCCTCATGTCTTTTGCAAGCTTCTGTTCTGTAGTCCCCTTCTGGGGGTGAAGGTTCTTGTGTCACGTGCCTAGACAAGTGCTTCCTGTGAGCTCCCGTATTTACGCCCTATGACTGTTGTTTGCATGTCGCACATGAAAGAGAGTCTCCAAGAGGTGAGCGGCCACTCATGTTTGAAGTCTGATTCCTCTCAGGTTTATCTGCTTTTAAATTGTGCTTCCAGATGAGGACCTTAAAGCACCTAAGGCCCAAAGTGACACGTCTATAATGCTGGCACTCTCGTAACACCCCTCACTGCATGCTGCTAAGTCGCTTCAGTCATGTCCAACTCTGTGCGACCCCCCAGATGGCAGCCCACCAGGCTCCACCGTCCCTGGGATTCTCCAGGCAAGAACACTGGAGTGGGTTGCCATTGCCTTCTCCAATGCTTGAAAATGAAAAGTGAAAGTGAAGTCGCTCAGTCGTGTCCGACTCTTCATGACCCCATGGACTGCAGCTTACCAGGCTCCTCCATCCATGGGATTTTCCAGGCAAGGGTACTGGAGTGGGGTGCCATTGCCTTCTCCACACTTGAAAACAACTGCATTGTCCACCTGTGGGGAAGGTTCTCCTCAATGGTGACAGTGAGAATTTCACATGCACATTGTCAGTCAATATTCTCTTCATTCCTCACACATGTAGAGAGAAGGGAAATTATCTATTGAAAAACAGTTGATCATATTGTACTTACTGATATTCTTATCAGAAAACTGAGAAGAAAGATGTGGGAGTCACCCTTGCTCTGTGACCTTGGGTGGGTTCCTTGATCTTTTGGTGACTCAGTTTCCTCATCTGTGAAACGGGTATAATAATGCCTACATCACAAGGTTGCTGAAAGGATTAAATAAACTACTGTATATGTATGTGTGTGTGTATACATACATACATACATACATACAATATATATATATATATATGTATGTATAATGTCTAGAACCATGCCAGACATGTGTAAGGTTTATATCCTGGGCTTCTCTAGTAGCTCAGAAGGTAAAGAATCTGCCTGCAATGCGAGAGACCTGGGTTCAATCCCTGGGTTGGGAAGATCCCCTGGAGGAGCGAATGGCAACTCACTCCAGTATTTTTGCCTGGAGAATCCCCACAGAGAGAGGAGCCTGGTGGGCTACAGTCCATGAAGTCACAAAGAGTCAGATACAACTGAGTGACTCAGCACACACAGCACAAAGAATAATAATAAAAATAATAATTAATAAAAAAGATAATAATAACTTGAGTTATTATTATGATCACCATGAAATCACAGTGAATTTGTCTTTTGCTCAGGAAAGGTCTCCACCAAGATAGAAACAGCCAAGACCCCTACAGGCCCAAACTGCCAGTGACTGCTGGGATTACCCTCTCAAATGATTTCCTCAAACAAAATTCCCTCATCCTCCCAATTGGGTGGCAGTTCAGGTCTCCCTTGGACCAAAGGAAGGAAGTCTTGGGCTCTGAGTTCTCAGCATCTCCCATCCTCTGTTCTGCATCCCAACAAGAAAAACCAGTCTGATCTTCCCAGGAACTGGGGACTTCCATTTTCTGGTCTCAAACTGCACTTCTGAAACTGAGTAAAGCTCAGAAAATTCTCTTCTTTGAGGATTAAACTAGTAAAACTGGCCCTTGAAGTCTCTGTATCTTGAACAGAATGGGTGCTCAACAAACACCCATGATGGTCCTCTTTGATCCTTAGGCCATCATGGCCCGATTGTTAGGGCCTACAGCGATCATCTTTGGTGTTTCTGATTTTTTCCCCCTTTAAGTGTTATTCTAAAAGGCCCACCCCCAGGCTCGCATTTTCCAGAAGGAGACCACAAGATCCAGTACACAGTCTATGACAGAGCCGAGAACAAGGGCACTTGCAAATTTCGAGTTAAAGTAAGAGGTAAGATAACTGCTTCTTGGCTTTTTTTTTCCTCTCTCTTTGTAAGAACAAAGGGAAGCAGAGGCTCAAGCTAGATCCTTCTAGCTTGAGTGCCCCTTGTCAGAGGGAGACTTACCAGCTCTGGCTTTGCCTCTGATCATGAGGCTAGGGGAAGGGTACCACCTCACTGCCGAAATTTCACAATTCAAATCTGGATGAGGTTGAGTGCTGGCAGATGATTGAAGGAGTCCAAGAGAGCAGTAAGCTCATCTCATATGAGCCCATCGCTGGCCATCCCAGAACAATAGTATTTAATAGCTTTTCCACTCCTGGGCTTCAGTGACCAGCCAAAGCCTATGTAGGTCCTTCTGTGAAGGAGGTTAGGGGCCCCTTAGGTAGCCCACCAACCGATCGTGTTCTTGGTGTTCCAGAACCTTTGGGGAAAAAAAAGGTTTTTAAGGTTTACTTTGAGCTTCATGGTTTGGGTAGCTAATAACTAGCCAACTTTACTCCTTCCTCTTCTGGGTTCAACCTCCTCATCTAGACCATGGGGAGCTGAATCAGTTCATCTCAGTGGTCTTGCTGGTTTGAACAGTGACCCTCCCAAGGCCCACCCACTGGCAGGGAGCCACACCTGCCCCTCCCTACACACCTGCCCAGTGTAGAAGCTGGTGTTTCTGACTCCTCCCCTTCCCTGCTTACTCTGTGGTGTCTGGGGACACTCAGCACTGAGCACCCTCTGGACTTGTGTCCCACACAGTGAGACGCTGCGGCAAGCTCCACGCCCCAGAGAACGGCTACATGAAGTGCTCCAGTGACGGTGATAATTATGGGGCCGTGTGTGAATTCTCTTGCGTCGGAGGCTACGAGCTTCAGGGGAGCTCTGCCCGAGTATGTCAGTCCAACCTGGCTTGGTCTGGCACTGAGCCCACCTGCACAGGTATGAGGGCAGCTCTCTCTCAAGCCAGCAGCAGACCCTGAAGCCCCTTTGATTCCGATTTCCAGGCCAGGGAGCCTTTTGTTCTATATACTTTGAAAGGTTCAGCGCCAGCCATCTCCATTTGTTGGGTGAAAACAGTCCTCCAATGACTGGGCAGCCCGTCTTGCCCACTCTCCTCCTTCACCTCTGCTCATTTTCTGATTTCTCTCACATGTCCTCTAAGGAGGCAGCTGGAGGTTAGGAGCCCACGGTTCATTATAAATCAGTGGCATTATGAATCAGCAAAGTCTGCACCCTTGGGACCTCCCTGGCAGTCCAATGCATAAGACTCTGCGCTCCCAATACAGGGGGCCAGGGTTCAATCCCTGATCAGGGAACTAGATCCCACATGCCACAATGAGGAGTCGCTTGCCACCACTAAAACCTCATGCAACCCAAACAAAACACATCTGTACCCTTGTTCCTCTCTTCAAAGCCAGTACACTACTGTGTACAGGTGATAGAGCCCTTGCTTTGCAGCACTAGGTGGAAAGTCCCACAGACCTTGGGCCTTTGGGATCTTTCCTCCTAAAGTCAAATAAGGAAGCAAATACTCTACCTTGTCCTGGAGCTGTTGAAAGGATGAAATGAGGTCATTTATTGAACAGTGGAATTGAGCAAGTCTTGGCATATGGTCCTGGGGTTGGGAAGATCCCCTCGAGAAGGGAATAGCAACCCACTCCAGTATTCTAGCCTGGATAACAGCAACAATAATGAAACTAAAACTTTCAATACCTGTCAGCTGTTATTACTGAGGAACAAAAATTGGGCTGGGTAGTGATCATAGTGTGACATTTGGACTAGCCAGAAAAATCTGGACATTTCTTCTATTTCTGTACTCCACTTTTTTCTCATTTCCTAATACTTTCTCATCTTTATGCTTCCCCTTTAATCTTAGCCG
Organism: Antilocapra americana; assembly: GCA_007570785.1. NCBI lineage: Eukaryota > Metazoa > Chordata > Mammalia > Artiodactyla > Antilocapridae > Antilocapra > Antilocapra americana. The sequence continues at coordinate 3,236,803 of ML664662.1, forward strand.
CTCAGAATTAGCTTAGGGAGACGGAGACAGGGATACATACATCAACAGCTGAATGCCTGCGGCTCTTCAATTTCATTAAAATACAAAGAACATCCCTCTTTCCTTCCCTGTCTCATTTCCTGGGGTAGGAGAGTAATGCCCCCCGACCTCTGGTGCCCTGCAAACATATCCACATCATAATCCCCAGAACCTGTGAATATATTACCTTACATAGCCAAAGGGACATTGAAGTTGTCAATTAAGGATTTTGAGATGGGGAGAAGCCTGTGGATTATCCAGGTGGGCTCAATGGAATCCCAAACATCCTTAATAAGAGGGAGGTGGAACTGCTCTCAGAGAGGAGTAAGTTTGGAAGCTGCTACGCTGCTGACTTTGAAGGTGGAGGAAAGGCTAGGAGCCAAGGAATGCAGGTGGCCTCTAGATTCTGGAATAAGGCAAGGAAACAGATGCTCCCCCAGGGCATGTGGGTTGGGGGCAGTGGGGGAGGGGGCACAGCCCTGCCAACAGCCTTGACTTGACCCCAATGAAACCCGTTCCAAACATTGCACTGCCAGAATTGTAAGAGAATATATGTTAGGCCACTAGGTTTGTGGTGATGAGTTGACCACAAACAAGAGGAAACTAACACATATCCCCACTCCCAGCTGAGTGCTCCTTGGGACCACCTCCCGAATAAACTGAAGACTTCTAGTTGAGTCTTTATCTCAGGGTTTACTTCTTACACATGTGTTTCTGTGTCTCATCACAGGTTGTATTGAGCCAGAAGCAGTAGAGGGTTTCTGACCTACCTGTTTCTGATTACAGCCATGAATGTCAATGTCGGCGTGAGAACAGCAGCTGCCCTTTTGGATCAGTTTTATGAGAAAAGGAGACTGTTCATTGTGTCCACCCCCACAGCCCGAAACCTCCTCTACCGGCTGCAGCTGGGGATGCTACAGGTGAGTCCTGGCAGCAGGGGCCAAGGCAGGAGGGAGACCTCTGAACAGGAAGGGCCCGGCCATTTCATTAAAAAGCAAAGGCTAGATTCAGTTCTTAATCCATTTCCTGGGAACTTCAGCAACTGGCACTTCAGAACTCCCACCATTCATTTCTGGGTCTGGGCTATAACCTGATTAGCATTGACACCCCAGAGCTAACCCAATCGTTTTCCAGATAATGAGGTTTGTTTGTCTTCACTAATAAGCCTAACTGACATGCTGTCCAGGTTCAGCCAAAGAACAAATTGTCTTTGCTGAACCCGGCCAGGGTAATGCCTGGGAGGGAGGCCATCTATCTGTTGTTTACCCAGAAGGCTGACTCAAGAACTGAGAAGAGTCCACATACCACCGCAGGGAGCTTCCCCATCTCCCACAGAGCTCCTCAGAGGGGGGTGAGCATCTTTCAGAAAAGTGGTTCTTTGAACCGTGGTCCATGGACTAGCTGTGTCAGCCTGGGAGCTTGTTAGGAATGCAAATTCTCAAGCCCCCACCCAAGACACACTGGATCAGAAACTACCTGTTAGCAAGACCTCCAGGTGACTCCTAGGAACTTCAGAGTGTGTGTTTGGGGGGTGGCTTTTCTAGGAAATGTGCCCTTTTTAGCTGTGTAAGTTTTATAGCTACCAAATGAGGCAACCAATGTCTTTTGGGAGGGAAAAAAAAGCCAGAAGCTGAAAGGATTGAATTAGAACTTGCTTGATTTTTGTCCTGAAGTATGTTGGCAATAAGAGTGGCCAATCTGATTGAAGAGGTGGGATGCTGTGCTGGGTCATAGATGTGGTGGTGCATATTTTGGGAGGAATGTTTCACCAAGGTGGTGCTAGTGGTAAGGAATTCGCCTGTGAATGCAGGAGATGCAAGAGATGCGGGTTCCATCCCTGTGTTGGGAAGATCCCCTGGAAAAGGAAATGGCAACCCACTCCAGCATCCTTGCCTGGAGAATCCCATGGACAGAAGAGTCTGGCGGGCTGTAGTTCATGGGGTCGCAGAGTCGGACACAACTGAGTGCATGCTTGTGTGTGTGTGCACACACACGACAGTAAACAGAACCAGATGTTCAGAACAATCTTGGTTTAATCAAAGGCTACAATTTAACTTTTCAGCTTTAAGACATTGAATAATAAAACTTTGTTTATTCTCCACATGTACTTGGACTTCTCATGAACTCTGAAGAGCCATATAAAAAGTTTGGGGCTCCCTTGATAGGAACCTAATTTATCTCATCTTTACCTCCAATCCCTGCTACCTTACCTCCACCTTGTGTCCCCTTGTCCCAGCTAGGGACTTGCTCTTGGGGTAGCACAAGGCCACAACACTCCATCGTGTGGGGAACTGGCCTTGCAGGCTCTATCCCATAACTATACATTTTCCAACCTCTTCTTATTTCCATGGAAAAATAGACAAACAACTTGCTTTTTCTCTGTTGGGCAAACTATGGCATTTGTAAGTAAAACTGTACTGAAGCGCAGCCAAGACTTGCTCATTTGTACATTCTTTATGGCTGGTTTAGCATCACAGTGGCACCGTGGACTAGTTAGAACAGAGACCAGCCAGCCCCATGGAACCTACAATCTTTACTCTCTGGCCATGTACACAAAATGTTTGCTGACCCCTGCCCTAGTCTAGCCCACTCCTTCAGGTACTTGCTAAGTTACTAATCAACTAGTTGGTTAAGGAGCCCCCCAACATATTGATATGTGACCTCCCCCTTCCAACATATTTACATTGGCATTTTAAGCAGAGCCTTCAAAGAAAGGTTTGATTGGCTTATGTGATTGTTAGAATAATAAAAATGTATATTTCTATCTTTTTTTACACTCTTCTACCACTTCTGTCATCCCATACAGAGATATTTCAACGGAACTGTAATAAAAACTTGGTGTTCTCATACCTAAGGAGTTCAAACTTTCTTTCTCCCAGTTAGTCATCATTCATCCTAAATTTTTTTTGCTTCCTTATTGCCACTGCTGCTACTGATGAGACTTCCTGGCATGTGGTTGAGCAGGTCATGATTCTTGCCAAGGCCCAGCTCAGAGGACTGAAACATTTTCTCTTTAAAAAAAATGAGGTATGATGGACATCTAACCTACTTGTTTCAGGTGGACAACATAATGACCCAGTATTTGTATATATTGCAAAATGATAACAGTAGTCCATTTAACATCCATCACCATACATAGTTACTAAAAATGGTTTGCTTGTGATAAGACCTTTCAGGATCCACTCCCCTAGCTACTCTCAAATATACAATATAGTTTAATTAACTAGAGTCACCAAGCTGTATATTACATCCCCATAATTTTTTCATTTTATTACTAGAAATTTGTACCTTTTGACCCCCTTCATCCATTTTGCCCAACTCCTAGCCCCCACTTTCGGAAAACACCAATCTGTTCTCTATATTTATGAGCTCAGTTTGTTTTAGTTCTTTGGGTTTTTCTTTCAAGATTCCACATGTAAGAGAGATCATATATTTATCTTTTTCTCTTTGACTTACTTAACATAATGCCCTCAAGGTACATCCACGTTGCAAATGTCAAGAGTTCATTCCTTTTTGTGGCAGCAGAGATACACCTCCTCAGTCTGGGTAGTGAACTTCTCACACATAAAAGGGGCAGCCTCATTCCAGCTGCCAAGTTGTGCTTACTCAGTGAGAATGCCATCTGCTAAGGACTTACAGATCTTTTAAATTTGTGACTTGCCAACTAAATCAAATCAGAGAGGAGCAGCCTTTCCAAATGATCAATCAAAAATAAAATGCACCTTTTTAGCCTGGTATTTCCCCTGGCTTCATTTGTTTTGCATTTCAGTGAACATTTATTGGGGCTTCCCTGGTGGCTCGGTGCTAAAGAATCTGCCTGCCAATGCAGGAGACGTGGTTTGATCCCTGGGTCGGGAAGATCCCCCAGAGAAGGAAATGGCAACCCACTCCAGTATTCTTGCCTGGAGAATCTTATGAACAGAGGAGTCTGGCGAGCTATAGTCCATGGGAGTCAAAAGAGTCAGACAACTTAGTGTCTTAGCCTTAGTGACTAAACAACAAGAACAAATATTGCCTTTTATATATTACATTTTCTTCATCCATTCATCCATCAAGGGACATTGAGGTTGTTTCCATAGCTTGACTATTGTAAATAATGTTGCAGAGACCATGGGGGTGCTTATATCTTCTCAAGTTAGTGTTTTTCTTTGGATAAATATGCAGAAGTAGAATTGCTGGATCATATAGTAGTTCTATTTTTAATTTTTGTGAGGAACTGCCTTACTGTTTGCCCTAGTGGCTGCACCCATTTACATTCCCACCAACAGTACATCAGTTCAGTTCAGCCGCTCAGTCATGTCCGACTCTTTGCAACCCCATGGACTGCAGCACTCCAGGCCTCCCTATCCATCACCAACTCCCAAAGCTTAGTCAAACTCATGTCCATTGAGTCGGTGATGCAATCCAACCATCTCATCCTCTGTCGTCCACTTCTCATCCTGCCTTCAGTCTTTCCCAGCATCAGAGTCTTTTCCAATGACTCAGTTCTTTGCATCAGGTGGCCAGAGTATTGGAGTTTCAGCTTCAGCATCAGTCCTTCCAATGAATATTCAGGACTGATTGTCTTTAGAATGGACTGGTTGGATCTCCTTGCAGTCCAAGGGACTCTCAAGAGTCTTCTGCAACACCACAGTTCAAAAGCATCAATTTTTCAGTGCTCAGCTTTCTTTATATTCCAACTCTCACATCCATACATGACTACTGGAAAAACCAAAGCTTTGAGTAGACGGACCTTTGTTGGCAAAGTAATGTCTCTGCTTTTTAACATGCTGTCTAGGTTGGTCATAACTTTTCTTCCAAGGAGCAAGCGGCTTTTAATTTCATGGCTGCAGTCACTATCTTCGGTGATTTTGGAGCCCCCCAAAATAAAGTCAGCCACTGTTTCCACTGTTTAGCCATCTATTTGCCATGAAGTGATGGGACGAGATGCCATGATCTTAGTTTTCTGAATGTTGAGTTTTAAGCCAACTGTTTCACTCTCCTCTTTCACTTTAATCAAGAGGCTTTTTAGTTCCTCTTCACTTTCTGCCATAAGGGTGGTGTCATCTGCATATCTGAGGTTATTGATATTTCTCCCGGAAATCTTGATTCCAGCTTGTGCTTCATCCAGTCCAGCATTTCTCATGATGTACTCTGCATATGTTAAATAAGCAGGGTGACAATGTGCAGCTTTGACGTACACCCTTCCTGATTTAGAACCTGTCGTTCCATGTCCAGTTCTACCTGTTTCTTCCTGACCTGCATACACATTTCTCAGGAGGAAGGTCAGGTTGTCTGGTATTCCTATCTCTTTCAGAATTTTCCACAGTTTGTTGTGATCCACACAGTCAAAGGCTTTGGCGTAGTCAATACAACAGAAATAGATGTTTTCCTGGAACTCTCTTGCTTTTTCAATGATCAAACGAATGTTGGCAATTTGATCACTGGTTCCTCTGCCTTTTCTAAATCCAGCTTGGACATCTGGAAGTTCACGTACTGTTGAAGCCTGGCTTGGAGAATTTTGAGCATTACTTTGCAGGTGTGTGAGATGAGTGCAATTGTGTGGTAGTTTGAGAATTTTCTTGGGAATTGGAATGAAAACTGACTTTTTCCAGTCCTGTGACCACTGCTGAGTTTTCCAAATTTGCTGGCATATTGAATGAAGCACTTTCACAGCATCATCCTTTAGGATTTGAAATAGCTCAACTGAAATTCCATCACCTCCACTAACTTTGTTTTTTAGTGATGGTTCCTAAGGCCCACTTGACTTCACATTCCAGGACGTCTGGCTCTAGGTGAATGATCACACCTTTGTAGTTATCAGTACATAAGCTTTTCCTTTTCTGTATGTCTTCAACAGCATTTGTTACACGTCTTTTTTCTAACCCCCTTTTGTAGCACTGGTTTATTAAGAGTGAATCCCTATCAGTATTTGTAGACTGTCAGTAGTCATGTATGGATGTGAGAGTTGGACTATAAAGATAGCTGAGCACCAAAGGACTGATGCTTTTGAACTGTGGTGTTGGAGAAGACTCTTGAGAGCCCCTTGGACTGCAAGGAGATCCAAACAGTCCATCCTAAAGACAATCAGTCCTGAATATTCATTGGAAGGACTGATTCTGAAGCTGAAACTCCAATACTTTGGCCACCTGATGCAAAGATGCAAAGGTGAGAAGAGAAGGGGACGACAGAGGATGAGATGGTTGGATGGTATCACTGACTCAATGAACATGAGTTTGAATAGGCTCCAGGAGTTAGTGATGGACAGGGAAGCCTGGCGTGCTGCAGTCCATGGGGTTGCAAAGAGTCAGACATGACTCTGCGACTGAACTTAACTGAAACAATGGGGAACTGAAACGTCAAAGCAAACACATTAAGGATCATACATAATAGATAAAACTCTTAAATTTTCTTGTTCCATGTTTTATTATTCCCCTTATTATTTATTTGCTTAAGTGATTCAATGCATACTGATAGCTTAAGGTGAAAAGTGTCAGATTCGTGATCTCCAAAGTAGATTTAGCTTTGGGACCAGGGATCAGGCTTGATCACTCAAGAGCTTTTGTGTAGCAGAGTTTTATTAAAGTATGTAAAGGGACAGAGAAAGCTTCTGATATAGACATCAGAGGGGTACAGAGAGTGCCCCCCTTTCTAGTCTTAGCAAGGGAGTTATATACTTTTTTTATTGGTTATTACAGTAAATCAAAAGAATGTTTCAAGGTTGTAAAGGCCTTACCAGACCCACTCCCACAATATACATTTTAAGATGACAGGATTAGAACTAACAACAGAAAGAGTTTACCAGAGCTACTCCCATAATATACATTTTAAAATGACAGGATTAGTCAGAAGGTTCTCAAAAGGGAGAAGCATGTCCTCAAGCAGGGTACATTGTTATATAACCATTGGTACAGAGTTTAAGGGAAAACATATCCTTGAGTAAGGTGAATTGTTTTGTTGTGGAATCATCTTCTCTGGGCTTATAGAAAAAAACCCTTTGTCCTTTTCTCCTCCTTGAGAACTCCAGACACCTTTCTTCTTCTCTGGGACCCAGGACTTCTTATCAGCCTACCTAGGAACTGACTCTCTCAATACTTAACCAAAACTGAATTCCTTATGAAACATTTCTGCCTAGACTGCAGAGCAGCCTGTCTTTCTGTGCCTTCATCTTTTGTTTGACTTCCGGCAATTCTGCCTGAATAGCTCTATCTTCTGGTGCCATCTCCTGGGCTTCCTTAAGGTCAGTCAATGCTTGATCATATTCTTTGAATCCTGGCCACCCTTGGGCTCTATGGTACAGTGCCTTGGTGTTTGCCGAGTCTATTCAAGGACCTCCAAGCAACTGTCAACCACTTCTTGCCAATCAGACATTTTCAGTGGACATCTTCAGTTTGCAAGCTCAAGTATTCAGCACACAGCTTAAAGCAACAGACTGCAGCTTTGATCCACATGCTTTCTCAGTTGCAACCTTCGAGCCTTCCACATACCTTAAAAGTATTTTTTTTAATGGCCATGTCTCAGTTCTGGGATTTGAATAAAGAATTTCCAATGTTTTTTAAGTCTTCTGATACTGATAAAATTTCATCTACATCTTTTAAATCTACATCTGCATCCTCAGAAATCTCGATCACTGTTACCAGAACTATCTCGGGGGAATATTCCCTAATCATCCCCTTCCTTCAGTTCTCTGCATTCTGCACTAATACACAATTTGGCAGTTTTTTCACCTTTCACCCCCACATTTTCCCAAATCCTTGCCACACACCTGCCCAAACACCACATCTTTCCCATGAATGAGAAATCAGAACTGTCATGATGAAGAACTGAGAATCGCTTGTCTTGCAGCCTGCATTTGCCAGGCTCAGTAATTCCCCCTTATTATACTGATAATGGAAGTTTTTGTTGCAGGAAGGGGGACCCCTTCCAGGGCCCAAAGCTGGGCTCTTGTCTGACACTTGGAAATGAATTGTCCGAGAAGACACATGTGCTGACAAAGCAAGAGATTTTATTGGGAAGGGCACCCGGGTGGAGAGCAGTAGGGTAAGGGAACCCAGGAGAACTGCTCTGCTGCGGGGCTCACAGTCTCGGGTTTTATGGCGATGGGATTAGTTTCTGGGTGGTCTTTGGCCAATCATTCTAATTTAGAGTCTTTCCTGGTTGCACACACATAGCTCAGCCAAGATGGATGCTAGTGAGAGGAATTCTAGGAAGTGGACAGACACACGGTGTCTCCTGTAGACCTTTCCCAAACTCATCTGGTTGGTGGTGGCTTATTAGTTCTGCATTCCTTATCAGGATCTCCTGTCATAAAACAACTCATGCAAATGGTTACCATGGTGCCTGGCCAGGGTGGGTGGTTTCAATCAATGTGCTTCCCCTAACA